>JARHVA010000193.1:600000-777500 GCA_037957365.1 Torreya grandis | reverse complement strand
GTCCCTAACTCAAACACTAACTTAGGGAACTTTAGAATAATATATCAGTTAGATGTGAGATTTTATGGGCCATTCACTAAGTCATATTGTATTTTTACAACCACTCTAGTTTTTGGGGAACTCTTAGTGAAGTGCTACTAGGTAATTATTAGGCTCTAAGGAATGTGTCAAGTAAGATATCACTAGTGTGACCTTAATTTGTATACCTTATTAGATAACAGGGTTGGTATGATGTACCTAGGCATGTCTCAAATGGTTTTTAACAAGAGAATGGTTTGTAATTTATTAGGTTTTTAACACGATCTATCTAAAATTTAAAATGATATCAAATGGTTTTGAACCTAAATTAAAACCTAAAATTTGACTTAAACTATGAATTTTAACATAAAGAAATGCTAGTTTGAGACCAAGAACAAAAGGGACATCATAATGGTACCAAAATGAGATAAGGCTTTGTTTTAATTAGAATATGTAACACCACTAAATGACTAAGGACTATTTGGAATAGTTGGGTAGTGTAACACATTAATGTGTGAATGTATAAGGATATGTTTTCAAATGTTTGCTTCTAGAACTTGGTGTATTTTTTTTAATGTGGTTACAAACACAACATTGGTTTCAACAAAGTACTCAAGAAATCATGAATATAACTTAGGAACTGGCATAGGTTTACTTCTTAATCACTTAGTCCTTTTGATATACTCAAGAGGATAAAATTTAATGGTTCATTAAATAAATTATTATAATTATTGGTGGTATTTTAACCCCACACTTATCTCAAAGGTCTATACTAAAAGGAAATCTTTGAGGAAGATAATTTTTCACCCTTTCATTAATGAAAATTTCATGGTAAAGGTGGTTTATATTCATAGTTTTCTTTGGATTTTCTATATGGTCTTGATATACCTTACACTATGTGGGAACTTTAGAATAATCTATCAGTTAGATGTGAGATTTTATGGGCCATTCACTAAGTCATATTGTATTTTTACAACCACTCTAGTTTTTGGGGTCTTAGTGAAGTGCTACTAGCATTATTAGGCTCTAAGGAATGTGTCAGGTAAGATATCACGGTGTGGTATACCTTATTAGATAACAGGGTTGGTATGATGCTAGGATGTGACTTCCTCGATCAATTCTCCCTTAAGGACTAGTGAGAAGGAGATGAACTCCACCCTATGTAGTAAAAAAAAGGTGAAAACATGATACATTTCTTATTCTCAGGACCCCACAAATCATACTTTGAAATGGTTTTTTAGGTAAACAAGCAAGGAAAACATGAGAGCATATTCATAATCATTTACATAAAAAAGAATGTAAATAAAAAATCACTTAAGAAAAAAATGAAATACATGCACTCTTAGGAGCTAAGTCAAAAGTGATTGTTTATTGTTAAGCACCAAATAGAAAATATGATTGAAGTTTACCTTGTAAAATTATGTAAAATACTTAAAATCATATTAAAACTTACAAGAAAAATGATTAAGCATTCAAATAATGATTTTGGTTGTCAAGAGGAAGTTGATTTCTATTGTTTTAAGTCTTAAAAACTTTTACACAAGGCAATCCCATAGTTTAGCAGGGTGATCCTACTGATTTAAAATTAAACCCACCATTCTACAGGGAGTTAAATATATAATTTTGGTAACTTCACTGATTATCAATATGAACCTACTGATTACTAGATGAGTCCATCATTTCAAAAAAAATGACAAATATAATATAATTTACCTTATATCAATTTTTTTGTTTGTCTATCAACCTTATTGACTACATACCAAGTTATTTTTTTAGTAACTCGATTTCACCTATTATAGAAAGCATAGTGAAACATAGAGCAATAAATTAACTATTTAGAAAGTCAAGTCTATCAATTTTGTATCAATCTTGCCATTTAGTAGGTCGATTCCACCAATCAAACAAAATGAATAGAATAGATATAGAGTGGTGTAAAGTGATCCTATCAATTTTTAGGTCGAAGTCACCATTTACATGAGTGATCTTGTTGTTCTGCAAGGTGATCATGTTGATAACCAGTAATCATAATATAAGAAATTAAGAAGAAAAAAGGGGAATATAATGCCAAATACTAATTTTTTTTGATAATTATAAGATTAGGAAGGGTTTCAATGAGTTTTTTGGGGTGTACAGTCCTACTAGGCGTGCCAAATGTAAAATATGATTATAAAATAGGTTATTCCATTTGTTAGTGACAAAAATCAAGAAAACACATCAAGAACTAACATACTAAGCCTAATCCCTTAATTGGGCAAGTTCTATGAGGTAAACAAGTAATCAATAAATCATAAACAAGATAAGTTATACCTTCCCCATCGGATTTACCATCAAATCTGGTCCACAATCAAGTTCATGCCTAGATATATAACTCAAAATCTTTAACAATGTTGCTGAGCTAGCATGTCCAACATCTCCTCAAGATCTATTGGATTGGTTTGTTAATGTATTAGAAGAATTGTGAATCTTTTAAATGGATTTCTACATGGTTTATTTGCACTAAAAATATTTTTTAAAGTGTCTAATGACCTTGGTATTTATAGAGTTTGCAAAATAATTATAACCCTAGGATCCAAATCAAGATGTGTGGTCACAAATGGATTCAATTTTTGAGGTAAAAGCATTGATTATTTTGGAAATAGGGTGCATTAAGAAGGTAGGGCTAGCCTTAATTTAGATATATTTGTCCTCATTAATATTTAGTGCACGATAATTTTATGATGATGTCATAATTTAGATATTTTTTAAAATTTTGAATATGACATAACTAAGTAATTAACTCTATTCCATAGAATTTTAGTTTAGCCAATTGATTTTTTTTGCTTTGCTACTTAATCCTAATTAGCTTTTAGGTTCCTTATTCAATGTCAAAATTTTATTATTACACTTTAGTTAATTTCCCCTAAATGTCTCCCACACAACAATAATTTGCTTCTAGTTGACTTGATTGAAGGAAATAATTGGTTACAGTGACATGCCCTAATTAGGGGCATATCAAGACATTTTAAGAGTTACACACGATGTGTGCATATGAATTAGATCATTTTAATGGTTTTGGTCTTGTTTATGTGTTATTGAGGGAAATATTTTTGACTTACATGGTGGTGAGAATTGGATGTCAACAATTAGAGAATCATTCCTTCATATCTCAAGCCATTAAACTCAAGACAACCTCAAAAAATAGAAGGAAATAAAATTTGAAAAATTATTATGGATGCCATGATTCCAAGCATAGTTTTCATACAACATTATGAGAGTTAGGATTACCATTATGGCCATAAAAAACAAACACTCTGCTACTAGGTATGTCAAGACTATTCCATATTGATTGTAGTACCAATGGATCTTTAAAAAACTTTTCTTAGTGGGTTTCGTAGTAATAGTTAGTGGAAATTTGTGTTGTGTAATGCAAGTGGGGCATGTGGTTATGTTAATATGCATATTCAAGGAAATGACACTAAAATAATAGCCCTAAGCATGCCTTTATTCAATAATGGCCTCATCTAAAATTTTGAAAAAACCTAAAATCTAAAAACTTGTTAAGAGTTGTGTATTTAAAAATTAGGAAGTGATGACAGTTATTGTTCTTTAGCAAACAAAAGTGGAACAAAACCAAACATAATTGCCTTATGTAAGTTAAAACACTAAACATTAGTTAAGAGAATAATAAGAGCATGTGAAAGATAAAATTCATATTGGGAGGGCATAAATAAAGACCAAGAGAAATTTAAGCTATATTTTAAGGATGCAAAAGGTTAAATATTCATATACAAAACATAGACTTGAGTGAACTATCAAGATAGTTTGTAAGAGTCTTTTAAGTACAATTTCATGGTGATTGACTATTATTATAAGACCCTTGTGAATGAAATCACTTCATACAAACACTCAGAGATAAAATATCAAGATAATTTGAGTAGCTAACTTAACCTTTGAGTAAATAGTCTTGAAATATTTAAATTAATTTGACTCTTAATTCATAGATAAAATATTAAATTGGATAACTTCATACTTGAAAATCTATTTGTCTTGGTTCAAAACATAGCTTATAGTGAGCCATCCAAAGTTGATTTATTTTCTAATCTTAGACATCATTTTTTTATTTTTATTTAAGGATAGACATCTTCATTCCTTATAGCATTTTAGAATCCATATGTATCATTACATGAATAATCTTAGACTTTATTTTATAATTTAAAGGAATACAAACATACTTATAATATTGGTCATATTTTATGAATTATTGTACTTTCACTTTGAATGGAGTACTATAACAAGACTATTTAACTCTAACAAAGCTTCTATAAATTCTAACAAAACTTCCATACATCGATAAAATAATGTATTTAAATTAATTTAATTCAAAGTTATATTACTTATAAAAGGTTCTAAAGATTGTCTATAGATGTCATTTATAATAAAAATATTAGTCTCATCCATTTTCAATCAATAGCAAACAAACTCTAAATCTCTATTAGGCTAGCCTATTTTCCTTGTCTTATCAAATTTAGTTATATAAAAAAAATAGATAATGACATTCGATATGAGTGGTATAATTATGTATTCCACCTTGAACATTAAGTGGTATTTAGATGAGACACCCTATATACAAGCTAACTAGCATGCAAAACCATTTTGATTGTCATTGATTAAAAAATATAAATAGCAACAAAATAAATTATGTTTTATGAATACATTCTTAAATATATTTTTAAAACTATTTCAATCTAGTTGATCATTGATTTATCTAATCATTAACTTATCTTCACAAAATAAACAAGGTTATATTTTGGGTAAACCTACTAAGCTCTCTCCATTAACATTTTCACTTTTTCCTTGATCATCAATGGAATAACTTTCATGTGATGTGTTATTGCCTTAGATATTTTAAAGGATGTATTAGATTAAAATGTAAATATTATTGGAATTAGTGTTATTCATTTGCTCAAAATGAAACAACATAGTAGTTGCATAAATAGATACTAAAACAACATAATCATGATATACCACCCATAGTAACCCACATCACACATCTAATTGTGATCATGAAAACCAAGCTAGGGAAAAGTCTTCCCTACAAACCTTCCAAATACAATGTTGTATAAGCATTATTAAAATAATATTAATCTATTTTTATTTAATCACTATAATTATTCATCAAAATATTCTTCAAACACTAATTATAACTATAATTATTTAAAAAAAATCATAATGAGTTGAAGAGAAAACAATCATTCCTAATAATGAATTATGTTTAAAAACACAACAGATTAAATGAGGATCTTGAAACTATGAATTCTTCAAACCTAATTACAACCATACTTTTATGTAAGTATGTGTGGTATATATGTATGTATGTAATACACATACACATACACATACACATACACATACATGTATGTATATGTGTTATATATGTATGTATTATAAACACATGAATCTAGAAGAGTTTAGTTTTCATTAAAATACAAAGAAAGAAGAAAACAATAGCAATTATAACTTTGTAATCTAATTTTCAGATTGGGAAAGATCTAAAAGAGACAAACAAGTAGAAAGTACATCAATACAATTACCTTTCTCATGTATGTCACTTCCATTCAGTATACACACATGTTTTTTCCTGTATTTAGAGCTTTTGTTGATTTTGCACATTCATGACATCAAAATTTCCCCTTTCACTATCGATGATTTGAGTAATTTAGAATAAAATTAATGAAATGGTTGAAGGCTTGATTCTTGAAAGGCTAGTAAAAATTGTAGCACTTCATTGTATGTTCAAGACTTGATAATAATGATAAATGACTCTTATATTTATAGACTTATTAGATTGATTTTGGCCATTGGATTCAAATCAAGATGTGTGCCCTATCATTAAGTCAATTTTAGAGGCTCAATGCCATAAATATTTTGAAAAGAGGTTGCATTAAATAGGCATGGATTTCCTTAGTGCTAATATTTATTTTCATTAATTATTAGTGTTTGACAACTTTGATGATGGCATCATCATTCCTGATGTTTATGCATGATGTCATGATTATGCTATCATTAGCCACTTTCCATAATTGAAGGAATAATCCAATTTAATAAATTAAGAAAAATAGAAAAAATCCAAAATGTTATCAAATTTAATATTAGAGGAAGATTAGGGTAATTAATAAATTTTAATGAACTTGATGAAAAGTGAAGTGTCATTTGAAAATTGATGCCCCATTCAACATAATTAATCTCAAAACATCTCTTGCATAATCATAATTTGACTCAAAATAAATTAAGTGAAGCTAACAATTGCATACGATGCATGCCAAAAGTGTGGAATAATTGAGGGCTTTAGTGATTTGTTTATTATTACTAAAAATCATTCTAATTAAAATTTTGGCATGATATTAATGAGAATTGAGTGTCTACATTTTTTACACGTTTGAGAAGGCATTGTGAGACAAGCAAAAAAATAGCTTTTCATAGAAAAAAGTTGATAAAATGATCCAAATAAATATTTAAGAAGGTAGGTGTTCACATTTTGTTAAATCTTATTCAATTTACTAAAACTAAGTTCACAACAATGCTCCAAACATTGTTTGGAGTACCCATGATGCCCCATCAAGGGAGTGTCAAAAAATACTATTGAAGGACAAGCCCTCAAAAAGATAAAAATAGACAAGAAGAAGAGTGAAATTTACCCATGTATGAGATTAATCCAGACAAGCTAATGCTTGCACATATTGATTTCCAATGTGAATAGGGTATAAAAATAATTGGCCCCAAAGAGGGGATAATTGGGAAGGATGCATCCCAAGATAAGATACACACTTTAACATAATCCAAATAGGGTGAAATGTGTAGGCTTAGGGAATGATCTATCCCAAAAAAAATTACACACTTTGATTTTCCTAAAGAGGATGAAAGCTATAGATCTTGGAATTAGAATAAATATTAAATGATTAACTTTTGATTTACCCTAGTAGAGTAGTTTTGATCATTGATCGGTCTAATTGATTTGATTGATTGATTTTCAATCATAGCTCAAGGATTAAACTTGGTACACAAATTGAATATGAGATTAACAAAACAAATTTAGGTGCATAGTATATGACCTTTCAAATAATAAAGAAGCCATAAAAAACCGAAGCACATGAAAATGCTCAAAGGTAATGAAATAAATGACTGGAAGAACACAATAATGGTTGAATAATAATGAGATAATTGCTTGGAATAATATGGATGTTAGTAATAATTAAGTAAAGGTGGCTAATCTGACCTCATAAATATTGAGCACTACCTACATAATCCATAAGGAACTCAGGCTGATATAGTTCTCCTGATATGGAAGAAAATGGTTGAGGAAATAATAAAATATATGTTAAAAAGGAGAATAATAATGGACCTATGTGTATGACTCTTTTTGTTACATTTTCATTCATAGATTCATGTCCTAATGAGCATATATATATATATACATAATGTTAAATTATATTGATTTGATTAGCATAAATGTGATGATGCAATGTAGTCAAAGATGATTGAAATGATTTGGTTAAATATTGAAATATCCTTCAAGGGGAGATACTGCCAATGTAGCATGACATTGTGTATAAACCTCAAGCACTTGAGTTTTAATGTAGCATATAATAATATGCATCATGATATAAATCACCATAAAGGTTTGGTTATGATGTGCATAAAAACTAACTCCCAATCTAATAGATAAATGATAAAAACACACCCATGATTAAAACCATGATGATAATGTTGATGTATGTCAATGGATGTAATCAAGCACAAATTCAAGATAAGAATGACCATGATGATGACATTTTTAAGATAATGGATTGATTCAAGGTAGTAATAATAAAAATAAACAAACAAGTAAATGCAAACCAAAAAAAATAGCAACATAAAGCTTCTTGTTGTTTAACCAAGTGAAAATCCACTTGACAAGCTCAATGATAATGATAATAGAATGGTTCCCCCAAGAAAGGATATATGAAAGGTAAGGACACATCCCAATGTGGATGAAATGATTGGAACTAATAATTAATTTTCCCTAATAGGGTAGATTTAGGGAAGGACACATTTCAATGACTATTAAAATGAGTGGCTCAATAAAAATCAATGATAATGACTAGATTTATGATAAGACAAATGTTTTTGAATTTTGTGACTTTATATCTCTCATGGAGATGTTAAAACATTTTTTAAATTTTTAGGATGTTTGGATTATTTTAAATGTTTTTGTGATTTTTGAATCTCAACTCAATAGAGTATTAAGAGATGCATAATGTTTCAACTCATGAAATGACTAGAGCGTAGGCATAAAATTTTCAAAAAATAATAAGATCATGGGTTAGAATGCTCACAAATGGTGAGAGGGTGGATTATAATGATTAAAAAATAGATATATCATGGAATAAAGGAGGATGAGCTGACCTTAAAAATTGAGCATTGTCTACATAGTCTAAACAGACCCCAAACCATTATAGTTCACTCTATAGTGAGAGATAATGAATGAAAAATGGATAAGGATAGATAATAATGGATGACAATGAGGGAAGGGACTAGGAGTATCTAAGGAGCATGTCTTGTGAGAACCAAATGCATTTTTTCCTCAAAGTGTTGTGCAAATAATAGGCCAAAGTACTTCCCAAAGAGGTCTCACTATACCTTCTACTTTTGTAATAAGGTTAAGATGGGAAGACTAATGGTCACAATAAGATGGGTTGGGATGAATAGGATTGTTAAACATCCAAGATGACTGAAAATAATGGAATGGTATTTAGTGAAAATGATGTTTCCTTCAAGTGTCAAGGTACTTATAGATAAAAAATTATTTATGCATGACATTTTCATCATGGTTCTTGTCCAAGGCACCATAATCATGGTTTTCACCATTGGACAAATTATTTCTCTTTCTCTTTCTCTTTTAATTATGATTTTAATTTTTTAATTTTTTTGACTTATTAGAATCTCAACTCAATGAAAGATTATGAGATGCATAATGTTGACCCTTTTTTGTCTAACCACCACCCATTCTAATAGTTTCTGTATCAAGAACTTGTTATTAATTTGGACTACACTAGTGTTATTGTGATCTTCATTGGTTGTTGATTTTGATTCCTCTAAACCTATAGACAATATGTCTTCATAGCCTCTATAAAAAAGAGTGTTTCTAGGAATGGTAAATAAGGATAGGCATTAGATAAATGATTTTATTTGGAAATTGAATATAGGTATTGAATAAATAATGAGATCATGATGGCATGTAAAATGTATATTAGGAGATAAATGATAATTTATATTTTCATTCACACACATTGTTGCTAATTCTATATTTAAATTTGATTTTGGTTATGGTGAGGCCAATATTAACTTAAATAATATCTTCATCAAGTAATTAGGAACTAATTGGCTCATCTATTGGCACCTAAAGAGGTTTTCACCAACAAAGTCTCCTTGATTATTCTAATTTTGGTTGTCTAATACCTCCTTGAATAAAGTTTCATGAAAAGATGTTGATAATTCATCTTGATTTTCCCTTATTACCTTAAACAAGGTTTCAATAAAGGATTATGATAGTCCCCTATTGCCTCAAACAAGGTTTTAATAGAATAATCTAAGTTTAGACTTTGATTATCCCCTAGTGCCTCTTATAAGGTTTCACTAAGAGATTGTTATTTTGATTGAATGTTGTCTTATATCCCCATAAATTTTGCCATTGGGATGTCATCATGTAATTATTTCAACAATGTGTGATTATATTGGTCCAAATAAATGTTTGTGAGAAGTAGAATGTCAATATAATGGTGAGGATGGTTAATGTTAAAGGCATGGGTATTATCAATAGAAGGGTAAAAGGCATCACAATCCTTGTAAAGGCTACTAGGAGAAAGTGTGTTAATGTAAAAGGAAATGTATTCAAAAATCATAGAATTATCATAAATATGTTCAATCTAATCTAAAATGAGTATGCAGTCGATGTTGAAATAGATATTAAGGTATGTTGGTTCTGAAGTAAACTTAGACTTAAGTGGATCTGGTAGAAGTATATATCCAATGTTGTGATTCCCACTAATATATTATGACTCTAAAGTTGATTCTAAATCAAGGGGGTCTGAATCTAATGTTAATATTGATGTTGATTTTGTTTCTAATGCTAAATCTGATATTGGTCCTATAATGGAATCCAATTCAAATTTTGGTTCTAGGATAGAACTTGATTCTAATGTATATGTTGATACTAATGTTGATAATAGTGTTGGATCCAAAATGTAACCTATTTCTAATGTAAAAATAGCCACAAATAAGGCCTAGTGAATTATGTTTTCCACAAGTACATTATTTCACTTGTCACTTAGAAATGAAGGCTTTGGGATGAAGGAATTTTCTAAAATGAGGAATGTTTGGCAATGGTTGAATAATGTGTCATTACTCAATAATAATGGGATTTTCAATTATGTTCACATCAAAGATGGGTCCTATGTCAAATATAGGTCCTTATTCAAATGAAGGTGGAACAACAGTGGTCCGAGTTTGGTCAAAGATGGGTGAATAAAAAAAATGTCAACAATGGCTTGACTATCTTGATCTTGATTTAGAAGTGGACAAATCTGATCATGATTGAGAAGGGGATCATGATATATCATGATCGATTAGTTATAAAAATTAGACACACTTGGTTCTTCAATAGATGATGGCCCTTAGAGGGTAAACGATAGAATTTGTTGTGGTTATAAGACTAGATTGGATATTAGATAATTAAACATGGAATTTTCAAATAAATTAGTAGTTATAGAGGTCATTAAGGTAACCATAAGCTCATTTGATAAGAGATAACCATCCTATTATGATTAAGAAGTGATTATGTGGCTATGTTGGGTTGGGTTTGATTTTTTTCTCTTCAACAGAAGTATTTCCTATTTTTGAGCAAAGGTATGCAATATATATATATATATATATATATAAAGTTAGGTGAGAGCTTGGATCCTTTTTTATGAGATGCAAAATAATGGTGTTCTTAATTTTATAAGGGTATTGTTTGAATAGGGTGTCATCCAAATTGGTTTCAAATGCCATGGATCAAGATGAAAGAAAGGATGCCCCTAAGCAAGGATACATGCAAGGGGATTGGTCTTGAATAAAAGTGGCCCAAAAAGGTCAGAATTGACTTGGTAAAATTATCCCAAAGAAGGTGGTCTTGGTCTTGGTATAATCGTTCTAAAGAGAGTAGAATGACCTAATATGATTTAAATGAAAGAAAGGATTGATGACATGACTTTGTTATTCCTAACTGATAGGTGTGGGATATTGAATGGAAAGATAATAAGTGGTCTAAATTGGCATGTGATTAACCCATAAAAATTAGATTTGGTCAAAATAGATCCAAGTTGGAATTGTTCCACTTATTTAGCTTTGAATTTGACTTTGGTCAAAGTTTTACCAATTTGGAAGTAGACTTAGAATGCAATTCAAGACGACCCTAATTTGGATTGGAATGGGGTTCAAGATGAATTAGATTAGAATTATAATGTAGTTCAAGATGAACCTAATTTAGCTTTGATTATCTAAGTACATGGTTCAAGATGAAGTTATTTAGATTTAGCATAAAATTAGTTTGATACATGGTTCAAGATGAACAAGATCTGGCTTTGATTGGCTTAATATAAGAATGAGCTCAAAAGTAACCCAATGTGAACAATCAACTCAAAATTGGATTTAGATCCAAATGGACCTAATTTGAATGGTTTTCAATTGGATGGTATATTGATACCATGCAAACAACATAATGGTACAATTATTCACCATAATGCTAATATGGGATAAAGATAGCCCAAAAATAGGTAGGATAATGCCTCATCTTGTAGGTGTGGTTGGGACCATGTTTGGGACTTTGGTTTTGGATACAAAACAAGTTTTTTACATAACAATTAAGTATCAACACACAAACATCACAAGGTCATTTTAATAACTGATGCAGGTTTGCATCACATCCATTGAACCTTTGATATACTCACATTTTACGAGGATTTAAAAATTGAAAGATTAATTAAATAATTAAATGTAATTATGGTGGTGTTTTAATCCCACCCTTCTCTCAAATATTTATATGTGTGAGAAAATCTTTGGAGGATATTACCTTTGTACCCATGAATCAATGAATGTTCACATAAAAAGAGGCTCATATGAAGCAATCCAAAATATGGATATTCGATGTATAGTCTAGCCCCTACATGACCACTTCATTTGTTGGATTTCATTGAAGTGCTACCAGATTCTTATAGTACTTAAATTTTTACTTAGCTTACTAGATGGTCCTTAAAGGGCTCAAATATATCGAAGAAGAGATCTAGGTGTTGAGTTGTTCATATGGAGATACATCTCTTATTGAACAGATCCTAGATTCTTTGATGGTGGTGTCTAATGGATTAAATTGGGAGTTAACTTATTACTTTCAAAAAACTTTTTATGATGAATTTCTCCAGTGGTTAGCAATACCTACCAATAATTTATATCTCCCATTGGATGTACATGGTTGGTATGAATGTTGGGATATCAAACCTAGTCATTTTTCCTAATTAAGTGTGAGAAAGTGATGAATTCCACCTCACATAACCAAAAAGGAAAAATAAATTACACCATTTTTGAGTCACCTAAGTTCTTAAAAATAAATGGAGAGCATATGTGGTGAATTTTTTAGGATAAGAGACAAGTAACTTCCCTCATCTTGGTCACCCACATTCCTAAGAATAAAGGAGAGAGCATATGTATGAAGGTAACAAAAATAACTCAAAAATCAAGTAAGAAGGGAAATGACTTAGAAAATAGACTAGTTTTAAGTCCAAATTGAAAAATTGGTTTGATTTAAAGCCCAAATTGAAATATTGTCTCATTTTAAGCCTAAATTAAAAGATTGGTTCATTTTAAAAGTTCAAAATGAAATATTAGTGAAAATAAGTGCTCTTGATTTGAGTTATGAAATCACTCTATTGGACCAAGGTCCTGCAAGAAAACCACCAATAGTTTACAATGCTAATTTAGACTTGTATGTGAAATGTAAAAAAGTATGTTTTTTAAAGGTCTCAATTTTTAACATAGGATGAATTCACTACTTACCAAAGGGAATTAGTTAAATTTTAGGTTGAATTCATTTTTATGTAAACCTACAAGAAAAAAATGGATAAACACAAAGACATTTTCATTTTTTTGTAACCAATTTCACCATTTTGTTAGACGAATTCATTATTCCATCAAAATAAATCATTGTTTCATCAAATAAATTCACTATAGTTTGAGACCTATAGGAAAAATAGTTGTCAAAATATATAAATAAATTCATTGTTTACCTATATAATTTCACTATTTTGGAGGACAATTTTGCTACTATTGATGATGATTTCACTACTTTGTGGACTAAAGAAAAATATAGAAAACATAAAGATGATTTCACTACTATTTGGAATGATTTCTCTACTATGTATGATGAATTCGCTCCTCTATCTAAAAATTTTAGTAAACTTCAATATAATTTCATTATTATGTAAACTTATAGAAAAAATAAAACACAAAGATGATTTCATTATTATCAAGAACAATTTCACTACTGTGTATGACAAATTCATAGATTAGTGTATTTTTGCTAAAATTCAAGATAAATTCAAGGTTCTTATAGATCATTTCACAATTTCATAACATGAAATCATTATTTGGTAGTGAATAAGAATATGAAAAAAAATAGAATAAATGAAATGGGAAAAGGTCAAAAATGATTCCTTTTTTTTATTTTAATGTGTCCAATAAGGTTATGGGGTGTGTCAGTCCCATTAGGCATGTCAAATGTAAACACACAAATCCAAAAGAGGTTAATTCTTGTTAGTACACAATAATAATAATAATAATAATAATAATAATAATAATAATAATAATAATAATAATAATAATAATAATAATAATAATAATAATAATAATAAACTTCTTAAGCATGGTTCTCATATTGGGAAAGATCTAAAAAAGACAAACAAATAGACAATACATCAAGATGCATAATTTACTCATAGATGTCACTTCTAGCTAGTGCACATACATGTTTATGCATGGATGTACAGCTTGGAGTCTTTGTCAATGTCACACGTTCATGTCGGTAGCATCTCATCTGGCACTATGGATGATCTAAGTAATTTAGAAGAAAATAAAATAAATAGTTGAAGTCTTGATGCTTGAAAGTCTACTAAAAATGACATCACTTCATTGTATGTTCAAGAATTTAAAATAATGGTAAATGACCCTTCTATTTATAGATTTACCAAATTGATTGTGGCCATTAGATTCAAATCAAGATGTGTGGCCTAGCATTAAGTCAATTTTGGAGGCTCAATGCCATAAATATTTTAGAAAGAGAATGTATTAAAGAGGCATGTCTTGCCTTAATCTCGATATTTATTTTCATTAATTATTAGTGCTTGACAACTTTCATGATGACATTGTTGATGATAAAAATTCTACCATCAACAAATCAACCCTTTTACCTATTACAAAGATTAAGTTAAAATCATACCAATCTAATAGTAACGTTATAAAGATTCAATTACAATCATAAAGATGCAAAGGATTTTTTAAATGTTATAGAAAATAATATAAGTTATCAAATGTAAAATATTCTATTATAATTTTAGAAATCCAATTCATCAAATAATGAATCATTTTAGATATGAATGTGTAACCTATCCTATCCGATAGAGAAATCTTATAGATAAGACAAGCTCTTAAAGTAAAGAAATATGATTCAATAATATTGTATATTTCAAAGTAATATCTTGTTTTTGTTGTAATATCTTCCAAATAACCTCAAGATAATAAACCAAAAATATAAAGTAAAATAGATTTGAGAGAGATCAACAGAAATAGATTTTCAATATAAAAAGTATCAAATAAATCCCAACACATAAAGACACAATAAACAAAAAACAATGAAGTAAAATATAAATAAAAGGATAACCACTAATTTAAGAAAGAAACAACAAATTAAGTTAAAGAAATAATGAACTAAATCTAAATAAGCAATAAAAAAACAAATAACACTAATTAAGTCAAATAAACTTAAGTAAAACAAACTAAAATAATTTAAACTTCAAACTAAATCTGAAATCTACCTAACAAACTAAGTGAATCTAAACACTTAATCTAATCTAATACTGAACTATAAAGAAAGAAACTAATCAAGAAAAATAACCAATCTAACTCTAAGAGAATAAATAATGAGATTAATTTAAGAAAACAACTTAAAGAAAAACATAAATAAACAGAAAACTAAAATAAACTAAAAGATAAACAAAAAAACAAACTAATAAATAGAAAATAAAATTAGACTAATTAAAGATTAATCTAAAATAGATTAGACTATATTAAAATCAGAGTCAATATAAAATACAACATAGAAAAATATGAGTTTTAAAAGAGACAGTCGTCTTAGAAAAATAGATAAATTTTATTTGAGAAACCAACATCTTTCTTTACAAATATTTTGAGAGATAACTTTTACAATCAAAATAGATCAATGAAATGTCACAAAAAGTAAATTTTTCATCATTATTTAGGTTGAATACTTATATTCTTTACATAAGACTGTAAATAGCAATCATCAAAAGTTGTTAAGCTTGACAAACTTTAGATATCTATTATAAATTATAATATAAAAATTGGATATACATGTGTTGCTTAAGAAATTACTCGACCATCAAAGAAAATACCATTGGATCTATCTACAAAAATCATGCTATCTCAGAGAAGTTGCATAGAAGAGAGAGAAAAATGATTGACTTCACAATGTATAAGTCCTCAATACCTATGTTGTTCCTCCTCTTTAAATAAATCTTTGATATCTTTTTATGTTTCAAATTTAGTTGAAAAAGAAGTTATGACTAACCTTAGTTAGTTATTAGTTAAACTTAATTAATTGACTTTGTAAAAGTCAATTAATATAATAGTTATTAGTTAAGGTTTAATTAAGACTTACAAGTCTTAATGGATCAAGTATTTGAATATAGACCGAGTACTTCTAATAGGTGAGGACCCTAATCAATTAATAATAAATAGAATAACATATATCAATAAATAAATAGATAAATTAAAGTTTAATGAAATTCTTATTTATATTAATACCATAATGCATTTTCTAAAATTATATATATATATATAAAAGGTCTACTATACTTTCCAAAGCATCATCACCAAAATATCAAAATTGAAAGTCAAAGTATCAAGTCTGAAAGTATAGAATTATGCCAATTAAAAGTTCAATTTAAAAATAAAAATTCATCCTATTGACATCCAATAATCATCAGAATTAGAAAGAACTTCAATCATCATCTTCCCTTGCTCATTGACATATTCATTGTACTCCATCTCAATTATTGGGAGGTGAATCATATTTATTCTTCAATTAGTTTAAGGATCATCTACTTCTAGCTTAATCTGCTTGAGAACTCTGACTTCAACTAGAGTATCTATGTCATTTTGTCTATCTGACCATATATATAAAGTATTTGGATGGATTTATAAACAATATTTCCTACCAACTAAAATAGACTCCTTTAAACTTAATTTTTTACACCCTAAGATTGGATCCTTTTGAGAAGATGAAGGCTCAGTAAAAATTAAAGACAAGACAAGATTAACAAAGTTTTTAGCATGAAATGTTTCAATATAAAGCTAAGTGGCTTCATGAATAGGGTGTGACTCATCAATAGGCTAGATTATTTTTAGGATGGGTGACTATATTTACAAATGATATGGATTACTTTATATATGGTGAGAAGAACTATTGTAAGGAGACCTAGCACTAAATTTATAGTCATGAAATCCCCTATTACCCCTATTGTTTATAAGGTTGAAAGACAGATTGTTCAAAATATTTTAAAATTCAATATTTACTATATCAAAGTGAATTGACATCCTAGCACTTCTATTAAATATAAGGTTAAATATTTTAGCCCTAAACCCTCTCCATGAAAAATTTCTATTTGAGTTATGTTGAATTACATTGTTCAAATTTTGATCATAGCCTTTGTTATCATTGCTTCTACTTGATCTGAGTTGATTCCATCTAGACATCTTATATATTTTAAAATATATTCAAATAAAATTGATTATCATGATTGAAAAATTACCATGTATTCATTTAAAAATAAACTATATATCAAACACAATCATATATCAATAAAATCTTTGAATTAACTTTGATTGCACAAAACTCATTTTCCACTGTATTAACCAATACTACACTATTTTATTTTATTTTATCAAAATAAATTCCTCAATAATTATCTAAAAATTTAAAATAAAATTATATTATCATAAGTTTATTTTCACAATACTTTACTATTTTCTTTTGAATTCTCTATTCTCATTATGTATCAAAATGAAAAAACATAGATTCTCAACACTGAAACCTTCAATAAATATTCTTTCAAAATTCTTTATCATTGTTTCATTTATTGAACGTCATCTTAAACCAAAAATAATTTTTGCATGTATTCCTTTTTAAAAAAATAACAAGAATCAACAAGAACCCTTATATAAAAGAAACATTTGGCATCACTAAATTCTTTCAATTCATTCTGTCTAAACTTAGAAAACTTATCATAGTTTTTCAAATAATCATTATTTTGACATTTAACTTTAAAATAAACCTTAAAACTTTAAAACTAAGGTGCAAATTCAAAAATAACTTTATTATTTTTGGAGTTTATCTTACTATATATTTGAAACTAAAATTGGTGTATGAAAATTATAGTTTCAACGTACTAAAATATAGTCACATTTATATGTTTGAACCAATATTTTTGACATAACTCCTCTATATCATGGTATACCACATCATTTGAAACTTTTTAAATATTATGAAAACTTATAGACATAATTCATTTTCATAGAAAACCTTAGGCATGTGAAACTTCAACACATAATATTTCAATATAAAAAACCTTTAAAAATTGAAATGCAAACCCAGACAAATCCTCCATTATTTCCAAGTTCAACAAATTATATTTCCATAACATAACATGCATGACTTTCATTCAAAATTGAAACCGATATATGGATACAACTTATAGCTTCAAATGCTAAATATAAACAAGAAGATTAGTGGATAGTCTCATGAAACTTTGCTTTAAAACATGAAGACTCCCAATCATTCCAATAGAAAGCAAAACCCTTAAAACTTTAAATTGATGAGTAAATTCATTTTCAAAGTTTAGACTAATAATCTTCGTAACTTTACCATGCAAATTTATTCTAAAAAAACCATGAACAAGTGATACTGTAGAAAGCCACAACTAAAAAATATATTTGTATGTTTGAACAAAATCTCGTTATCAAAAAATTTACGACTGACCATAAATGTATCCAAACTTTTCAAAATATTCATGACATAAGGCACACAAAACTTATTTTACATAAACCCAAAGTATCAATAAACCCTCCAAATATATAAATATATTCAAAAAGCAAATTAATGAATATATTGTTGAATATATATTCATGGAAACCAGACCAATATGCATTCTCAAAAGTTTCAATGTTTTCAAAAAGACTATGTTCAAACCAAAAGAAAAATCATATTCGAGCTTTATCAAACCTAGATAAATAACTTCATCAAAAACTAATGCCGATTCAATTCAATATCCAAGCAAAGAAGTGATATGTTTAACCAAGCAAAAATGTAAGCATCATATGACCTCCCAAAACTTGCATGCATAGAACTTAAGTCAAAACTTATTACCATGCAGAATGAGACTATATCCTTTCTATGAAACCCAAAACTTCAAAAATTAAATTGACAGAGTGAACTTCAAAAATTTTCTGCAAACAAGCTTCCAAAAATGACCAAAACAATGAAAAAAAGTTATTTTCAATCATAACTCTCCATCATAACTATTGTGTATACATGCACTATTCTCATTGGCCATCAAAATCAATATTAATATTTAGCATTTCATCAACCAAGTTAGCAAGGCTATCAAACTTAGTGAATATCAAAGCCTTTGCTAAACCTTTTATAAATATATGACCTTCGAGGCATGTACACCTTGTAATAAATTTCAAACCACCAAAAATCTTAGCATGATATAAAAGCATCGATTGTGCTTCACATTAAATCACCTTACCAACTTGTAATCCATGAACTGCCAACTCAACTTGCCACATGAACTTGTTACATCAACTTGTTTATGAGTCATAATAACTATGTCACAAATTATTCATGATTAAACAAACTTTATGTCTTTTTAAAATTTATGCCTTGAAACAATAGACTTAGGTTAATAACATTCAAAATCATCATGTACCGATAAACTTATTTGTATCATTTTAAAATCTTAAAATAAATGTCCATAGGTTAGGACCTTTGAAATCCTAAGTCTCTAGATTACTAAACTTTTTATCAACATATTATCATATTACTTTTATAACATAAGCTAGACAATGTTTGAATTAAGAACCTTAGTCACATAAGGACTTAGAATTACTCACTTAGAAATTTAGGATCTTTTTATATACTAAAGAAATAATTTATCCAAATCTCAAACCAATCTTGATCATAATAGTATTTTCAAAATATTCTCTATATTACAACTGAATTTTGCTTGAATGGGATCTATTTATCAAACTGATGAACTCAAATGTTTTTCAAAAATAATGTTCATAATAAATCAAATAATGTATTTGATTTGAAAAACCATAAAATACATCACTTTCTCAAACTATAATAATTATGACTGCTCCATCCATATATTTGCAATTGAAAATGAACTAACCAAAAAATCATATTACCAGTTAGTATTATTCCATCTGAGTCAAACTAAGTTGAATATTACCATGAAAATATGAAATTCTAAAATAGTCACCACAACCTACTCAAGCTATCAAAAATAAAAATTTAATCCAAAAATTGTTATGATAATCCACACTCACTGATATATATATATATATATATATATATATATATATATATATATATATATATATATATATATATATATATATATAATGCTCCCAATTTTGATAAACCACATAAAGTTTTCTTATTTCAAATTAAAAATATTATATTATCATATGATTATGAATCAACTAAAAAATTAAATATTTGATCACAAATATTCATGGTGATAAATACATATGCATATTTTATTCATTCATCCATTATGATTTTCAAAACCATTCAAAATATAGATACAAATTCATAAACCAATCATCATTAACTTATAATTGAAAATATGCATCTAAATATACTATTAATTGACTAGGTCCCTGACACATTTTAAATTTTATGACTGAGTCATCTCTATAACAGAAAAGTATTA
The DNA here is from genome assembly GCA_037957365.1 of Torreya grandis. Lineage (NCBI taxonomy): Eukaryota > Viridiplantae > Streptophyta > Pinopsida > Cupressales > Taxaceae > Torreya > Torreya grandis. Next base: position 757,140 of record JARHVA010000193.1, on the reverse strand, counting down.
GTTTTAGAAAAATTGAGAGGGTGTAAAAAAATAAGCATAACACTAGCAACTTTGTTAGTCCATTTTGTGTAATGAAATTGATTAGCAATCAAATTAGCCATTGATAAAAAATATTTTTTAGAGTGTGATACAAGTAAATCATTTCTCAAGTAGTTATGCCTGAACCCCTTTAATAATTAAATTTAGTAAAAGATGGGATGTTCCGCTGACGTGACATGAAGAAAGGGAATGATATAGTAGAGAAGTTCAGACTAGATGCATGATATAATATAAATACTTTAAGTACAAAATCTAAAAATTAAATAATACTTCAACAATTAGATACAACTCAACATATATTATTTATTTATAAAAAAATAAATTTATAAAAAGTAATATCTAAAAATAATTGATACGTATGGCAAAATTTGTAGCATCCTCGCATTATTCCTTTATAATATGAAAGTCTTCCATTTGTAACACTTATTGATCTTTTTAAAATTAAAATTAGGCATAGGAAAAGGCAAACAACAAATTATAATAAAAATAGTAAAAAAAACAACAAAGAAAAGAAGCACAAAACCAAAAACAAAGAAGAAAAATAAAAGAAAAAAATTAATTTAAAAGCAGCTAATCATGAAACAATTTTAAATGATGGATATTAACTGAGTAATATAACCAATTTCATTCGAGATATTTTATATGAAAAATACTATTTATAAGTAGAGTGGTAATTTTATAAAGACCAAGCCATAATGAATCGAATTCATAATGTTTACCAAGATCTTTGTGCGTTTTGTCCCAATATAAAATTAAATCACCAACTTTAATTTTTTTATTATAATTTTTTTATCAGAACTTTTTTTTCAAATTTTGTTTAGCCCTTTTTAATTTTTACAAAGTTGTTACTTTAGATTTATCAAGAGTTATTAAATCATGCAACCTTTATTTAATCAAATTTATATCTTTAGTAACATATTGTCAAATAGTTTAAGCTGAAAAAATTTGAAGTTTTATGGGTAAGGTGACCTCAAATCCATATGCTAACATGAAAGGTAAATAACTAGTTGCTACTTTAAAAATAGTTCTATCAGCTCATAAAGCTTCAAAAAATTTAAGATACCAATTTCTTTTATTTCTAAAAACTAATTTCTTCATGATTGTAATCAGATTTTTATTCATTGACTCATCTTGATCATTCCCTTGAAGATAATATTTGGATGAATGACTAGATGTAATAGAATATTTTTCAATTTTTTTTATAAATTTATTAGAAACAAACCGAGGTCCATTATTTTAAATGATTTCGTAAGTAATTCTAAATCTAAAAAAAAAATTGATTTTCTAAGAATGAGATCACTTCACCTGTTACAGAACTTTTAAGTGTTTTGGCTTAAAACCACTTAGTGAAATAATTTGTTATTGTTAATATATACCTATGACTATTAGATGAAGGTAGATGTATATCTGAAATAAAGTCAATATCCCATTTTATAAATGATTTTTTAGGTATAATAGGACTTAAAAGTATTACAGGTAACTTATCTCTACCAACAAATAATTGACATGGTATACAAGAATGAACTATTTTATAAGCATTTTGAAATAGAGTAGGTCAATAATAACCTGCTCTTAAAATATTATAAGCAGTGGTTTTTACAACATAATGTCCACCGTAATTTCGTTCATCATAGCTTTTAGGAATTTTTTGAGTTTGATCATGCATAAAACATCTTAATAAAACTCTATCTCTATTTCAATAAAATATTAAAAAAATCTAACAAATAAAAATTGAAAGATTTTAACTACAAAGAACGTCTTTGATTTTTACCAATATTATTAAAATATGCTTGATTTTAAAAATAAAATACCAAGTCATGATACCAATCATCTTCAACCAACATACAATCCTATTTATTCATTTCAAGATCAAATTTAAATGTTTTAGAAAAATCAAAAAAATTCATGGTCTTTAAATGAGGTTTTGCATTTAACTTATCATCAATTGACAATATCAAAACATTAATATATGATGAAGCATTTTTATCTATATATTTTGCTAGGTCATTACATTTAATCATTTTTTAAAGTTTTGAATTCAAGACAAAACTCTTGAATACGTAAAATTCACTTAGTAAGCCTTCTTTGAATGGTTAATTATTTTAAAGGATAAGATAAAATAGGCATGTTAGATCACATAAAAAAATTATTTCCCATCAAAAAATAGCAAAATTTAATCAAAGAAGAACCTAATGAAAAAAACAAATTTCTCAATAAGGGGGTACTTAATTTCAGTATCTTTTAAAACTTAACTCATAAAATCGATTCATTTTCATCATTATTTTCAAATTATTGAGTGATAACAACTTTAATTGTTTTTTCAATCGCATTAACATAAAGAATAAATATTTTTTTAATCTAGTTTGGCAAGAACTGGAGCACTTATAATGACATTTTTTATATTATTGAATGATAAATTATTAACTTCATTCTAAGTATAAATTTTATCTTTCTTAAGTAATAATTACAAAGCATTAGACATATCAGCAAAATATGATATGAATTTTTTAATCAAATTTATTTTATCATAGAAAGACATTAAACTAGATTGATCTTTAGGAGGAGCTAATTCTTTAATAGTTTTAATGCATTCATGATCTATAAAAATACTATCTTTAGAAATAATATGTCATAATAACTTACCCTCGATAACACTAAAATTGATTTTTCTAGATTCAAAGAAATACTATACTTTTTATATCTTTTGAAAACTTCACAAAGATGATCTAAATATTTTTTTCTTATTTTTGAATGAATGGTGAAATCATCTAAGTAAACCTTGAATAACAATATCAATCAAATCATCAAAAGTAACATGCATAGATCTTTGAAAAGTAGCTCTTGTATTCATTAATCCAAAAGGCATTTTATTATAAGCAAAAGTCTCTCTATGATTAGTAAAAGTAGTCTTATGTCTATCTTCAAAATTTATAAAAATCTGATTATAAATAAAAAAATTCATCTAATAATGACATCATTTTTTATCTTACAATTTGTTGTAAAATCTGATAAATACTTGGTAGAAAAAATTTATCTTTAATACTAGCTTTATTCAAGACTCTAAATTTAACATATAATCTAATATCACCATTTTTATTCTTAATTGGCACTAAATTAGCTACCCATTTAAAATATTTTACAAGAAAAATGACACCAACATCAATCATTTTATCTAGCTCTTTGTTAATGATGTCTTTTAACAAAGGTTTAATTCTTTATATTTTCTATTTTACAGGTTTAATACCAAATTTTATAAGTATATGTTTAATAATTTTAGTATCATAACATTTAAGATCTCTATATGACCAAGCAAAAATATCAATAAATTATTTAAATAACTTAATGAATTTAACCTTCTCACTTGCAGTAACTTGAATTTTTAAATAAACATATTTTGGATCTTCTTTAGTACCTAATTTGATAGGAATTGTTTCACCTATGATTCTCTTAGAAGGCTTCTCCATTCTAAAAATTTTGGGCTGATCATTAGGTGTAAACATAGATTCTAAACTATATCACCAATAGATAATTTGTTAGTATTTAATTACAAATAATCTCCATAATTTAGTATATAATCATCATGATCAAAATAATTATCCTTAATAAAAGAATTTATGTTCATCACAACTAAAAATAGATCAATTATCACTTAAATCTAAAAATTTAGGTCAAAAAATTTCAGCATAAGAAAATTTTGTGGTTGGTTCACTCTCACTTAGAGTTGGGTTAGATGCAAAAATAGCAAGCTTATTTTCTCTAAGAATATGAGTGATGTTGAAGGCCTCAAAATGTTCAAGTAAAGACCAAACCTTTTGTGTATAACGATGTAGATGATTTTGATTATTTTTATAAATTCTTCAAACTTGTCTAACAACTAATTCAGAATCTTCAAAAACTTCTAAATGTTTAATGTTAAGTTCAATAGCCTTTTCTAAACTTACATATAATGCTTCAAATTTTATAGTATTATTAGTGTTTTCAAATGATAATTTGAAGGCATAAAAAAAAATTACCAACAAGAAAGACTAAAAAAATTTCAGCACCATTACCTTGTTGAGACCAAGCTCCATCAAAGTTTAATGTCTATAAAATATCTTTCTCAAACAGTTTTTCATGCTGATTTTTTAGTTCATCTAAATTCAATAATTCATAAATACCAATTCCTATCTCAACATAAGCAATAATGGATAACTCTATAGACATACTAGACCAATATTCTCTTTTAATGAAATCAATCTCATTATTAATAGGAACCCATGTGATTTCTTTTTTTACAAAAGCACTAGTTACTTTTGACTAATTTCTTCCTAAGAACATAACATAATTACTAGGAATATCTAAAACTTAGACATTATTTATACATCTAATTCTTTCATCTTAAGTAATCTTTATGATTCTTTCACAAAACTTACCACAACTTTTAGTTTGTCTAAAATCAAATCTAATAAGTTTTTTATTGTTAGTTTCATAAGATATACCTATCTAATCTACAATGAATTTAGGCATTATATTCTTCGAAGCACTTGTATCTAAGATAAATTATGGATTACCTTATTAATAATTTTAATTATAACATAAAAAAGATGTATATAATCAGTAGAAGGTTTGTAACTTTAAACAAAAATAGTTGATTTTTCATTATTGCCTTCTTGTAAGCCTACATCAGTTTTAAAATTCTTAACAGTTTCATTAATTTTATCAAGTTATCCTGAAAGACTAACTACTTACAACAATGAAAATCCAATTTTAATTGTTGATAAATCATCAATTTTATTATAAGTTTTAACATCATATTATCAAAAAATGTAAGCTTATAATGCTGATATTGACTATTATTATAACTAGTTGATAAAGAAATATTTTGAAAAGAAACATCAGTTTCACTATATGAAGCATTATTCTAAATTATTTAACCTTTATCATTAGAAGAAGAATCATTATTTGTTTTATTATTTTGAAAAGAGTTATAATCTTTATTTGTAATATTAACAACATAAGTACTTGGATTTTATGATGGATCATCAAAAGCACACATGTTTACATTATCTGCTAAATCCTCAAAGATAATATCCTTTCTTTGAAGAAAATTTTTCAACATGTGAACAACAATAAATGAATCTAGATCATGATCCACTTCACATCCATTACAATAATAAATAATTTCTATTTTTTTATTTTCACTATTATTTTTATTAGATGAAGAAGGTTTATCATTCAACTATCTTTTAACAGTGACCAACTCATTTTCTAGACTGTAAAAAGCTTTTAAAATTTATGCATTATCTAAATTTAAACATGTAGATGATCTATCTTCAAATCCAATAAGTTTACTTTTCTTTTCATATTTAATAAAAAATGTTAAAATTTCATCATATTCCATAATATCCCTATCCTCTAAGGCTATTTTATATTTTAGGGGTAAAGCATTATAAAAATAAAGTCTATATAACTTTTTAGAAGGTCTAAGATCATGAAGGATATTTTGATGTAACTTAGTGAATCTAATAATGAAATGATAAATGATCTCACTTGAATCAAGAGAAAAATTCACAAGGTTATTGATTAGATCGAAGGCTTCTTTAGCTTTTCCAAAAGATGACTCTAACCATTATTCAATATTTTTCTATGTGCTGATTACTTTTACAGGTAAACTAATAAATTTTTAGTAATCTTTTCATTCAAGTGTTTGAGTAAAAAAATATTAAATAAATATTTTTACTTTTTATGGCAAGAGTAGTACAAACTAATCTAAATTTGCCTAAATAATCTCCCCAAGATTCTTTTGAAGCACCAAAAAAAATTGATATGTTTAACCCTTTAAGGAAAGATAACTTATCAGGATGATTTCTGACATTAAATGAATTTATAAAAAACCATGGTGTTACAGTTATCTATCATTCTTCTTCAGCTTCAGTTTCATCTTCATTTTTAATGAGATCGTTCTAATCTCTATTGTCTTGTAGTCTATGAATCAAGTCTTCTACCCTCACTTTTACTTGATCTCTAATTGGAAGCTTCAGTAATTTACTCTACTTGAATTAGTTAATTTTCTTGAACTTGATTTAAGTAATTTAATTATATATTTATATCAGTAGGTTCATAGAGCAAAACCAGAGCATCAAAAAGAAAAAAAATCATTAAAAATATGAATTTGAAACCTATGATTAGAAGCTAAAACTCTAGCTCTATCTTCTTGAATTCATCTATTTGTATTCAAAATATCTTGTTGAGTCTCATGAGTAAGGTTAGAATATCAATCTATTTTAAATTCTACTATTTCTTCTTCTTTGTTTATGACTTCAATAATATACTAAAGACTATGAGAATGATTATACCATGCATAACGTGTTAGATTGAAAAAAATATCAACAATATCAATTCTAGATTGAATAATAAGAAGTTATCCTCCAAATACCATGAGCAAGAAGAAAACAAAACTCTAAACAAATATGATTTTTAAATGATTCCTCAGTAGAATTACTAAAAATTTTGATGATAAAAATTATACCGTCAATGATTCAACTTTTTTACCTATTGTAAAGGTTAAGTTAGAATTATACCAGTCTAATAGTAAGGTTCTAAAGGTTCAATTATGATCCTAAAGATTTGAAGATTTTTTAAAATGTTCTAAGAAATAATAAATAAGTTATCAAATGTAAAATATTTTATTATAATTTTTTAAATCTACTTCATCAAATAATGAATCAATTTAGATATGAATGTGTAATCTATCTTATCCGATAGAGAATGTCTATGGACAAGAAAATCTCTTGAAAGAAAGAAAGTTGATTCAATAATATTATATATTTTAAAGTAATGTCTTATTTTTGTTGTAATATCTTCCAAGTAACCTCAAGATAATAAACTAGGAATATAAAGTAAAATAGATTTGAGAAAGATCAATAAAAATAGATTTTCAATCGAAAAAAGATCAAACAAATCTCAACACATAAAGACACAATATACATCAAACAATGAACTGAAAGATAAACAATAGGACAACCACTAATTTTTAAAAAAAATGGAAAACTATGTTAAAAAAATAACGAGTTAAATCTAAAAAAGCAATTACAAAATAAATAACACTAATTAAGTCAAATAAACTAAATAAAACAAACTAAAACAATTTAAACTTCAAAAATATGAAATCTAACTAATTTAAAAAACTAAGTCTAAATAAATAATATAATCTAAGACTAAACTATAAAGAAAGAAACTAACCAATCTAACTCTAAGAGAATAAATAATGAGATTAAGTTAAGAAAATAACCTAAAGAAAAATAGAAATAAATAAAAAACTAAAATAAACTAAAAGATAAAAGAAAAAACAAACTAAAAAATAAAAAGAAAAATTAGACTAATTAAAGATTAATCTAAAATAGATTAGATGATATTAAAATCAGAGTCAATATAAAATACAATATAGGAAAATACAAGTCTCAAAAGAGAGAGTCATCTTAGTAAAATAGATAGATTTTATTTGAGAAACCAACATCTTTTTTTACAAATATCTTGATAGATAACTTTTACAATCAAAATAGATCAATGCAATATCATAAAAAATGAAGTTTTTATCATTATTCAGGTTGAATACTTGAATTTTGTATATAGAATTGTAAATAGAAATCATTAAAAGATGTTAAGCTTGACAAACTGCAAATAATCTAATATAAATAATTATTTTAAAAAATGGGTATACATGTGTGGCCTAAGTAATCACTCAACCATAAGAGAAAGTATCATTGGATCTATCTATAAAAATCATGTTATCTCAAAGAAGTTGCATGGAAAAGAAAGAGATAAATGATTGACTTTACAATGTATAAATCCTTAATATATGTGTTGTTTCTTCTCTTTAAATGAATCTTTGATCTCCTTTTATGCTTTAAATTTGATTGAAAAAAAAATTATAACTAACCTTAGTTAGTTATTAATTAATCTTAATTAATTGACTTTGTAAAAATTAATTAGTATAATAATTATTAGTTAAAGTTTAATTAAGACTTCAAATTTTTTATGGATCAATTATTTAAATATAGATCAGGAACTTCTAATGGATGGAGACCCTAATCAATTAATAATAAATAAATATAATAACATATATCAATAAATAAATAGATAAATTAAATTTTAATAAAATTCTTATTTATATTATACCATAATGCATTTTTCAAAATCAACATGTATGTATGTATGTATATATATGAAGTCTCCTATACTTTCTAAAACATCATCACTAAAATATCAAAACTGAAAATCAAAGTTATCAAGTCTAAGAATATAGAATTTTGTCAACTAAAAATTTAACTTGAAAATAAAAATTCATCCTATTGACATCTAATAATCATCAGAATCATCAAGAGCTTCAATCATCAATTTCTCTTGCTCATTGACATATTCATTGTACTCTACCTCAACTATTGAGAGATGAACCATATTTTTTCTTGAATTAGTTGAAGGATCATTCACTTCCAACATTAATCTACTTGAGAACTCTAACTTCAACTAGAGTATATGTGTCATTCTGACTATCTAACCATTTATCTAAATTAATTGGATGGATTTTAAAACTATGTTTTATGGCAGCTAAAATAGACACCTTTAAACTTAATTTTTTGCACTCTAAAATTGGATCCTTTTGAGAAGATGAAGGCTCATTAGAAACTAAAGGCAAGATAAGATTAACAAAGTTTTTGGCATGGGTTATTTCAATGCAAAGCTAAGTGGCTTCATGAATAGGGTGTGACTCATCAATAGGCTAGATTCTTTTCGAGATGGGTGGCTGGATTGGCAAATGATATGGATTACTTTGTAAATGGTGAGAAAGTTGTTGTGAGAAGGAGTTCTATCACTAAATCTATGGCCATGAAAACCCCTATTATTTATAAGTTTGAAAGTCAGATTGTTCAAAATATTCCAAAATTTAAGATCTATTACATCAAATTGAATTGACAACCTAGCACCTTTATTAAATCTAAGGTCAAATATCCTATCCCTAAACCCTCTTCTTGGAAAATTTATATTCGGGTTCTGTCAATTTACATTGTCTAAATTTTGACCTCAGTCTCTGTTATCATTACTTCTACTTGATCCAAGTTGATCCTATCCAGACATCTTATGCATTTTGAAATATATTAAAAAAAAACTAATTATCATGACTAAAAAATTACCATGTATTTATTCAAAAACAAATTGTATATCAATCTCACAGTCACATATCAATAAAATATTTGAATTAACTTTGACTACACAAAACTTATTTCCCATTGTATCAACCAACACTACACTATTATATTTGATTTCATCAAAATAAATTCCTCAACAATTATCTAAAACTTTAAAATAAAATTATATTATCATAATTTTATTTTCACAATACTTTGGTTTTTTTTTTTTTAATCCTCTATTCTCATTGTGTATCAAAATGAAAAATCATAGATTCTCAACATTGAAACCTTTAATAAATATTCTACCAAAATTATTTATCATTGTTACACTTCTTGAACATTATCTTAAACTAAAAATAATTTTTGCATGAACCCTTTATATAAAAGAAACATTTGACATCAATAAATTACTTCAAATCATTCTGTCTAAACTCAAAAAACTTACCACAATTTTTTAAATCACCATTATTTTGACATTTAACTTTAAAATAAACCCCAAAACTTCAAACTTAAGGTACAAATATAGAAATAACTTCATTACTTTTAAAGTTTGGCTTACTATATTTTCATATACAGATTTATCTTTCAAAATAAAGATTTAAAACCAAAATTGTTGTATGAAAATTATAGCTTCAACATATTAAAATATAGTCATATTTATATTTTTAAACCAAGCTTTATGACATAAATCCTCTATATCATGGCTGACCATATCATTTGAAACTTTCAAAATATTATGAAAACATATGAACAAAATTCATTTTCACAAAAAACCTTAGGCATGTGAAACTTCAACACATAATATTTCAATATAACAAAACCTTCAAAAATTGAAATGTAAACTCAGATAAATTCTCCATATTTCTAAGTTAAACACATTTTACTTCCATAACATAGCATGCGGGACTTTCTTTCAAAATTGAAACTGATATGTATGCAACTTATAACTTCAAATTTTAAATATAAACAAGAAGATCAGTGGACAGTCACATGAAACTTTATTTTAAAATATGGAGACTCCCAATCATTCCAATAGAAATTAAAACCCTTAAAACTTAAAACTAAGGAATAAATCTAGAAGAAGATTTCAAAGTTTATAATAATATATTTCCATAAATTTACCATGAAATTTTATTCTTCAAAAACCATGAACATGTGATACTGTATAAATCCATAACTGAAAATTATATTTGCATGTTCAAACAAAATATTTGTATCAAAAAATTTATGACAGACCATAAATTTATCCAAACTTTTCAAAATATCCATGACATAAGGCACACAAAACTTATTTTACAAAAACCCAAATTCTCAATTAACCCTATGAAACCATAAATATATTCAAAGCAAAAATTAATGAATATATTACTAAATATATATTCACAGAAACTAGACCAATCTACATGCTCAAAAGTCTCAATGTTTCCAACAAGACTATGTGCAAACCAAAAGAAACAATCATATTCAAGCTTCATCAACCCCAGACAAATAACTTCATCAAAAACTAATGCCCATTCACTTCAATATCTAAGAAAAGAAGTGATATATTTAACCAAGTAGAAATTGTAAGCATCATTTGACCTCTCAAAACTTACATGCACATAACTTAAGTCAAAACTTATTATGATGTATACTAACACTATATCCTTTCCATAAAACCTAGAAACCTAATCGAAATAATCAAAAATATTCTTCAAAACTCATTTATTATGTTTGAAGCATACCTGTTATGTGTTTTTTTGTAAGTTTCCCATTTAAAAATCTCATCTACAACTTCAAAAATCAAATTGATAGAGTGATGCTTCCACAAACAAGCTTCCAAAAATGACCAAAACAATGAAATGAAAGCTATTTGTAATCATAACTCCTATTGTAACTACCATGCATATGTGCACTATTCTCATTAGCTATCATAACTGATATTAATATTTAGCATTATGTCAACTAGGTTAGCAAGGCTATCAAACTTAGTGATTACTTAAACCTTTTCTAAACCTCTTACCAATATCTAGCCTTTGAGGCATGTACACCTCATAATAAACTCTCAAACCACCAAAAATCTTAACATGATCTCAAATCATCGATCGTGCTTCACAGTAAATTACCTTCCCAACTTGTAAGCCATGAACTACCAACTCAACTTTTCACATCAACTTGTTTATGAGTCACAATAACTATGTCACAAATTCTTTGTGATTAAAAAAACTTTATGCCTTGAGATAATAGACTTAGGTTAATAATATTTAAAATCATCATGGGCCGGTAAACTTATTTGTATCATTTTAAAACCTTAGGATAAATATCCATAGGTTAAGACCTTTAAAACGCTAAGTCTTGAGATTACTAAGCTTTTTGTCAACATATTATCATATTACTTATAGAACTTAGGCTAGATAATATTTGAATTAGGAATTTTAGTCAAATAAGGACTTAGACTTAATAACTTAGAACTTTAGGATCTTTTTATATCTTAAAGAAATAATTTGTCCAAATCTCAAACCAGTTTTGATCATACCAGTATATTCAAAATATTCAGTATATTACAATTGAATTATGTCTTAATAGGATCTATTTATCAAACTAATGAACTCATATGATTTTCAAAAATAATGTTCATAATAAATTAAATAATGTATTTGATTTGAAAATAAAGTACATCATTTTCTCAAATTGTAATAATTACAACTATTTCATTCATATATTTACAATTGAAAATGAACTAATTGAAAAAACATATTATCAGTCAATATTATTCCATCTGAGTCAAACCAAGTTAAATATTTTTAGGAAAATATTAAATTCTAAAATACTCATTATAAACTGCTTAAGTTATTAAAATTGAAAACCTAATCTAGAAATTGTTTTGATAATCCACACTCACTGAGATCAATATAGTTATTTGAATATATCATGGCAATCATATAATTCTCCAAATTTTGATAAACTACATAAAGTGTTTTTATTCTAAATTGAAAGTGTTGTATTGTCATATGATTATGAATCAATTAAAAAACAAAATAACTGATCATAAACATTCACAGTGATAAATACATATGTATATTTTATTCATTCATCTATTATGATTTTCAAAACCATTAAAAATATAAATATGAATTCATAAACCAATCATCATCAATTTATAATAAAAAATATGCATATAAATATACTATTAATTGACTAGGTCCCTAACATAGTTTAAATTTTATAACTGAGTCATCTCTATGAAAGTAAAGTATTAGTTTTAGAAAAATTGAGCATAAAAAAATAGGCATAATTAACATCATCATTCTTAATATTTGTCTATGATGTCATGATGATTTCATCATTTGGTCATTTATTATAATTTGAGGAATAATTTAATTTAATGAATTAAGGAAAATATAATAATTCTAAAAATCTATAGAATTCCCTATTAGAGGAAGATTAGGTTAATTAGTAAAATTTAATTAAACTGAGGAAAAGTGAAGTGGCATTTGAAAATTGATGAACCTTTCAATATATAATCCCAAAATGTCTCTTACATAGTCACAATTTAAATCAAGATGAATTAAGTGAAGCTGGAATTTGTGTATGATGCATTTCTCCAATCAAAGATGTACCAATACATTTCAGAAGATGCATACCAAATTCATAGAATAATTTGGGTGTTTTAAATATGTGTGTGTTATTACTAGAAATAATTCTAATTAAAATTTTAACATGAAAGTCATGATAATTGAGTATCTACATGTATATGCATGCACGCATGCATGCGCACACACATGCGCACGCGCGCACTTGCGCGCACACACACACACACACACACACACACACACACACACACACACACACACACACACACACACACACACACACACACACACACACACATATGTATATATAATGCACACTGAGACACACATAAACATATACAAACACACACATATAGTATACATACACACATTCAGGGTATGTAATTGATTTATATGTGTTTATGGATATACTACCTTGTTTTAATAAATAAACAATCTAAAATTAATATATATGCATAACTCAAATCATAAAAAAAATTGATAAAAATGGTTCATTTCCTTAGTGAGGTTATAAAAGTCCTCCCCATAAAACTATTAAGAATTTATTTATCCCTGCTTCCCTCTCTTCCCTACAAACCATCTAAATACGATGTTTTAAAATCATTCTTCAAATATAATTATTATATTTTTGTTAAATCATTACAATTATTCATAAAAATATTCTTTAAACATTAATTACAACTGTATTTTATTTAAAAAACAATATAATGATTTGAAGAGGAAAAAATCATTCCCAATAATGTATTATGTTTAAAAACACAATATATTAAGTGAGATCTTGAAACAACATTTTCTTAAAACATTAATTACAAATGTAATTTTATGAAACCTTTTAAAATAACTCATTGGAATCACAACCCATCAATCTAGTGCTCCACAAAGTCAATGTGAACACACCATTAACATCACCTTCATATACATTCTACCAATTCAAATGACCATGTGAGAAAAAATAATTCATGGGTATACCATTAAATTCATATAATGAACTTATGTGATAACAATAACAATAGTGGCAATGCTTAATATATTGGTGATGAAATAGATTAAGATGTAGTTGGATCATCATCAAACTATTGCAAGGGATTACATAACACTTAAGCTGGAAGTAATATGGTTTTGTGCCAAATATCTTTAGGAAGCATAAATACTTATGTTTATTTTGGATAGTCTCATATCACTAAATTTAATTAGCATAATTACATAATTCAAATAGGTTGTTTGGTGATTGAAAATCATAATAAATTCATTTAGTGGTGCAAAACTTAGTTTAATATGGATGATTTTAGGTGTTGTTTATATCATGTAGCATTAAATGACCTATCTTAGTTGGTCAATTAAGTTTTTTATTAGTTATAACTACACTGAAATACACATTAAGGAAGAATAGCCCATAATGTGAGAATTTGACAAGTAACTATTAACTTACATAATTGTCAACTAACTTCCTACTACCATGACTTGTTCATATTATTAATAAACCAAAACAATTAGGGCCAATAAAAAGAGAAGGTCCATTCTATTAGTGGATATTATTTTTACCCTTTCAGATAGATAAAAGGACAATTCTCCTTCAATCAATTAGCCATATTTGGGCACTTAACATTTGGTGATCTCTATCAAAAAAAATTGCCTTGATTTTTAATGTCAAAGTTTACAATATAAAATCATGTTTACATGTTCAGTGAATACTTAAACATAATATGCATAGAAGCTAACATGGTTGTGCCTTCTATATTTGATGAAACATGATCTTGATTCCTTAAAATTGGTACATGAAAACTTATATTATTGATTCTTCAAGTGAAAAATAGAAAAACTAAGACCTATATAAAATGTGATACAAGACAACTTACAACCTTGAATCCCAAAAGTGTAGAACGCCATTTGAAAATATTTCCAAAATTCCATTAAATACTTATTGCAATTATAATTGACTAAGAGCTTAAACATATGGTAAAAAAATTATAGGTTTAACAATCACCAACTTAGCTAATAAATAGAAACAAAACTATGTGAATCATTATCTATCGTGTTTATAAATTTAAACTAATGGCCTCATAATAGTACATTAAAATTTTCCATGAAGAAAATGATCTCAATTTGCTAGCAAATCTAAGCTACCATACCCTGTTCAAATCAATATAGATTCATGAATATTTATTTCAAGAGAGATTTAATTAGACAAGTATGTTTCTCTCAAATAGAGACATCAGTTTTGCATTAAGCATTTAAAATTTTATAAAAATGTTTGCATTTAAGAAACCAAGTTAGAATAAAATATGCCTTTTTATTTCCATGGTGGCATTCAAAAGGCTCCAAGCACATTGTGCATAAACAAGTGCACAACCTCAAGATATCATAAATGACATATAAATAGATCTTTCCTTCCTTATTTACCCTAATGGTGCATACTTAAAGAAAACTGGGAACAAGGCCATATAAAACATATAAAATTACAATCAATATTTTTATTGAAAATCCACACCGTGCTCAGGGCTACTATTTTAATGCCATATCCTTGCCTGTACATATTTCCATAAGCACACACCCCACTTGCATTACACAACATAAATTTCTATTGATAATTATAAAAATTTGACTAGTAATTGGTAATAAATGGAGGTAAAAAAAATTGGAATTTACCCATTTAACCATCAGCATCACCACCCCCATAAAATGTAGCATGAAGACTCTTTCAACTGTGGCTAATTCAAAATTTGGCTATTTCTAAGAAACCCATTAAGAAAATTTGTTTAAGAGCCATTGGTACTAAAATCAACATGGAGTAATAGTGAACATACTAGGAACCCAAACCCCTTTTCATAAGACCACAACACTACCTATAGATTCTAGCAAGGAATGCCCACCACCTTCTCACTCCATTCACTATCTACACTAGATCCCCATATATAGAGGGAGTCTCATCCATCTAATCTATTATATATGTGATATGAAGTGTTGGATGAACCAGTTAGGTATAATGGTGAATTGAATAATGATGTAATGGTTCAACATGACATTCCCTCTAGATGGGCTTATGAGATGGGGCACTGACCCTATTTATATCTCCCAAACATAGTTAGTTCCCGTAGATCTCTCTATTCCCCCATCTAGAGAGGGAACCAAACTCCCTTCTATAGTGGATAAATATGGATCTATCTTTAGATATAGGGGTGGCAACTATGGCTAAATAGAGTTGGGTAGGCCTTAAATTAGAGAACTCAGGTTCCCCATATAGATATAGATATAGATCTCCCTTCTATTCCACTCTAAATTGTCTTCTATCTATCCAAGGTGGAGATGAGATCACCTAAATGGGTATCAGAGCATCTTCCCTTCATGGCCTTGTCAATAACCCTAACTCTCATATTGTTGTATGAAAATTATGCTTGGTAACATGGTGGCCATAACATTTGTGCTGCAATAGGGTGTGTGCTAGGCAACCATAGTAAATTTAGGATATGGATGAGGTTATTTTTGGATCCTTAAA
Organism: Torreya grandis; assembly: GCA_037957365.1. Classification (NCBI taxonomy): domain Eukaryota; kingdom Viridiplantae; phylum Streptophyta; class Pinopsida; order Cupressales; family Taxaceae; genus Torreya; species Torreya grandis. Next base: position 740,869 of record JARHVA010000193.1, on the reverse strand, counting down.
TAAATCAAGTGTGGATAAAATGAACCTTGTTGTTTGCTTTTAGTTTTTTGGTGTTATATTCAAGTGACTCAAGAAAATATTCAGGTTTCATGCATTATATTAGGGTGAGTAGATAATGTTAAAGGGAATTTTTAAAATATGAATATATTTACTACATGCTTATGAATGGAGTTTTTATATTCAGTTATTAGTGCTCCAAGGGTCACAAATTAGTACTCCAAAGGTTAAATTTTGATCATAGGTTAAAAAAAGTACATATAATGACCTTTCATGATAAAATTAGTTATATGAGATCTTAAGACCTTATTTATAAGTACTTGAGATTAAATATTAACATGGGTAAAAAAATAGGTCTAAATTGATACCATGACAAATCTACCTGGTCACAAAGTTAGGGCACTCAACTTTTAGGACCTTTCCCCTAAAGCAAAAAGTTTAAAAACAAACATAAAATGGTTTTCAAAGTGACACAAATTTTGATTTCCTTCCAAGCATGGAATCACTTATGAAAAAACTTCCACTTCATCCAATGTTGTTATTCAACCACACCCTTTGAACTATAAAAACAATAATTTATAGTTTTCCTCTATCAATCTACATAGATTACCATACTGCAAGATAAAGGTCGAGAAGCGGTCTTTTATCAATGTGCAAAAACTGGGGTAGGATGGTTTGGTGTTCATTTATAGAGGCTAATTATGACACATCGACCAGTAAAGTACCATCAAGGTGTTTGACCCTACTTCCCTATAGGGAAAACATGAATTTTGAATATAAATTTTCCATCATTGGGACTATACAGATGCTAAATATTTGGATGCACAAATAAAATTTTACTATTGGAACACTTCAGTAATACTATTAATTAAATAATATAATATAAAATGTTACTCAATAAATCAATCAGTTAGAATACATGTCGAGAGGAAAAAATTGGATCCCAAATCACAATAACATGTTACATTATGCTGATGGTTAACTCTGGATCCCACTTTGGTAGAACCTTCTTGAACTACTCTTCCATCCACAAATAACATTTTTGAAGAGGTGATATACTAAAAATGAGTGGCAAAACCATAAACAACTCATCCAAGTAGAAAGTGTGATTATTTTGGAGGATGGTATGAAGGTGGATGCAAATGTATTCAATATTTTCAAGAATATTGTTTGTAGCATGGTGATGAACAACTTTGATTACATTGTAATGAGATAAAACATTAGGTAGCACTATAACACAATATCATGAATATATTATTGTACAAGTTCCAAATAATTGTGCATGTTACAAGCATCCCAGACAATACTTATGCAAAATATATTTTTTAACATTTAAAAAACTATGTACAGAAAAGTGTTTTTTCATGGGTTCCTCCATAGTGGATGACTAGAGAGGTCAAAGTAAAAGAGACATATCTGAAGATGACAATAAAATACATTACAATGTCCTACACACTTTAAAATTTCAATCCGACTAATTTAATTTTCCCATAAAATTAGTCACATCGCTTGAATTTAACGAATATAAAAAAACTAAATTATTTTTTATTTTATTTTTTAACATATATATTATAAAATTAATATTTAGAATCAATTAAAATATATACATACCACGTACTAATAAAAATATATAAAGCCAGTCAAATTTATAGATAAAAATATATCAATTTTAAAAACAAACCAAATAAAGCAGGTACAACATTAAAAAAAAATACACCATACCACTAAATTACAATATAAGACCCCTTTAAGGTGGCAAAGGTTATCCATAATGTGTCCAAAGTGAATCACAAGTTGGTTCCCCTGTATAATCCAACTTGTATTAAAAGATAATAAAACACTAAGTAGGGCTCTAAAATTATAATTAAAAAAATGATGTCACTCAGGAAAGCATAAATAGAGTCAATATCCATAAGTGGGATTATAGACCAACATTTTTCATTAACAAAACAATCTTCTAAATCATTATTTTATGTTAAACGGTTTCCAAAACCAAGTAATATCCTAAATCAATATTCATATCAAACCATTTTATATACATTTTCCAAACAAAACAAATCAAATCATTTTTAAAATTAGTTGAGAAAATTAGATAAAAGAAAGACATACCAAGTTCAAATATAAGTTTTAATAATAAATATTGTTATAGATGAAAGTATAAAATTATCTCACTTTGTCATATTGAACTATTAAATTGTCACATATTTTGTCATATCTCTTCATATCTTTTTAAGGAGAAATTTATTTTTCAATTCATGAAAGGATTATTTGATTCCATATCCTTATGTATTTATGTTTTACTTTATGAGGACATGACAATAGAAAATATTTTCTTTCAATAATATTTATATTCATTTATATAAGTTTAAATATTTCAAATGTTTTTTTCAATGATTCAATATTTTTTAAAAATTCACGATATTGATAATATACCTCTTATATTAATATATCAATTTTTTTTTTTTTTTAAAAAGTTAGTCATTATTATATTAAATATTGTCTCCATCTTATGTTTTGTCTTTTAGTTTATTAAATAATGTCTCCATTTTATGTATTTTTTTAATTCTGTTCAATATTGTCTTCATCTTATGTCTTTTATTTTCACATATTGAACAATGTTTTGTTTATATGGTTAATGGAAAAAACCATTTCACCATGGTTTATACTTGAGAAGAATTTTAAATGCTAAAAATGTGACTGTGATTTGTATCATAAGGCCCAAGATCGAGTATGTGGGGGACAACTGAGTTTAATTGTGCAGAGTGAATGCGCAGAGAGTATTTAGATACAATAATCAAACACGCACTCAATGGAACAAAAGTCTTACAGGATATGCAACTTCTATTCATAAATGAAGGAATAGGGAAATAGAGTACAGTGTGCTACAATGCATATTAGAGTAGACGCATGGAGAAAGTTATTTGTGTTATGACTATGTATTGCGTCAACTAGACTCCTGAGGGTTTATTTGATCAAATGTATATGTTACATATTTAACATGCATAATATAAGAGTAGTGATAACTATTGTGTGGTTACCAATGAATATGTTGGCGATGTGTTAGTCCTATCAGATGTGGTAGTTGGTAACAAAAATAATAATTAATGTCCAGGGTATCTCCAACCACTTCCAATCCCAAGATCCTCTTTTGGCGACAATGACTAGTTGGGAAATTTGAATTAGCCACATGGTCAGGGTTTACCAACATGTGGTTGTGTTGAAGTGGGCCCAAAGTAGCAAGCAAGTCTGAGAATAGGTGCCAATGTGGTGAGTATGACTGCAAGCTATGATATACTCAATAAGGTGCACATGCTACGATCTGAGGGGATTAATGCACAAAAGTCTGTGAGCAGGTGCAAGACTTGTGTATAAGGTTGTCAGCAAACTTAAGGCAACAGACTATGCATGATTATGTGAGAGGTGCAAGCTTTGCACAGTAGAATAAATGAGTGTGTTTGGCTACACAGTGGCTGCACATGGATTAGACTCTTTATACCTTTTTCATATGAAGGTATAAAATTTTCAATAACCAAATTATTTTTTCAAATGAACTATCATGACCTCTCTTCCCCACACTGTGGACTTGTGCTCATACTTTCAGTGGATTTGGACCTCATTTAGTCAGAACAAGTTGATTATCAAGATAAGTTAACTTTTGTGTTGATTTCAAAAGTCTATCAAGTCATCGATGGGAAATCATGAAAGCAAGGTACAATTTAATTTTACTTTCAAATTCCAAAGTTAGGAAATTAAATTGTTAGAATATTAAAGTTATTTTTTTTCTTACGTAGAAATATATACAATGTTGTTATAATTTACAATCATGATCGAGGGAAAATTTTAATGAGATAATGTTTAGTCTTTACCACCACTCTCATTTCAAAAATTATATATATATATATATATATATATATATATATATATATATATATATATATATATATATATATATATATATACATAAAATAGTTTATAATGAATAATTTAATATTAGAAGAGAATATGATTATGAACGAGCGATGGCTGGGAGCGGTGGGAAGGAAGGAGACGGCCCGGGCGAGGGATCTGGCAGTGTGAGGACACGGCAGGAGGAGATTTAGAGAGGAAAGGAACACATTTTTGAGAATGAGTGACCCAGATTGCTGAAAGTCAATGGATGTTTTCCACGGTCTCAAAATAGACCTGTCCTGGTGATTTCAGAAGAAGCTGTCAAGGAAGAGGTAGACTATCTGGTAGCGCACACCCTCATATGCAAGTTTATGGGAAGTAGAATCACCCAGATGGCTTTGGAAGCCTGGCTACGCAACTCCTGGCAAATAGAGGGTGACATGGACATCATGTTGGCTAGAAACAGTTACTTTTTGGTAAATTTCTCCTATGTTTCAGATAGAAATCAAATCTTTGAAGGGGGACCCTATTTCTATGATAGAGTAGGACTGTTCATCAAACCTTGGCATTCAGGCTTCAACTCGGTGGAAGATTTACCAATGAAGGTACCGGTGTGGGTCCGTCTTCCCAGATTACCCTTGGAATTTTGGAGAGAGGACATTCTCCGTCAAATAGCCGCACTATTGGGGGCCCCAATTATTGTAGCGCACCAATCGCTGGACAAAAAACTCATTTCCTATGCCCGAATCTATGTGGAAATGGACTTGAATAACCCGCTTTTGGATGCTATGGAAATTTGCCTGGGAGGCTCTTCCTGGGTTCAACAAATTGATTACGAAGCCATCCCTTTTCGATGCAGAGTGTGTCATATTTATGGTCACTTACATCACCAATGCCCTCAGGCCAAGAGATTCTCTGGGATGGAGGCTAATAGAGGTAAGGATTCAGAACAGGCAGACAAAATGGGCTCATCCAAACCTGGCCCAGATAGGACGCTAAGAGGTAAGCCTCAGGTGAATATGGATAATTCGGCTACTGGGCAGTCAGAAGCCAATGGACCTAATAAGGAGGGCTTCACCCTTGTAAGACGATGAGTTAATGGTCGGGGACAAAAATGCAGGAACCAAGACAGACCTCTTGAGGGGGGGTTTAATCAGTTTGAAACCTTGGAGTGTATGGCCCTTAAGGATGGCATTCTTCTGGAGGAGCTGGTAGGACCGATGGAGGGCGAGGAGATGGGTTCCATCCCTATGGAGCCTCAAGATATGATTATCCAGACAAACAGACAGATAGAGGATGTCCCAAAAGAAGGGGCATTGGCAGTAATTTCAGAGCAACAGCATAATGATACCAGTTGGGTTGATTTGGTAAAAGAGAAGGATACAACCTGGAAAGATAAGGGTCCATTGACAGTGTTGGGCATTATGCAGAGGCCATTTAAGAAAGTATCTTTCACCACCTTGGCTAAAGCAGGGCCCAAGAAGGATCAAGAGAAAATTCAGCAGATGGGAGATTTATTGGTGGAGACAGGGGCAGTCAAGACCCTGGATGAACATTTCACCCAGTCCACCCAATGATAATGCTGTCATGGAATGTAAGGGGATTGCATAGTCTCCGCAGGCAAAAAGCTATGCAAAAATTGCTTAGAGAACATTCTCCAGTTATCATCTACATTCAAGAAACCAAACTCCCTATGGATGATATGTTCAGTTGTTTGTCAAAGTTCTAGGCCCGAGGGTAATGCCAGTGTGTGGGGGCCTTAGGTAGTGCAGGAGGACTTGCTATTTGTTGGGATCTGGTGAAGGTCACTCCAGATTTATGGGTGGCGAATCTCTCGGTGCTGACTATGGTGGCTTCCTCCCCTAAGTGTGGGGAGCTGATTTTAATCACTAATGTCTACGCACCAGGGGATTTCTCTAGATAGAACAAGCTTTGGAATCATTTATGGTATGTGCGGAGCTGCTTTCCTTATTTGCCTTAGATAGTGAGTGGAGACTTTAATGTTGTTCTGAATCTGGAGGAGAAAAGAGGTGGACTACAACGCCTTGGCTCTTCGACAAAACTGCTAAGAGATAATATTGACAAAATGCACCTGGAGGATGTTAAGCCCATTAATGGGCTCTTCACCTAGAACAATAGAAGATCAGGTAAGGAGGCTATTTTTGAGTGCTTAGATAGATTTTTAGTGTCTTTGTTTTGGCTTTCTAGTGCTTTTTCTCTGGCTTCTGAAATCTTGGACTGGCATGGGTCGGATCATTGGCCTATTAAGCTGACAACCAGATTTATATCCGAACCCAAGAAACTACCGTTTAAATTCTAGCTTATGTGGCTTCGGGATTCCTCTCTTCATGACCTCATGATCAGTTGGTGGAGGCAGGGAGGACCAGCATATGGTACGATAATGTACTCCTTCGCTAAAAAACTCTAATTTGTGAAACGTAAGCTGCAAGACTAGAATAGAAATAGCTTTGGGAATCTCTATGTAATGAAGAATAAGGCACAAAAAAGGCTAAATTTTATCACCAGACAAATTCAGGATTATGGTTTGACAGAGGATTTGCATAAGGCTGAATTTTTGGCTTTGAATGACCTTTCAGAATGGGAACTTTGGGAAGAGATTTTTTGGAAGCAGAAGGCCCATATTGACTGGCTTCAAGAGGGGGATAGGAACACATCATTCTTCCACAAATCAGTCCAGGTGAAGCGTAATACAAATTTTATACCTTCTCTTGTGACTTCGGTGGGTACTTGAGTCTCTTCCTCTCCAGACATTTCTGAGGAGGCTGTTAGTTTCTACTCTAAACTCCTATCTGGCGCTACACTTCCTATTGGTTTAGAGTAAAATGAGATTTTGGCATCCATACCTTCTATCATAACGCCAAAAATGAATGATGCTTTATTGAGACCGATTGACAAGGAGGAAGTAGAAGGAGTGGTGTTTAGTATGAATAGAGGAAAAGCTCCCAGTCTGGATGGGTTTCCATCTAAATTTTTCTAAGAATTCTGGAGCATTATCAGCCCAGACTTAGTGGAAGTTGTTCAAGAGTCCTTCCATAACAAAGAAATGCTCAGAGCGCTTAATGTAACTTTCCTGATGCTTATTTTGAAGGAGAAATAGGTTAATCAACTGGACCAGTTCAGACCTATAGCACTTTGCAATATGGTCTATAAGGTTATCACTAAGATTATTACTGAAAGGCTAAAAATCTGGCTCCCAAAGATCATTTCAGAGGAACAAGGAGGCTTCATTGTTGGGAGGCAAATTCTGGATGGAGTGGTGATTGCTTCGAAAGCAATCCACTCGATGTTCAAGTCTCAAGACAGGGCTATGTTCATAAAGCTGGATTTGGCGAAAGCTTATGACAAGGTTAATAGGAAATTTTTGAGGAAAATTCTGCTGGCGTTTGGCTTCGAGCAGGACTGGGTAAATTGGGTGTTTAGTTGTGTTACAATGCCCTCTTATTCAGTCCTCATTAATGGGACACCGTCCAGATTGTTTGGTGCTTCTAGAGGACTCCACCAAGGGGATCTGATTTTGCCTTATTTGTTCATAATTTTTGCTAAGGGGTTGGGACGCTTTATTAAGAAGCGGGCTTCACAGAACATGATTTAGGGATGGCAGTGGGGAACTGGATTGGATAAGCTAACTCACCTGCAATTTGTGGATGATACTATACTGGCTGGAAAAGCCTGGATTAAGGAGGCGAGAGCATTTCGAAGTACTTTGGATTTCTATCTTACAGCTTCCAGTCAGAAAATCAATGATCACAAGTCTTCCATCTTTTTCTTTAATACTCTTGAGGCTATCCAGAGGAGGATTGTGGCTATCTTTAGATTTCAAGCTCAGACTCTCCCAGTCACCTATTTGGGGGTCCCTATTGTGGTTGGTAGGCAGCCCAAACTTTTTTGGCAAAATGTTCTGGATAGACTGAGGCAGAGGGTTAATCATTGGACTCATCATTGGCTCACGACTGCAGGAAGGGTGACTCTTTTGCAATCCGTGATTCAAGCACTGCCCATTTATAGAAGCATGGTTCAGGTTGCTCTGATGTATTTCCTTAAGGAGTGTGATGCTCTGGCTCAGCAATTCCTGTGGAGTGGCAATCTTAGGAACTTGAAATGGAGCCTTGTCAGCTGGAACATTGTTTACAGACCCAAGAAGGAGGGTGGTCTTGGGCTGAGATCGGCTATTTTGTCTAGTCAGGCTCTCATAGCTAAGCTATATTGGCGGTGGTGTACCAGCCAATCTCAGCTTTGGGCCCGTATTCTTGCATCCAAGTACTTCACTGGTGTTAACCTGACTGAGATTCCCAGAATGAAGATTGAGGGTAGAGGTTCCATGGTGTGGAACACCCTTAAGCTTGGAGCGCAACTGGTGCAGCTGAACCTTTTTTGGATCTATAACCGAGGTTCTGAAGCACTTTTTTGGGATGACTCTTGGAATGGAGCCCCCCCCTCCGGTCTTCCCATCCTCAGCTCCATCTTTTGCATGAATCCTTTATCAATGCTGGTTGGACTACTGTGGACCACTATAAAGAAGCCTATAGGGTGGGGCCCTATATTGCCTATAAATGGAAGGATCAACTGGACTGGCCATAGGGAGGTATGGTTGAAACTAGATAGGAGCTCTCTCAAATTTTGGCAGGTAGAACTTGTAGTGCCTTGAGGGAGAATGATATCCTGGCCTAGGGGAGGGAAGCCAACGGGTAGTATTCTATTTCTTCGGGATATCATGAACTCTTAAAGAATGAGGTTGGAGGAGTGGATTTTGTTTGGGGAAAGCAAATTTGGAACGCTGCCTCATGGCTGAAATGCAATTTTTTCATTTCAACCCTCTTCTACAATAGGTGTTTGACATGGGATAATCTGTGTAAAAGAGGCTATCAGGGTCCTTCAATTTGCTTTCTCTATCACACCAGCGAGGAGAATGGGGCACACCTGTTCTTCCAATGCTCCTTTGCAAAGAAATTATGGCACATGTGGTGGGACGCTTGGGAAAGACCATGCTGGCACGTTTCCTCCTTAACAAAATTCTGGCAATGCCTGGGTCGACCTCCCTCTAAGGCATCTATATTGCAGACCGCTTGGTTTATTGGACTGGTTTTTATACTGTGGAATATATGGGTTGAAAGAAATGGAAGGATCTTTCGGGAGACTTGTAGAGATAGCAAACAAATTTGGTTGAAAATTCTAAATGCTCTTCATGAAATGCTTGTGACAAAATGTGGTAAGGTGGCAGACTTAGACCCGGCTACGTTGAATATCTTTAGGTGGATATCCCCTGTTTTGGGTGCCGCAAACTCTCTCCCTCACATTCCACGGCCTGCACCAAGGAATAAGCAACAGTTTCGGCCGACCAACCACCTGGGATGGTGGACTCGGCCTGAGGAAGGTTTTATTAAAATAAATGTTGATGGATCCTCAAGAGGCAATCCGAGGCCTGCTGGGATTGGCGGAGTGGGCAGAGACAACAGTGGTTCGACCCTATTTTTATTTTCCATCTACAAAGGACACTATACCAATAATTTGATGGAGGCTCTTGCAATTCTGGAAGCGGTTCAGTGCTGTTGTAAAAAGACCTTCCTTAGTGTTATTTGCAAGTCCAATTCGCAGGTCATTATTAACCTGTTGAATAGTGGTAACTTTGATAGCGTGGATTGGTAGTTGGCTTTGATTATTAAACAGATTCATCAAATGAGTGCTACTTTTGAGTTTATATCCTTTAAGCATATCCCTCGGGAATGGAACGGAGTTGCAGATGGTTTAGCCAAATGGGCTTTGGAGAATGGTCTAGACTGGTGTATTTAGGATTAGCAGATGATTCCAGATGATTTAACCTCTGTTCTGGCTCAGCATCTTGAGCAGGACTTGGGCATGTAATTTCTCATTTTTTCTTGTTCTTTCAATAAATTTTTACCCCTTTTAGTTGCAATATTAGAAGAGAATATTATCTATTCAATAATATTGGATAAATATGTCAAAGGCTATTTTACTTTAATAAAAGGAACTTTCCTTTTTATTTGAACTCTAGAACTTACAAATAAATCATATTTTTCATATATAATTTTTAACTTATTAGTTAATTGTATTTTCATATTCATTCATCTATTATGATTTTTGAAACCATTCAAAATATAAATATAAATTCATAAGCCAATCATCATCAAATTATAATTGAAAATATACATATAAATATACTATTAATTGATTAGGTCTCTGACATAGTTTTAAACTTTATGACTAAGTCATCTCTATGAAAGTAAAGTATTAGTTTTAGAAAAATTGAGAGAGTGTAAAAAAATAGGCATAACAAACATCCTCAATCTTAATATTTATCTATGATGTCATGATGATGTCATCATTTGGCCATTTGTTTTAATTTGAGGAATAATTTAATTTAATGAATTAAGGAAAATATAAGAATTTTAAAAATCTATGGAATTCCCTATTAGAAGATTAGGTTAATTAATAATGTTTAATTAAATTTATGAAAAGTGAAGTGGCATTTGAAAACTGATGAACCTTTCAACATATAATCCCAAAATATCCCTTAAACAATCACAATTTGAATCAAGATGAATTAAGTGAAGCTGACATTTGTGTATGATGCATTTCTCCAATCAAAGATGTACCAATACATTTCAGAAGATGCATGCCAAATGCATAGAATAATTTGGGTGTTTCAAATATTTATATGTTATTACTAGAAATAATTCTAATTACAATTTTAACATGAGAGTCATGAGAATTGAGTGTCTACATGTATATGCACACACGCACACACACACATGTATATATAATGCACACTGAGACACATATAGACATATACAAATACACATATATAGTATACATACACACATTCAGGGTATGTAATTGATTTATATGTGTTTATGGATATACTACCTTGTTTTAATAAATAAACAATCTGAAATTAATATATATGCATAACTCAAATCATAGAAAAATTGATAAAAATAGTTCATTTCCTTAGTGAGGTTATAAAAACCCTCCCCTTAAAACTATTAAGAATTTATTTGTCCTTACATCCCTCTCTTCCCTAAAAACCATCTAAATACGATGTTTTAAAATCATTATTCAAATATAATTATTATATTTTTGTTAAATCATTACAATTATTCATAAAAATATTCTTCAAACATTAATTACAACCGTATTTTTTAAAAATATATATATAATGATCTGAAGAGGAAAAAATCGTTCCCAATAATGAATTATGTTTAAAAACACAATATATTAAGTGAGATCTTGAAAAAACATATTATTCAAACATTAATTACAAATGTAATTTTATGAAACCTTTTAAAACAAGTCATTGGAATCATATCATGAATAAAGGAATCACAACCCATCAATCTAGTGCTCAACAAAGTCGATGTGAACACACCACTAACATCACCTTCATATACATTCTACTAATTCAAATGACCTTGTGAGAAAAAATAATTCATGGGTACCATTGAATTCATATAATGAACTTATGTGATAATAATAACAATAGTGGTAATGCTCAATATATTGGTGATGAAATAGATTAAGATGTAGTTGAAACATCATCAAACTATTGCAAGGGATTACATAACACTTAAGCTGGAAGTAACATGGTTTTGTGCCAAATATTTTTAGGAAAAATAAATACTTATGTTTATTTTAGATATTCTCATATCACTATCTTTAATTAGCATAATTACATAATTCAAATAGGTTGTTTGGTGATTGAAAATCATAATAAATTCATTTAGTGGTGCAAAACTTAATTTCATATGGATGATTTTAGGTGTTGTTTATATCATGTAGCATTAAATGATCTATTTTGGTTGGTCAATTAAGTTTTTTATTAGTTGTAACTACACTCAAATACACATCAAGGAAGAATAGTCCATAATGTGAGAATTTGACAACTTCTAACTTACATAACTTTCAACTAACTTCCTACTACCATGACTTGTTCATATTATTAATAAACCACAGAAATTAGGGTCGATAAAAAAAAAAGGTCCATTCAATTATTGGATATTATTTTTACCCTTTTAGATAGATAAAAGGACAATTATCCTTCAATCAATTAGCTATATTTGGGCACTTAACATTTGGTGATCTCTATCAAAAAAAAATTGCCTTGATATTTAATGTCAAGGTTTACGATATAAAATAATGTTCAATGAATACTTCAACATAATAAGCATAGAAGCTAATATGGTTGTGTCCTGTATATTTGATGAAACATGTTTTTTATTCCTTAAAATTTATACACGAAAACTTATATTATTGATTCTTCAAGTGAAAAATAGAAAAAACTAAAACCTCTATAAAATGTGATTCAAGACAACTTACACCCTCAAATCCCAAAAGTGTAGAACACCATTTGAAAATAATTCCAAAATTCCATTAAATACTTGTTGCAATTATAATTGACTGAGAGCTTAAACATATGGTAAAAAAAATTTATAGGTTTAACAATTACCAACTTAGCCAATATATAGAAAAAAACTATGTGAATCATTATCTATCATGTTTATCAATTTAAACTAATAGCCTCATAATAGTACATTAAACTTTTCCACGAAGAAAATGATCTCAAATTTATAGCAAATCTAAGCTACCATACCCTGTTCAAATCAATATAGATTCATGAATATTTATTTCAAGAGAGATTTAATTAGACAAGTATGTTTCTCTCAAATAGAGACATCAATTCTGCATTAAGCATTTGAAAAATTAGAAAAATGTTTGCATTTAAGAAACCAAGTTAGAATAAAATATGCCTCTTCATTTCCAGGGTGGCATTCAAAAGGCTCCAAGCACATTGTGCACAAAAAAGTTCACAACCTCAAGATATCATAAATGACATATAAATAGATCTTTCCTTCCTTATTTACCCTAATGGTACATGCTTAAAGAAAACTGGGAACAAGGCCATATAAAAAATACAAAATTACACTCAATATTTTTATTGCAAATCCACACCTTGCTTAGGACTACTATTTTAATGCCATATCCTTGCCTCTACATATTTTCAATAGCACACACCCTACTTGCATTACACAACATAAATTTCCATTGATATTTATAAAAATATGACTTGTAATTGGTAATAAATGGAGGTAAAAAAATTAGGAATTTTCCCATTGTGCCATTGGCATCACCACCCCCATAAAATGTAGCATAAACACTCTTCCAACCATGGATAATTCAAAATTTGTCTATTTCTAAGAAAACCATTAATAAAATTTATTTAAGAGCCATTGGTACTAAAATTAACATGGAGTAATAGTGAACATATTAGGAACTTGAGCCCCTTTTCATAAGACCACAACCCTACCTATAGATTTTAGAGGGGAATGCCCACCGCCTTCTCACTCCATTCACTGTCTACACCAGATCTACCCATCTCCACTACTATAGAAAGGTGAGATAGTAGTCCCTTCTAGGGGGGGCCTACCCCCCATATATCTTATCTTATCCCATATATAGAAAGAGTCTCATCCATCTAATCTATTATATATGTGATGTGAAGTGTTGGACGAACGAGTTAGTTATGATGGTGAATTGAATAGTGATGCAATGGTTTAACATGACATTACCTCCAAATGGGCTTATGAGATGGGGCACTGACCCTATCTATATCTCCCAAGCATAGTTAGTTCCCCTAGATCTCTCTATTTCCCCATATATAAAGGGAACCAAACCCCCTTCTATAGTGGATAAATATGGGTCTATCTTTAGATATAAGGGTGGTAGCTATGGCTAAATAGAATCAGGTAGGCCTTGAATTAGAGAACTCAGGTTCACCATATAGAGATAGATATATATCTCCCTACTATTCCACTCTAGATTTTCCTCTATCAATCCAAGGTGGATATGAGATCACCTGGATGGGTATCAGAGTATCTTCCCTTCATGGCCTTGTCGATAACTCTAACTCTCATATTGTTGTATGGAAATTATGCTTGGTAACATGGTGGCCATAAAATTTGTTTTGGAATAGGGTATGTGCTAGGCAACCATAGTAAATTTAGGATATGGATGAGGCCATTTTTGGATCCTTGAATAAATCAAGTGTGGATAAAAATGAACCTTGTTGTTTGCTTTTAGTTTTTTGGTGTTACATTCAGGTGAGACAAGAAAATATTCAGGTTTCATGCATTATATTAGGGTGAGTAGATAAATTTAAAGGGACTTTTTAAAATATGAATATATTTACTACATACTTATGAACGGAGTTTTTATATTCAATTATTAGCACTCCAAGGGTCACAAATTGGTACTCCAAAGGTTAAAAAAGTACATATAATGACCTTTCATGATAAAATTGGTTATATTAGATCTTAAGACCATATTTATAAGTGTCTGAGATTAAATATTAACATGGGTAAAAAAATAGGTCTAAATTGATACCATGACAAATCTACGTGGTCACAAAGTTAGGGCGCTCAGCTTTTAGGACCTTTCCCCTAAAGCAAAAAGTTTAAAAGCAAACATAAAATGGTTTTCAAAGTGACACAAAATTTGATTTCCTTCCAAGCATGGAATAACTTATGAAAAAATTTCCACTTCATCTAATGTTATTATTCAACCGCACCCTTTGAATTATTAAAACAATAATTTATATTTTTCCTCTATCAATCTACATAGATTACCATACTGCAAGATGAAGGTTGAGAAGCGGTCTTTTATCAATGTGCAAAAAATGGGGTAGGATGGTTTGGTGCTCATTTATAAAGGCTAATTACGACACATCGACTAGTAAAGTATCGTCAAGGTGTTTGACCCTACTTCCTTGTAGGGAAAACATGAATTTTGAATATAAATTTTCCATCATTAGGACAGTACATATGCTAAAGATTTGGATGCATAAATAAAATTTTACTATTGGAACACTTCAGTAATACTATTAATTAAATAATATAATATAAAATTTTACTCAATAAATTAATCAGTTATAATACATGTCAAGAGGAAAACATTGGATCAAAAGACAACAAATCACAATAACATGTTACATTATGATGATGGTTGGCTCTGGATCCTACTTTGGCAGAACCTTCTTGAACTACTCTTCCATCCACAAATAACATTTTTGAAGAAGTGATATACTAAAAATGAGTGGCAAAGCCATAAACAACTCATCCAAGAAGAAAGTGTGATTATTTTGGAGGATGGTATGAAGGTGGATGCAAATGTATTCAATGTTTTCGAGAACATTGTTTGTAGCATGGTGATGAACAACTTTGATTGCATTGTAATGAGATAAAACATTAGGTAGCACTATAACACAATATCATGAATATATTATTGTACAATTTCCAAATAATTGTGCACATTACAAGCATGCCAGACAATACATATGCAAAATATATTTTTCAATATTTAAAAAACTATATACAAAAAAGTGTTTATTCATGGGTTCCTCCATAATGGATGACTAGAGAGATCAAAGCAAGAGAGACGTATCTGAGGATGACAATAAAATACATTACAATGCCCTGCACACTTTAAAGTTTCAATTTACCTAATTTAATTTTCCCATAAAATTAGTCACATCGCTTGAATTTAAAGAATATAAAGAAAAAAATTATTTCTTTTTTTATTTTTTAACAAATATATTATAAAATTAATATTTAGAATCAATTAAAATATATACATACCACGTACTAATAAAAATATATAAAGCTAGTCAAATTAATAGAGAAAAATATATCAATTTTAAAAAACAAACCAAATAAAGCAATCACAACATTAAAACAAAAATACACCATACCACTAAATTACAATGACCAATCAAGGTGGCCAATGGCATCCATAATGTGTCCAAAGTGAATCACAAGTTGTTTCCCTTGTATAATCCAACTTGTATTAAAAGATAATAAAAACCCCAAAAGAGTAAGTAGGGATCTTAAACTATAATTAAAAAAATGATGTCACTCAGGGAAACATAAATACAGTCAATATCCATAAGTGGGATTATAAACCAACATTTTTCATAAACAAAACAATCTTCTAAATCACTATTTTATGTTAAACGGTTTCCAAAACCAAGTAATATCCTAAATCAATATTCATATCAAACCATTTTATATACATTTTCCAAACAAAACAAATCAAATCATTTTTAAAATTAGTTGAGAAAAGTAGATAAAAGAAAGATATACCAAGTTGAAATATAAGTTTTAATAATAAATATTGTTATAGATGAAAGTATAAAATTATCTCACTTTTAGTCATTTTGAACTATTAAATTGTCACATATTTTGTCATGTCTCTTCATATCTTTTTAAAGGGATTTTTTTTTTTTTAATTCATGAAAGGATCATTTGATTCCATATCCTTATGTATTTATGTTTTACTTTATGAGGACATGACAATAGAAAATATTTTCTTTCAATAATATTTATATTCATTTATATAAGTTTAAATATTTCAAATGTTTTTTCAATGATTCAATATCTTTTAAAAATGCACGAGGGTGATAATATACCTCTTATATTAATATATCAATTTCTTAAAAAAAAAAAAAAGTTAGTCATTTATTATATTAAATATTGTCTCCATCTTATGTCTTGTATTTTAGTTTATTAAATAATGTCTTCATTTTATGTATTTTTTTAATTCTGTTCAATAATGTCTCCATCTTATGTCTTTTATTTTCACATATTGAACAATGTTTTGTTTATGTGGTTAATGGAAAAAACCATTTCACCATGGTTTATACTTGAGAAGAATTTTAAATGCTAAAAATGTGACTGTGATTTGTATCATAAGGCCCAAGATCGAGTATGTGGGGGACAATTGAGTTTAATTGTGCAGAGTGAATGCGTAGAGAGTATTCAAATAGAATAATCAAACACACACTCAATGGAACAAAAGTCTTACAGGATATGCAACTTCTATTCATAACTGAAGGAATAGGGAAATAGAGTACAGTGTGCTACAATGCATATTAGAGTAGATGCATGGAGAAAGTTATTTGTGTTATGACTATGTATTGCATCAACTAGACTCCTAAGGGTTTATTTGATCAAATGTATATGTTACATATTTAACATGCATAATATAAGAGTAGTGATAACTATTGTGTGGTTACCAATGAATATGTTGGCGGTGTGTTAGTCCTATCAGATGTGGTAGTTAGTAACAGACAAAATAATTAATGTCCAGGGTATCTCCAACCACTTCCAATCCCAAGATCCTCTTTTGGCGACAATGACTAGTTGGGCAATTTGAATTAGCCACACGGTCGGGGTTTACCAACATGTCGTTGTGTTGAAGTGGGCCCAAAGGAGCAAGCATGTCTGAGAATAGGTGCCAATGTGGTGAGTATAATTGCAAGCTATGATATACTCAATAAGGTGCACATGCTACGATCTGAGGAGATTAATGCACAAAAGTTTGTGAGCAGGTGCAAGACTTGTGTGTAAGGTTGTCAGCAAACTTAAGGCAATGGACTATGCATGATTATGTGAGAGGTGCAAGCTTTGCACAGTAGAATAAATGAGTGTGTTTGGCTACATACTGGTTGCACATGGATTAGACTCCTTATACCTTTTTCATATGAAGGTATAAAATTTTCAATAACCATATTATTTTTTCAAATGATCTATCATGACCTCTCTTCCCGCACTGTGGACTTGTGCTCATACTTTCAGTGGATTTGGACCTCATTTAGTCAGAACAAGTTGATTATCAAGATAAGTTAACTTTTGTGTTGATTTCAAAAGTCTATCAAGTCATCGATGGGAAATCATGAAAGCAAGGTACAATTTAATTTTACTTTCAAATTCCAAAGTTAGGAAATTAAATTGTTAGAATATTAAAGTTATTTTTTTCCTTACGTAGAAATATAAACAATGTTGTTATAATTTACAATCATGATCGAGGGAAAATTTTAATGAGATAATGTTTAGTCTTTACCACCACTCTCATTTCTATATCTATATATATATATATATATATATATATATATATATATATATATATATATATATATATATATATATATATATATATATATACGTAAAATAGTTTATAATGAATAATTTAATATTAGAAGAGAATATTACCTATTCAATAATATTGGATAAACATGTCAAAGGCTATTTTACTTTAATAAAAGTAACTTTCATTTTTATTTGAACTCTAGAACTTACAAATAAATCATATCTTTCGTATATAATTTTTAACTTATTAGTTAATTGTATTTTCGTAAATAATTTTTAACTTATTAGTTAATTGTATTTTCATATTCATTCATCTATTATGATTTTTTAAACAATTCAAAATATAAATATGAATTCATAAACCAATCATCATCAAATTATAATTCAAAATATGCATATAAATATACTATTAATTGACTAGGTCTCTGACATAGTTTTAAACTTTATGACTAAGTCATCTCTATGAAAGTAAAGTATTAGTTTTAGAAAAATTGAGAGTGTAAAAAAATAGGCATAACAAACATCCTCATTCTTAATATTTATCTATGATGTCATCATTTGGCTATTTGTTTTAATTTGAGGAATAATTTAATTTAATGAATTAAAGAAAATATTAAAAAAATTAAAAATCTATGGAATTCCCTATTAGAGGAAGATTAGGTTAATTAATAAAGTTTAATTAAATTTATGAAAAGTGAAGTGGCATTTGAAAACTGATGAACCTTTCAACATATAATTCCAAAATATCCCTTACACAATCACAATTTGAATCAAGATGAATTAAGTGAAATTGACATTTGTGTATGATGCATTTCTCCAATCAAAGATGTACCAATACATTTCAGAAGATGCATGCCAAATGCATAGAATAATTTGGGTGTTTCAAATATTTATGTGTTATTACTAGAAATAGTTCTAATTACAATTTTAACATGAGAGTCATGAGAACTGAGTGTCTACATGTATATGCACACACGCGCACACACACAAACACACACACACACACACACACACACACACACACACACACACACACACACACACACACACACACACACACACACACACACACACACACACACACATGTATATATAATGCACATTGAGACACATTTAGACATATACAAACACACATATATAGTATACATACACACATTCAGGGTATGTAATTGATTTATATGTGTTTATGGATATACTACCTTGTTTTAATAAATAAACAATCTAAAATTAATATATATGCATAGCTCAAATCATAGAAAAATTGATAAAAATAGTTCATTTCCTTAGTGAGGTTATAAAAACCCTCCCCGTAAAACTATTAAGAATTTATTTGTCCCTACATTCCTCTATTCCCTAAAAACCATCTAAATACGATGTTTTAAAATCATTATTCAAATATAATTATTATATTTTTGTTAAATCATTATAATTATTCATAAAAATATTCTTCAAACATTAATTACAACCGTATTTTATTTAAAAATATATATATAATGATCCGAAGAGGAAAAAATCATTCCCAATAATGAATTATGTTTAAAAACACAATATATTAAGTGAGATCTTGAAAAAACATATTATTCAAACATTAATTACAAATGTAATTTTATGAAACCTTTTAAAACAAGTCATTGGAATCATATCATGAATAAAGGAATCACAACCCATCAATCTAGTGCTCAACAAAGTCGATGTGAACACACCACTAGCATCACCTTCATATACATTCTACTAATTCAAATGACCTTGTGAGAAAAAAATAATTCATGGGTACCATTGAATTCATATAATGAACTTATGTGATAATAATAACAATAGTGGTAATGTTCAATATATTGGTGATGAAATAGATTAAGATGTAGTTGAAACATCATCAAACTATTGCAAGGGATTACATAACACTTAAGCTGGAAGTAATATGGTTTTGTGACAAATATTTTTAAGAAAAATAAATACTTATGTTTATTTTAGATATTCTCATATCACTATCTTTAATTAGCATAATTACATAATTCAAATAGGTTGTTTGGTGATTGAAAATCATAATAAATTCATTTAGTGGTGCAAAACTTAATTTCATATGGATGATTTTATTAGCATAATTACATAATTCAAATAGGTTGTTTGGTGATTGAAAATCATAATAAATTCATTTAGTGGTGCAAAACTTAATTTCATATGGATGATTTTAGGTGTTGTTTATATCATGTAGCATTAAATGATCTATTTTGGTTGGTCAATCAAGTTTTTTATTAGTTGTAACTACACTGAAATACACATCAAGGAAGAATAGTCCATAATGTGAGAATTTGACAAGTAAATTCTAACTTACATAACTTTCAACTAACTTCCTACTATCATGAATTGTTCATATTATTTATAAACCACAAAGATCAGGGCCAATAAAAAGAGAAGGTCCGTTCTATTATTGGATATTATTTTTACCCTTTCAGATAGATAAAAGGACAATTCTCCTTCAATCAATTAGCCATATTTGGGCACTTAACATTTGGTGATCTCTATCAAAAAAAAATTGCCTTTATATTTAATGTCAAGGTTTACGATATAAAATCATGTTCAATGAATACCTCAACATAATCTGCATAGAAGCTAATATGGTTGTGTCTTGTATATTTGATGAAACATGATCTTTATTCCTTAAAATTTATACACGAAAACTTATATTATTGATTCTTCAAGTGAAAAACAGAAAAAACTAAGACCTATATAAAATGTGATACAAGACAACTTACTCCCTCGAATCCCAAAAGTGTAGAACACCATTTGAAAATAATTCCAAAATTCCATTAAATATTTGTTGCAATTATAATTGACTGAGAGCTTAAACATATGGTAAAAAAAATTTATAGGTTTAACAATTACCAACTTAGCCAATATATATAAAAAAAACTATGTGAATCATTATCTATCATGTTTATCAATTTAAAATAGTGGCCTCATAATAGTACATTAAATTTTTCCATGAAGAAAATGATCTCAATTTTATAGCAAATCTAAGCTACCATACCCTGTTCAAATCAATATAGATTCATGAATATTTATTTCAAGAGAGATTTAATTAGACAAGTATGTTTCTCTCAAATCGAGACATCAGTTCTGCATTAAGCACTTAAAAATTTAGAAAAATGTTTGCATTTAAGAAACCAAGTTAGAATAAAATATGCCTCTTCATTTCCATGCTGGCATTTAAAAGGCTCCAAGCACATTGTGCACAAATAAGTTCACAACCTCAAGCTATCATAAATGACATATAAATAGATCTTTTGTTCCTTATTTCCCCTAATGGTACATGCTTAAAGAAAACTGGGAACAAGGCCATATAAAAAATACAAAATTACACTAAATATTTTTATTGCAAATCCACACCTTGCTTAGGACTACTATTTTAATGCCATATCCTTGCCTCTACATATTTCCATAAGCACACGCCCTATTTGTATTACACAACATAAATTTCCATTGAAATTTATAAAAATATGACTTGTAATTGGTAATAAATGGAGGTAAAAAAATTAAGAATTTTCCCATTGTGCCATCGGCATCCCCACCCCCATAAATTTTAACATGAACACTCTTCCAACCATGGATAATTCAAAATTTGGCTATTTCTAAGAAAACCATTAATAAAATTTGTTTAAGAGCCATTGGTACTAAAATTAACATGAAGTAATAGTGAACATATTAGGAACCCGAGCCCCTTTTCATAAGACCACAACCCTACCTATAGATTTTAGAGGGGAATGCCCACCACCTTCTCACTCCATTCACTGTCTACACCAGATCTACCCATCTCCACTACTATAGAAAGGTGAGATAGTAGTCCCTTCTAGGGGGGCCCCACCCCCCATATATCTTATCTTATCCCATATGTAGAGGGAGTCTCATCCATCTGATCTATTATATATGTGATATGAAGTGTTGGATGAATGAGTTAGTTATGATGGTGAATTGAATAGTGATGCAATGGTTCAACATGACATTACCTCTAGATGGGCTTATGAGATGGGGCACTAACCCTATCTATATCTCCCAAGCATAGTTAGTTCCCCTAGATCTCTCTATTCCCCCATATAGAGAGGGAACCAAACCCCCTTCTATAGTGGATAGATATGGGTCTATTTTTAGATATAGGGGTGGTAGCTATGGCTAAATAGAGTCAGATAGCCCTTGAATTAGAGAACTTAGGTTCACCATATATATATATATATATATATATATATATATATATATATATATATATATATATATATATATATATATATATATCCCTACTATTCCACTCTAGATTGTCCTCTATCAATCCAAGGTGGATATGAGATCACCTGGATGGGTATCAGAGCATATTCCCTTCATGGCCTTGTCGATAACCCTAACTCTCATATTGTTATATGAAAATTATGCTTGGTAACATGGTGGCCATAAATTTTGTTTTGGAATAGGGTATGTGCTAGGCAACCATAGTAAATTTAGGATATGGATGAGGCCATTGTTGGATCCTTGAATAAATCAAGTGTGGATAAAAATGAACCTTGTTGTTTGCTTTTAGTTTTTTGGTGTTAAATTCAGGTGAGACAAGAAAATATTTAGGTTTCATGCATTATATTAGGGTGAGTAGATAAAGTTAAAGGGACTTTTTAAAATGTGAGTATATTTACTACATACTTTTGAATGGAGTTTTTATATTCAATTATTAGTGCTCCAAGGGTCACAAATTGGTACTCTAAAGGTTAAATTTTGATCATAGGTTTCAAAAAGTACATATAATGACCTTTCATGATAAAATTGGTTATATTAGATCTTAAGACCTTATTTATAAGTATCTGAGATTAAATATTAACATGGGTAAAAAAAAGGTCTAAATTGATACCATGACAAATCTACATGGTCACAAAGTTAGGGCGCTCAACTTTTAGGACCTTTCCCCTAAAGAAAAAAGTTTAAAAACAAACATAAAATGGTTTTCAAAGTGACACAAAATTTGATTTCCTTCCAAGCATGGAATAACTTATGAAAAAATTTCCACTTCGTCTAATGTTATTATTCAACCACACCCTTTGAATTATAAAAACAATAATTTATATTTTTCCTCTATCAATCTACATAGATTACCATACTGCAAGATGAAGGTTGAGAAGTGGTCTTTTATCAATGTGCAAAAACTGGGGTAGGATGGTGTGGTGCTCATTTATAGAGGCTAATTATGACACATCGACCAGTAAAGTATCGTCAAGGTGTTTGACCCTACTTCCCTATAGGGAAAACATGAATTTTGAATATAAATTTTCCATCATCGGGACTGTACAGATGCTAAATATTTGGATGCACAAATAAAATTTTACTATTGGAACACTTCGGTAATACTATTAATTAAATAATATAATATAAAATGTTACACAATAAATTAATTAGTTAGAATACATGTCAAGAGGAAAACATTGGATCAAAAGACAACAAATCAAAATAACATGTTACATTATGCCGATGGTTGGCTCTGGACCCTACTTTGGTAGAACCTTCTTGAACTACTCTTTCATCCACAAATAACATTTTCAAAGAGGTGATATACTAAAAATGAGTGGCAAAACCATAAACAACTCATCCAAGAAGAAAGTGTGATTATTTTGGAGGATGGTATGAAGGTGGATGCAAATGTATTCAATATTTTTAAGAACATTGTTTGTAGCATGGTGATGAACAACTTTGATTGCATTGTAATGAGATAAAACATTAAGCAGCACTATAACACAATATCATGAATATATTATTGTATAATTTCCAAATAATTGTGCAAGTTACAAGCATGCCAGACAATACATATGCAAAATATATTTTTTAATATTTAAAAAACTATATACAAAAAAGTGTTTATTCATGGGTTCCTCCATAGTGGATGACTAGAGAGGTCAAAGCAAGAGAGACGTATCTGAGGATGACAATAAAATACATTACAATGCCCTGCACACTTTAAAGTTTCAATTTAACTAATTTAATTTTCCCATAAAATTAGTCACATCGCTTGAATTTAAAAAATATAAAGAAAATAAATTATTTCTTTTTTATTTTTAAACATATATTATAAAATTAATATTTAGAATCAATTAAAATATATACATACCATGTACTAATAAAAATATATAAAGCCAGTGAAATTTATAGAGAAAAATATATCAATTTTAAAAACAAACCAAATAAAGCAAGCACAACATTAAAAAAAATACACCATACCACTAAATTATACTATAAGTCCCCTTTAAGGTGGCCAATGGCATCCATAATGTGTCCAAAGTGAATCACAAGTTGTTTCCCTTGTATAATCCAACTTGTATTAAAAGATAATAAAACACTAAGTAGGGCTCTAAAATTATAATTAAAAAAATGATGTCACTCAGGGAAGCATAAATACAGTCAATATCCATAAGTGGGATTATAAACCAACATTTTTCATAAACAAAACAATCTTCTAAATCACTATTTTATGTTAAACGGTTTCCAAAACCAAGTAATATCCTAAATCAATATTCATATCAAACCATTTTATATACATTTTCCAAACAAAACAAATCAAATCATTTGTAAAAGTAGTTGAGAAAAGTAGATAAAAGAAAGATATAAAGTTGAAATATAAGTTTTAATAATAAATATTGTTATAGATGAAAGTATAAAATTGTCTCACTTTCAGTTATTTTAAACTATTAAATTGTTACATATTTTGTCATATCTCTTCATATCTTTTTAAAGAGAAATTTATTTTTTAATTCATGAAAGGATCATTTGATTTCATATCCTTATGTATTTATGTTTTACTTTATGAGGACATGACAATAGAAAATATTTTCTTTCAATAATATTTATATTCATATAAGTTTAAATATTTCAAATGTTTTTTTCAATGATTTAATATTTTTAAAAAATTCACGAGGGTGATAATATACTTCTTATATTAATATATCAATTCTTTCAAAAAAAAAAAATTAGTCATTTATTATATTAAAAATTGTCTCCATCTTATGTCTTGTCTTTTATTTTATTAAATAATGTCTCCATTTTATGTCTTTTTTTTATTCTGTTCAATAATGTTTCCATCTTATGTCTTTTATTTTCACATATTGAACAATGTTTTGTTTATATGGTTAATGGAAAAAACCATTTCACCATGGTTTATATTTGAGAAGAATTTTAAATGCTAAAAATGTGACTGTGATTTGTATCATAAGGCCCAAGATCGAGTATGTGGGGGACAATTGAGTTTAATTGTGTAGAGTGAATGCGTAGAGAGTATTCAAATAGAATAATCAAACATGCATTCAATGGAGCAGAAGTCTTACTTACAGGATATGCAACTTCTATTCATAAATGAAGGAATAGGGAAATAGAGTACAGTGTGCTATAGTGCATATTAAAGTAGATGCGTGGAGAAAGTTATTTGTGTTATGACTGTGTATTACATCAACTAGACTCCTGAGAGTCTATTTTATCAGATGCATGTGTTACATATTTAACATGCATAATATAAGAGCAGTGATAACTATTGTGCAGTTACCAATGAATATGTTGGCAGTGTGTTAGTCTTATTAGATGTGGTAGTTGGTAACAGATAGAATAATTAATGTCCAGGTTGTCTTCAACCACTTCCAATCCCAATATCCTCTTTTGGAAACAAATACTAGTTAGGCAATTTGAATTAGCCACACGGTCAGGGTTCACCAAGATGTGGTTGTGTTGAAGTGGGCCCAAAGGAGCAAGCAAGTCTAATAACAGGTGCCAATGAGGTGAGTATGACTACAAGCTATGATATACTCAACAAGGTGCACATGCTACAATCTGAGGAGATCAATGCACAAAAGTTTGTGAGCAGGTGCAAGACTTGTGTGTAAGGTTGTTAGCAAACTTAAGGCAAAGGACTGTGCATGATTATGTGAGAGGTGCAAGCTCTGCAAATGAGTGTGTTTGGCTGCACAGTGGCTGCACATGGATTAGACTCCTTATACCTTTTTCATATGAAGGTATAAAATTTTAAATAACCATATTATTTTTTCAAATGAACTTTCATGACCTCTCTTCCCGCACTGTGGACTTGTGCTCATACTTTAAGTGGATTTAGACCTAATTTAGTCAAAATAAGTTGATTATCAAGATAAGTTAACTTTTGTGTTGATTTCAAAAGTCTATCAAGTCATCGACGGGAAATCACAAAAGCAAGGTACGATTTAATTTCACTTTCAAATTCTGAAGTTAGGAAATTAAATTGTTAGAATATTAAAGTTATTTTTTTCCTTACGTAGAAATATATGCAATGTTATAATTTACAATCATGATCGAGGGAAAACTTTAATGAAATGAATGTTTAGTCTTTACCACCACTCTCATTTCAAAAATTATATATATATATATATATATATATATATATATATATATATATATATATATATATATATATATATATATATATATATATATATATAAAATAGTTTATAATGAATAATTTACTATTAAAAGAGAATATTATCTATTCAATAATATTGGATAAATATGCCAAAGGTTATCTTACCTTTAATTAAAGGAACTTTCTTTTTTATTTGAACTCTAGAACTTACAAATAAATCATATCTTTCGTATATAATTTTTAACTTATTAGTTAATTGTATTTTCGTAAATAATTTTTAAATTATTAATTAATTATATTTTTTAAATTTAATTAATTACATTTAATTTAAACCTAGTAAACCATTATTTGAAACTATATATATATATATATATATATAACTTAGAAATAAATCATATCTTTCATATATAATTTTTAACTTATTAGTTAATTGTATTTTCGTAAATAATTTTTAAATTATTAATTAATTATTTTTTTTAAATTTAATTAATTACATTTAATTTAAACCTAATAAACCATTATTTGAAACTATATATATATATACATACATATATATATATATACATATATATATATATATATACATACATATATATATATATATATATATATATATATATATATATATATATATACATATATACATATATACACATATATATATATATATACATATATACATATATATATATATACATATATATAGATATATATACATATATACATATACATATACATATACATATATACATATACATATACACATATACATATACACATATACATATACACATACACATATACATATACATATACATATACATATACATATACATATACATATACATATACATATATATATATATATATATATATATATATATATATATATATATATATATATGCATACATATACATATATACATACACATACATACACACACACACACACACATATATATATATATATTCTTTTATCATGCAAATCTCTTAGCAAGGACAAGTCCCGTGGATGAAGCTTCCGCCAAATTATGGAAATAAACAAACACTAGAATTCAATTATAAACTTTCAGTTCTAAAATAACTATTCTCCCAGTTTAAATTAAAACGCTCCGCCTCCCTAAGTTCTACGCCCACTTTAACACATGCAAAGTAAAAAGGGACTACCACATAAGAGGTAGTTAATAAGCAATCAGAGCACAAAGTAAAGGAAGCCATAAAGGAGGATGGACGCTTAGTAGAAAGGGGTAGATCAACACTTTTGAAGATGGGAGAAAAAGGAGGATATCGACGCTAAGGGGAGAAAAAGAGGACATCGATGCTAAGGGAAAGAGATCAAGAGATCAACAATAAATATAAATATAATTGAAAATATGCATATAAATATAATTGAAAATAAGCATATAAATATACTAAGGGAAAGAGATCATCAAATTATAATTGAAAATATGCATATAAATATACTATTAATTGACTAGGTCTCTGACATAGTTTTAAACTTTATGACTAAGTCGTCTCTATGAAAGTAAAGTATTAGTTTTAGAAAAATTGAGAGAGTGTAAAAAAATAAGCATAACAAACATCATCATTCTTAATATTTATCTATGATGTCATGATGATGTCATCATTTGGCCATTTGTTTTAATTTGAGGAATAATTTAATTTAATGAATTAAGGAAAATATAAGAATTTTAAAAATCTATGGAATTCCCTATTAGAGGAAGATTAAGTTAATTAATAAAGTTTAATTAAATTTATGAAAAGTGAAGTGGCATTTGAAAACTGATGAACCTTTCAACATATAATCCCAAAATATCCCTTACACAATCACAATTTGAATCAAGATGAATTAAGTGAAGCTAACATTTGTGTATGATGCATTTCTCCAATCAAAGATGTACCAATACATTTCAGAAGATGCATGCCAAATGCATAGAATAATTTGGGTGTTTCAAATATTTATGTGTTATTACTAGAAATAATTCTAATTACAATTTTAACATGAGAGTCATGAGAATTGAGTGTCTACATGTATATGCACACACACACACACACACACACACACACACACACACACACACACACACACACACACACACACACACACACACACACACACACACACACACACACACACACACACATATATAATGCACACTGAGACACATATATACATATACATACACACATTCAGGGTATGTAATTGATTTATACGTGTTTATGGATATACTACCTTGTTTTAATAAATAAACAATCTGAAATTAATATATATGCATAACTCAAATCATAGAAAAATTGATAAAAATAGTTCATTTCCTTAGTGAGGTTATAAAAACCCTCCTCGTAAAACTATTAAGAATTTATTTGTCCCTACATCCCTCTCTTCCATAAAAACCATCTAAATATGATGTTTTAAAATCATTACAATTATTCATAAAAATATTCTTCAAACATTAATTGCAACCTTATTTTATTTAAAAAACAATATAATGATCTGAAGAGGAAAAAATCATTCCCAATAATGAATTATGTTTAAAAACACAATATATTAAGTGAGATCTTGAAAAAACATATTATTCAAACATTAATTACAAATGTAATTTTATGAAACCTTTTAAAACAACTCATTGGAATCATATCATGAATAAAGGAATCACAACCCATCAATCTAGTGCTCAACAAAGTCGATGTGAACACACCACTAGCATCACCTTCATAGACATTCTACCAATTCAAATGACCTTGTGAGAAAAAATAATTCATGGGTACCATTGAATTCATATAATGAACTTATGTGATAATAATAACAATAGTGGTAATGCTCAATATATTGGTGATGAAATAGATTAAGATGTATTTGAAACATCATCAAACTAGTGCAAGGGATTACATAACACTTAAGCTGGAAGTAATATGGTTTTGTGCCAAATATTTTTAGGAAAAATAATTACTTATGTTTATTTTAGATATTCTCATATCACTGTCTTTAATTATCATAATTACATAATTCAAATAGGTTGTTTGGTGATTGAAAATCATAATAAATTCATTTAGTGGTGCAAAACTTAATTTCATATGGATGATTTTAGGTGTTGTTTATATCATGTAGCATTAAATGACCTATTTTGGTTGATAAATTAAGTTTTTTATTAGTTTTAACTACATTGAAATACACATCAAGGAAGAATAGTCCATAATGTGAGAATTTGACAAGTAACTTCTAACTTACATAACTTTCAACTAACTTTCTACTACCATGACTTGTTCATATTATTAATAAACCACAAAAATCAGGGCCAATAAAAAGAGAAGGTCCATTCTATTATTGGATATTATTTTTACCCTTTTAGATAGATAAAAGGACAATTATCCTTCAATCACTTAGCTATATTTGGGCACTTAACATTTGGTGATCTCTATCAAAAAAAATTGCCTTGATTTTTAATGTCAAGGTTTACGATATAAAATCATGTTCAATGAATACTTCAACATAATATGCATAGAAGCTAATATGGTTGTCTTGTATATTTGATGAAACATGATTTTTATTCCTTAAAATTTATACATGAAAACTTATATTATTGATTCTTCAAGTGAAAAACAGAAAAAACTAAGACCTATATAAAATGTGATACAAGACAACTTACACCCTCGAATCCCAAAAGTGTAGAACACCATTTGAAAATAATTCCAAAATTCCATTAAATACTTGTTGCAATTATAATTGACTGAGAGCTTAAACATATGGTAAAAAAATTTATAGGTTTAACAATTACCAACTTAGCCAATATATAGAAAAAAAACTATGTGAATCATTATCTATCGTGTTTATCAATTTAAACTAATGGCCTCATAATCATACATTAAACTTTTCCATGAAGAAAATGATCTCAATTTTCTAGAAAATCTAAGCTACCATACCCTGTTCAAATCAATATATATTCATGAATATTTATTTGAAGAGAGATTTAATTAGACAAGTATGTTTCTCTCAAATAGAGACATCAATTCTGCATTAAGCATTTAAAAAATTAGAAAAATGTTTGCATTTAAGAAACCAAGTTAGAATAAAATATGCCTCTTCATTTCCATGGTGGCATTCAAAAGGCTCCAAGGACATTGTGCACAAATAAGTTCACAACTTCAAGATATCATAAATGACATATAAATAGATCTTTCCTTCCTTATTTACCCTAATGGTACATGGTTAAAGAAAACTGGGAACAAGGCCATATAAAAAATACAAAATTACACTCAATATTTCTAATGCAAATCCACACCTTACTTAGGACTACTATTTTAATGTCATATCCTTGCCTCTACATATTTCCATAAGCACACACCCTACTTGCATTACACAACATAAATTTCCATTGATATTTATAAAAATATGACTTGTAATTGGTAATAAATGGAGGTAAAAAAATTAGGAATTTTCCCATTGTGCCATCGGCATCACCACCCCCATAAAATGTAGCATGAACACTCTTCCAACCATGGATAATTCAAAATTTGGCTATTTCTAAGAAAACCAATAATAAAATTTATTTAAGAGCCATTGGTACTAAAATTAACATGGAGTAATAGTGAACATATTAGGAACCGGAGCCCCTTTTCATAAGACCACAACCCTACCTATAGATTTTAGAGGGGAATGCCCACCGCCTTCTCACTCCATTCACTATCTACACCAGATCTACCCATCTCCACTACTATAGAAAGGTGAGATAGTAGTCCCTTCTAGGGGGGGCCCACCCCATATATATCTTATCTTATCCCATATATAGAGGGAGTCTCATCCATCTGATCTATTATATATGTGATATGAAGTGTTGGATGAACGAGTTGGTTATGATGGTGAATTGAATAGTGATGCAATGGTTCAACATGACATTACCTCCAAATGGGTTTATGAGGTGGGGCACTAACCCTATCTATATCTCCCAACCATAGTTAGTTCCCCTAGATCTCTCTATTCCCCCATATAGAGAGGGAACCAAACCCCCTTCTATAGTGGATAGATATGGGTCTATCTTTAGATATAGGGGTGGTATCTATGGCTAAATAGAGTCAGGTAGGCCTTGAATTAGAGAACTCAAGTTCACCATATAGAGATAGATATATATCTCCCTACTATTCCACTCTAGATTGTCCTCTATCAATCCAAGGTGGATATGAGATCACCTAGATGGGTATCAGAGTATCTTCCCTTCATGGCCTTGTTGATAACCCTAACTCTCATATTGTTGTATGAAAATTATGCTTGGTAACATGGTGGCCATAAAATTTGTTTTGGAATAGGGTATGTGCTAGGCAACCATAGTAAATTTATGATATGGATGAGGCCATTGTTGGATCCTTGAATAAATCAAGTGTGGATAAAAATGAACCTTGTTGTTTGTTTTTAGTTTTTTGGTGTTACATTCGGGTGAGACAAGAAAATATTCAGGTTTCATGCATTATATTAGGGTGAGTAGATAAAGTTAAAGGTACTTTTTAAAATATGAATATATTTAATACATACTTATGAATGGAGTTTTTATATTCAATTATTAGTGCTCCAAGGGTCACAAATTGGTACTCCAAAGGTTAAATTTTGATCGTAGATTAAAAAAGTACATATAATGACCTTTCATGATAAAATTGGTTATATTAGATCTTAAGACCTTATTTATAAGTATCTGAGATTAAATATTAACATGGGTAAAAAAATAGGTCTAAATTGATACCATGACAAATCTACGTGGTCACAAAGTTAGGGCGCTCTGCTTTTAGGACCTTTCCCCTAAAGCAAAAAGTTTTAAAACAAACATAAAATGGTTTTCAAAGTGACAAAAAATTTGATTTCCTTCCAAGCATGGAATAACTTATGAAAAAATTTCCACTTTGTCTAATGTTATTATTCAATTGCACCCTTTGAATTATAAAAACAATAATTTATATTTTTCCTCTATCAATCTACATAGATTACCATACTACAAGATGAAGGTTGAGAAGTGGTCTTTTATCAATGTGCAAAAAATGGGGTAGGATGGTTTGGTGCTCATTTATAGAGGCTAATTATGACACATCGACCAATAAAGTATCATCAAGGTGTTTGACCCTACTTCCCTATAGGGAAAACATGAATTTTGAATATAAATTTTCCATCATCAGGACAGTACAGATGCTAAAGATTTGGATGCATAAATAAAATTTTACTATTGAAACACTTCAGTAATACTATTAATTAAATAATATAATATAAAATTTTACTCAATAAATTAATTAGTTATAATACATGTCGAGAGGAAAACATTGGATCAAAAGACAACAAATCACAATAACATGTTACATTATGCTGATGGTTGGCTTTGGATCCTACTTTGGCAGAACCTTCTTGAACTACTCTTCCATCCACAAATAACATTTTTGAAGAAGTGATATACTAAAAATGAGTGGCAAAACCATAAACAACTCATCCAAGAAGAAAGTGTGATTATTTTGGAGGATGGTATGAAGGTGGATGCAAATGTATTCAATATTTTCAAGAACATTGTTTGCAACATGGTGATGAACAACTTTGATTGCATTGTAGTGAGATAAAACATTAGGTAGCACTATAACACAATATCATGAATATATTATTGTATAATTTCCAAATAATTGTGCAGGTTACAAGCATGCCAGACAATACATATGCAAAATATATTTGTTAATATTTAAAAAACTATGTATAGAAAAGTGTTTTTTCATGGGTTCCTCCATAGTAGATGACTAGAGAGGTCAAAGCAAGAGAGACATATCTGAGAAAGACAATAAAATACATTACAATGTCCTGCACACTTTAAAATTTCAATTTGATTAATTTAGTTTTCTCATAAAATTAGTCACATCGCTTGAATTTAACGAATATAAAAAAAATGATTTTTTTATTTTTTAACATATATATTATAAAATTAATATTTAAAATCAATTAAAATATATACATACCACATACTAATAAAAATATATAAAGCCACTAAAATTAATAGATAAAAATATATCAATTTTAAAAACAAACCAAATAAAGCAAGTACAACATTAAAAAATATACACCATACCACTAAATTACAATATCGGACCCCTTTAAGGTGGCAAAGGGCATCCATAATGTGTCCAAAGTGAATCACAAGTTGTTCCCCTATATAATCCAACTTGTATTGAAAGATAATAAAAACCCCAAAAGACTAAGTAGGGCTCTAAAATTATAATTAAAAAAATGATGTCACTCAGGAAAGCATAAATAGAGTCAATATCCATAAGTGGGATTATAAACCAACATTTTTCATAAACAAAACAATCTTCTAAATCATTATTTTATGTTAAACGGTTTCCAAAACCAAGTAATATCCTAAATCAATATTCATATCAAACCATTTTATACACATTTTCCAAACAAACAAATCAAATCATTTTTAAAATTAGTTGAGAAAAGTAGATAAAAGAAAGATATACCAAGTTGAAATATAAGTTTTAATAATAAATATTGTTATAGATGA
The DNA here is from genome assembly GCA_037957365.1 of Torreya grandis. Taxonomy (NCBI): domain Eukaryota; kingdom Viridiplantae; phylum Streptophyta; class Pinopsida; order Cupressales; family Taxaceae; genus Torreya; species Torreya grandis. The sequence goes on along the minus strand of JARHVA010000193.1, from coordinate 707,105 downwards.
AAGTATAAAATTGTCTCACTTTTAGTCATTTTAAACTATTAAATTGTTACATATTTTGTCATATCTCTTCATATCTGTTTAAAGAGAAATTTATTTTTTAATTCATGAAAGGATCATTTGATTCCATATCCTTATGTATTTATATTTTACTTTTTTATGTATTTATATTTTACTTTTTGAGGACATGACAATAGAAAATATTTTCTTTCAATAATATTTATATTCATTCATATAAGTTTAAATATTTCAAATGTTTTTTTTCAATGATTCAATATCTTTTAAAAATTCACGAGGGTGATAATATACCTCTTATATTAATATATCAATTCCTTCAAAAAAAAAATTAGTCATTTTTTATATTAAATATTGTCTCCATCTTATGTCTTGTCTTTTAGTTTATTAAATAATGTCTCTATTTTATGTCTTTTTCTAATTTTGTTCAATAATGTCTCCATCTTATGTCTTTTATTTTCACATATTGAACTATGTTTTGTTTATATGGTTAATCGAAAAAACCATTTCACCATGGTTTATACTTGAGAAGAATTTTAAATGTTAAAAATGTGACTGTGATTTGTATCATAAGGCCCAAGATCGAGTATGTGGGAGACAATTGAGTTTAATTATGTAGAGTGAATGCGCAGAGAGTATTCAGATAGAATAATCAAACACACACTCAATGGAACAAAAGTCTTACTTACAGGATATGCAACTTCTATTCATAAATGAAGGAATAGGGAAATAGAGTACAGTGTGCTACAGTGCATATTAGAGTAGACGCATGGAGAAAGTTATTTGTGGTATGACTGTGTATTGCATCAACTAGACTCTTGAGGGTTTATTTGATCAGATGCATATGTTACATATTTAACATGCATAATATAAGAGCAGTGATAACTATTGTGCAGTTACCAATGAATATGTTGGTGGTGTGTTAGTCCTATCAGATGTGGTAGTTGGTAACAGACAAAATAATTAACGTCCAGGTTCTCTTCAACCACTTCCAATCCCAAGATCCTCTTTTGGCGACAATGACTAGTTGGGAAATTTGAATTAGCCACACGGCCAAGGTTTACCAACATGTGGTTGTGTTGAAGTAGGCCCAAAGGAGCAAGCAAGTCTGAGAATAGGTGCCAATGAGGTGAGTATGACTACAAGCTATGATATACTCAACAAGGTGCACATGCTACAATCTAAGGAGATCAATGCACAAAAGTCTGTGAAGAAGTGCAAGACTTGTGTGTAAGGCTGTCAGTAAACTTAAGGCAAAGGAATGTGCATGATTATGTGAAAGGTGCAAGCTCTGCATAGTAGAAAAAATGAGTGTGTTTGGATACACAGTCGTTGCACATAGGTTAGATTCCTTATACCTTTTTCATATGAAGTTATAAAATTTTCAATAACCATATTATTTTTTAAAATGAACTGTCATGACCTCTCTGCCCGCACTATGGACTTGTGCTCATACTTTAAGTGGATTTAGACCTCATTTAGTCAGAACAAGTTGATTACCAAGATAAGTTAACTTTTGTGTTGATTTCAAAAGTCTATCAAGTCATCGACGGGAAATCACGAAAGCAAGGTACGATTTAATTTTACTTTCAAATTCCAAAGTTAGGAAATTAAATTGTTAGAATATTAAAAAAAAATTTCCTTATGTAGAAATATATATGCAATGTTGTTATAATTTACAATCATGATCGAGGGAAAAATTTAATGAGATAATGTTTAGTCTTTACCACCACTCTCATTTCAAAAATTATATATTATATATATACGTAAAATAAAAAGAGACTACCACATAAAAGGTAGTTAATAACCAATCAGAGCATGAAGTAGGGAGAAATTTTAGAGTAAAGGAAGCCATAAAGGAGGATGGACGCTTAGTAGAAATGGGTATATCAACGCTTTTGAAGATGGGAGAAAAAGGAGGATATCGACGCTAAGGGGAGAAAAAAGAGGAGATCGATGCTAAGGGGAAGAGATCAAGAGATCAACAATAAGGGGAAGGAGAGCAGAATCAATGTTGGAAGGGTAGAAGCAATGCTTTAATAAATAAAAGAATGAGTAGTAGTAAAAGGGAGTGAACAGTAGTAAAGAGAGTGAGCAGAAGTAAAAGAGGGATAGACCAACATTTCAGCTGAAGAAAGGAAAAGAATTTGGTAAATAAAACTTTGAAGGGTTTTCAGTTATTTCATTAAATAGAAATAAGTGCTAAAATCTAAGTCCTATAGATGAATCGCTAACCTAGTAACCCAAAAACCCTACCTTCAGTTGTGAATTCAATGATATACTCATATAGACTATTGTATTTAGTTTGGGAGAAATTTGGTTCCGTATTACAATCTTAAGCTTAGTTACCGAATATGGATTTCAAGCAAAGTAAAACCTATTGGTAGATAGAATTATGAGTTATGCACATTTTTATACAAAGCCATAGTGAAAGTATTTGGATGGAAAAACTTTGTTTAGTTAGTCGAAACCTTTGAACAAATTTATGGGATTATTATGTTAATCGAAATGTAGTACACACACACACACACACATATTTATATATTAAATGTAGAGTTGATAAATTAATTCATACATTAGGGATGTGTAAAACATAGGATATAATTCAAAGGTCAACTAGTTCACTTTGGTACATAACAATGATGAAAATTATAATCTTTACATACAGTTGTTTATTAAAAAAAATCTATTTTTGTTTTTTATTTATTAGAAATTAAAGTTATCATTAATTATCATTGAAAATAGCATAATAATATATTTTTCATAAAGGATTTATTTAACATTAAATTCAAGTTCAATGTAGCATTCTTAAACTCCTTGTGTATAAGTTATTTTCTAGAAAAAAAATTACCTAAATATACTAAAGGTGTAATTGTCCAAAATATCATTGTTGGAAATTGACATAAGGACTAAACTAGAAGATCATGTTACAAATTTATTTTCTACTTTCCTACTCAAGAATTTACTTTTGAAAAATAATGTAATAATTTAATTTAAGTGTTCTTTACTTTTTAAATCTCAACTTAGACCAAAAAATTAAGGTTAAACAAAACTACATAGCATTTAGTATAAGTGATGTCTCTGGCTCACATTTACAAGTAATATCATCACGCTTGAGCTACTGCATCTATAGCCTAACATAGCTGTAACAATGACATCTAGATATCGTCCCTATAAATCATCGAGGAGAAATAAGGACCATGTCGTGTCATTAAGACTAAGGGGTGGGATAATCTTTCTTGGTCAACAACACTAATTAAGATAAGAAAATAACTTTGACTACCTTACTTGTGAACTTATGAAATAGAAATAGAAAAAGTACATTTCTTACTCAAATTTTGATATCACCAAAAAGGAGCAACAAAAACCAAGATTGAGAGTGTTAAATCAGTTATTATCAAGAAACCACCAACCATATGGATCTCAAATAATGAAACTTTGGAAACAATAATTGTATAGATTAGGTTGTCTAAAGCAAGGATCAAAAACATTGTTGATGTAAATAAAAAGTAGAAAGGGTGGGTGTATATTTCAAATGTTCTTTTCTATTTCTTGTTAAGATTTAGGGCTAGTTTAGTTAAACAAATATTCAATCACTTAATTTAATACTTTTATGCTCTCATTTGGGTAGCAATCATAGAAGAAATATCTAGGGAACTGAGCCCTAGAAAGGGTTGTATACATAGACCTATAGTTCACATGAAACTTAGAATAGAAAATAGAACTACATGCATACTACACCTTGATCCTGTTCAGAAGTGGGTATGTAGGCAGTCTAGGAAGTGAAGAATACTTCCAAAATGTAAGTGATTAGGATAGGATTAGGATTATGCACTAAACAATATTAAAGTTAAATAAAAAGGCAAGACTATTATAATAAACCCTAATTTAGATAAACAAAGCAAAGATAAGAATTATGTGATAAACTCAGAAAGATCCCAGTTGGATTATCTTAGTTCTTAAAGCTTTAAGCCAAATTAGGAGGTAGAATGTGACTGTTTGTTATATGTTTATACTCCTATCATGGTGACCTTGGTGTTTATCTAGTAGAGATGAGTGGTGAACAATGAGTGATTCAAGATCTGATTAATCCTGATGAGTCAAGTCTATGGCTAGAGCATAACCTACTCGTATGTAGATGCCTAACATGTATGGTTAGATGCTTTTCCATTTGGCAAAGGATATTAGATGCATGACCCGTATGGTTAAATGCTTGCCTAATTGGTAAAAGATATCTGATAGGATAAAGTATACCCAAGTTATATATATAGACAAACATTAATTAAACAAAAAACAAATCTGTGTTTTAGGATAGGAAATGTGGCCACTACATGAATTTGTGTAGCTTAGCTTAGATTCCTTAGTTTGAGTCTTTTACCAATCCTTTGATACCAACTAGAAGCCCTTAATATTTATTATTTAAATATTCTCTTAGTCCCACTCATTAAAAGAGGAATCATCCATTTTTATAAGGGAGATATCAGAGTGTTTGCCAAGATCACTGGGTCAATCGAATGCACCTAGTTTGAACAAGAGTAAAGCAATTGCATATAATAACTATGAGTAAATCAAAATGGAGAGTAATACAAAACTAGGATCAATCCATCCAATGCACTCAACTGAAATAGATCACAAAATGAAGATGTAAAAATAGGAGAGTGAATTGTAACTCCTCCATGAAAAGTGGTCAAATACGTAAGAATATAATGTAACTCTCCATACTCATAATAACTAGTCAAATTATAACTCCAACTAGCTAATAATGGTGGTCATGTGTAACTCCCTATGACAAAGTACACCTAAACAATCTAACTCCACAAGTGTAGAAAAAAATCCATGTACAGGAAAATCCATAATAATTAAATACATGAAAAATAATATCCTACACTACCACCCACCTTAAGTGTACTTTAGGTGGGTAAAATAAATGGGTCCTGACAACATACCCTGATGACATACCCAAGTATAATGAAACTCTTATAAAGTGGAGAAAAGAAGAAAACCTATAGAAAAAACATCCCCCCAAAATAGAGAAAAGAAGAAGAGAACTAGAAGCCCCCCTTCAAGATGATGTCAATGCAACCTACACCCCAAGAAGACTCTAAAAGTGAAGATACTTGTTATCATTAAAGGGTTTGGTGAAGATTTCAACAATATGATATATGGTCTAACAATATTTAAGATAGATGACATGTGCATGAATGAGATCCTTGATGAAATGCATGTGAATATTTATGTGCTTGGTCTATTGATGTTAAACTAAATTCCTACAAATCTAAATACTACTTTGGTTGTTTTATAGTATATTTTGGGTCACTTAAACTAAATACCAAACTTTGTGAGCATCCTCTAAATCCAAATATACGTAGTAGTAACATTAATAGATCCTATGTATTCTACCTCAGTATATGACAAAGCAATAACATTATGCTTCTTATTGGACCAACTAATTAGAACTAAACCAAGGGATAAAATGTAGCTTGAACTAGACTTGTGATGCTCAAGATTTTCATCCCAATCTAAATATGTGTATCTAACCAATTCAACATCAATACCAGCTCTGTAATGAATCCCAAATTTGTGTACCCAAAATACAGTGGATAATCCTCTTAGCTACTTTCCAGTTCAGCTAATGAGGTTCCTACATGAATATGGAGACCATGCCTATAACATATGAAATGTTGGATCTGGTATGTGTCAATTAAATAAGAATGCCAACAAGTTTTTGATACAAGGTAACATCAACCAATGGGGTAGAATAATCAACCCCAAACTTGACTCCAGATAGAAAGGGGGTAGGACTTTTCTTAATATTATCCATATGAAACTAAGGAACTAAATCAAAATAACACTTAGGTTGTGCAATGGTAATTCTTGAGTTAGACTATGTAATCTAGATCCCAAGGAAGTAATGGAACAAACCCAAGTCAACCATGGGAAAATGTGATGAAGAGATTCTTTCACCACTACAATGGATGATGAACTCCATGTGATCAATAGATCACCAAAATGTAAGACTAAAATCAAAAGTGAATCATCCTATCGCATGAAGTAGACATTTAAATCAATATGGCATCTAATGAATCATGATGATATAAGGAAGGAATCCATTTTGGCATACCATGTCTGAGGGGCCTATTTGAGGCCATAAATAGCTTTCTAAAGTTTGTATACTAAGGAAGAGTCCTTGATAAAACCTTGTGGTTGATCCATGTAAATCTCCTCCTCAAGGTCACCATGAAGAAAGGCACTCTTCACATACATATGATGAACATCCCAATAATGAGTTGAAATAGTGGCAAGAGTGAGTCAAATAGAGTTCATCTTTGTAATGGGTGCAAAGGTCCTAGTGTAGTCAATGTTAAGCACCTATGAAAAACCTTTATGACTAATCATGCTTTGAACTTATCAACCAACCCATCTACTACACACTTAGTTGATATATCCATCTACATCTAACTATCTTCCTTCCTTTAGGAAGGTGTGTCAAATCCCAATTATTGTTCCTAATCAAGGATCAAAAGTCCTCATGCATAGCAATGTCCTACTCAGGAATGCCAAAGGCCTCCTAAGAAGTTCGTTGATCATAGGCATATGCATAGAAATCATGTGTCCCACTCTAAAACTTTGAACATGTCCACTTGACATATGAAGGATCCCCGACCCATATACCTACACTTTAGAGTGTCTACCTAACCCAACCAGGACTAAAATTAGATGATTCAGGTGGTGAATCATCATCCTCTAGAGTGTGTCTAGATGTGGATGGATGTGGATCCGCATCACTACTCTCATTATTTGAAATAGAATAAAAGTATTCAACCTCAAAAATGTGCCCAAGCTGATTTGAATCATCAAATCATCAAATCCAAGTGAGTTCAACAAAGTGGGACAAGTGTCAAGTTTTGAGCCTAAGCGACTCTTGTGAAAGTGAACACTTCTCTTGATGAACAACTCATGTGTACTTATATGAAGAAGTTGATATCCCTTAACACCATCTAGGTAACCTATGAATATGTAAGGTTTACTCTGAGGTTATATAGCCTTGAATTTATTCTTGGGTATACGTGACATAACTAGAGATTTGAAGACCTTTAAATACTCAAGTGTGGGTTTCTAATTGTTCTAAGATTCAAAATGAGTTATTCCTTTCAAGGCTTTATGAGTAACCCATTTTTGAATGTCTCAAGTATAGTTGATTTTCTATGCCTAGTATTGATGTGTTAGTGATTTGGAGTGAATTATACAATTAGCCATCTCTTTCAAGGACTACTTATTATGTTATACAACACCATTCTTCTAAGAAATGTATGGAAATGTATGTTACATATCAATCCCCTCTGATGTAAAAAACTTCTCAAACATATTATTGTTATCTATCTACATAACCTTGATGAATTTACCAAATTATTTTTCCACAAAAGCTTTGAAGTCTCAAAAAATGTCAAAAACTTCAAACTTTTATTGAAGGAAGTAGAACTGTGTATACATTAATAAATCATCAATGAAGGTGAGAACATACTTATCCTAAGAAATAGTTGGTGTGGGGAATGCCCTAGATACATCACTATGTATTAATTTCAATGATTGTGTATCCCTTCATGATTTTCCCTTGTCATATTTATCTTCAAGATGTTTGTCAAGGGTGAAACCCTCACAAATACCCTTAGAAAAACAAACATGAGGCAAACCTGTGACCAAATAAATTTTACTGATTTGTTCCAAATAGTGATAGTTAAGGTGACCAAATCACTCATGCTATAGTTTGTTTACCCCATATATGTGAGTAATAAATGGAGTAGGAGAAATATTAGGTGTAAAGTGTGAGAAGGTGTAGAACTAGCCTAGTGACTACCTTTCCCACTACCATTGTAGATTCACTTTTTTCAAATAAGGGTAAAGGTTGGTTTTTTGTCAGGGGTCCATACCCTATTATAAGAGGGTCAAAACCTAGATAAGCATAGAAAACTAGTCTAAGATAGCTTAAACAACAAAACCAACAGAGCGACTACAAAAGAAGCCAAAAAGTAGCAAAAAAGAAGCAAAAGTATCTCAAAAAATATAACACCTTAGTATTTGTGAATCTTGTTGAGGGTGTCCTTTATCTCTTTAATGTTATTATGCATGTTTGGAGCCTACTAGTCATGGTATTATCAGTGACCTTCCCAGTAGGTTTATTAATGCTACCTCTACTTCCCTTATCTAAAACAGTAACAATATCACTAATAATAGTAGCATGGGTACCAATGATCTCAACCATATTAGTAGTGATGTTATCCAAATTAGTAAACTTACTATGAAGGATATTAACTTTCTCACTCAAATTGTGAATCTGAATTTGAGAAGTTTTAATAATATCCTCATTTTAATCTGTTTACTTCATCTTATTTTTATAATTTTGATTGAAAATATTCATCTCCTTTCTCACATCATTGACCAATATTTTGAGATTGTCTAGCTCCTTATGGAAAAAATTATGGTTGGCTTAATCTAAAGGGGTACTCAAAGAAAGAAGGCTTTGGGTCTTATTAGCCTTGTCACAATCAATATTTTTCCCCTATTTTGATTGACTACAAAGAACCCTTTTATTGGGGTCATTCTTCAGAACTTCAGAAATGCCCCTGACCCTTTTATGCTTAGAGGAAGAAGGCAAGGGGTTCTCATGTGGAAGGGTTAAAGAAGAATTTATTCTTGGGATCAAGTTTAAGAAGTGTAGATGCAACATTAAAGTAATGGCTTAGTGAGATGGAGTGGCTAACCTCATTAATTGCATTTTGTGAATAGATATTTTAAGAGAAGTTAGAAGAAAGAAAAATAGAGTCACCAGAATATGATGCCTAAAGTGATTCAAAAAGACTAAGTGGAAGCTTTTGATAACATGGTGTTGTCTATCTAGCATAATGATCCTTGCAAGATCATCAAATGGCTTAGGCAGAGAGGTTCTAAGGAAACCTCCATGGTAAGGAGTCATTTGTTCATCCCCCACCATGAATGTGTTCATGTTGTTTGTTGTATCTATTGCCTTAGAACTTATAAACTTTAGTACTAAGCCCTATGATGAAGGAGATTAGACCCTCAATGATGGAAACATTCTTACCTTTGATATTGACTCTTCTATCTTTCCAATTCTAGGCAAAGTTCTAGGAAATGTGAGAGTCATACCCTCTAACCTTGCAGAGAAAATTTGCAAACCCACCAACCTGTAGATTATCCCATAACACTTTATCAATCTCCCAAGCCTTATTGAAGGTAGCCTTTATTCTGAGATGTTCTCTACCCATTCCATTGGAAAATGCAACCATAACTAGGAGAGGCTCTTGCTTGATAAAATTGAGGATGCAAGAAATAAAAGTGAAAAGAAGTTTGAAATGATCTCTCCAATCGAAAAGAGAGATACTTATGATCTTTTCAATGATTATAATCCCAATGTGATATAAATCAAAACTCAAACAAGTGTCCCTATGATAAGAATTAACACATGTTTGTCTCATTATGAAGTTAGATGATGAAGTGCTTGGGCATGATTTATGAATCGGTCCATCTAAGTAGTTGGTTACTTTGAACACCAACATTAGCTAAGAGATCATCTACTTGGTTACCCTCTCTATAGACATGTGAAAATTTAGTCTCAATGAGACAATTACATAATATAAGGCCATCATCAATAAAATGTTTAATGGTCTAATTAGGAGTGGAGTTATTGAGACACCTGATGATGTTTAAAGAATCTCCTTCAATTTGCATCTTTTCAATACCCAAATCCTTAGAAAAGTGTAGACCCCAAAGAGCTTCAACATAATGATTTGACTAGATTCCCATGTTACCAGCATAGGTAGTAATGAAACCAAAATTTCTATCTCTTAAGACTCCTCCCCCTCTAGCAATTCCTGGATTACCTTTTGAAGCTCTATCAAAGTTAAGTTTTATCCAACCTGAAAGAGGACTTTTCCATTTCACAATTTTCTTGTAGTTAATATTATCAATAGTAGAAGAGTCTAAAACTAAATAAATGTTCCATCTGATACCAATATCCTCTTCAATCTTAGAAGGCTATTGGTCTTCCTTGATGTTACAATTGGAAAGATTTTCTCTAATCCTAGAGAAAAGATTGATACTAGCGTGGTTAGTATTGTTGTAAGTTTATTTAAAAATTATACTATTCTTTTCATGCCAAATGGTCCATATAATATGGGGAAAGGATAGCTTCCAAAGAATTTTCACTCTTTTGTTATTGAAAGGATAAATTTTCATTGCTTTAAAGAATCTTGAATATTTTTCGATGTGACCCACTGAAGATTAAAACTTCCAAGAACATTGTTCCAAAGAGTAATTATAAAAGGACAATGAATAAAAAGATGATTAGTTGTTTCCTCATGCTTCTTACATAAAATACATGTATTGGGAATCATTTGACCTCTTTTGATTAAGTTTTCCACTGTGAGAGCTTTATTTTGAACTGTAATCCAAAGAAAAATATTGATTTTGGGAAGAAGACCCTTGTTCCAAAATTCCTTCCAAAGAGTATCAAGCTCAACTTGATTGTTAAGAAGCAAGTAACCTATTTTAACACTATAATCCCCATAATTATTGCCTATCCACATTAGTTCATCTGGCTTACCACTAAAAGGGATACAAGCATGTTATAAATTGTTTTAAAGGGTGTGAAGATGGACCTATAACTCTTGATTCCTCCCTTGTAGTCTTATAATCTTCCAAGATTTCCTTGAGTTGTCCACATTGATGTAGTCTCTCACCAAATCCCCAAAGATAGAAGAAAGAGGATTTCATAAAGGTTGCCCATAAGGAAATGAAGAGAGAGGAGCTAAAAAGCATCATTTATCCTTCCAAAAGGATATGATATTGTCATTACCAATCATCTATTTGCTTCCATTATAGATGAGAGATATTCAATGAACAAGATTATTCTAAAAAGAAGAGCCCCTAGGCAGATTATTAGTGGAGAGAAAATCAGAAATATCTAAATAATTAAGATATTTATTTTTAATAACATCAGTCCATAGCATATTTTCTTTAATAAGACACCAACACATATTTGTAGTAATATATAAATTCATGAATCTTAAGTTATTTAAACCTAAACCACCCAAATATTTAGGTTGACAAACTTTTTCCCAAGCTATAAGATGATATCCATTATGCACATCAGCCCCTGATCATAAGAAATGCTTCTGAATCTTTTCAATGTTGATAATAATACTAGAAGGAATATTAAACAAGGACATGAGATAAATCGACATATTTTGAAGAGTGGTTTGAATAAGAAGGCACTTGGAAGCTTGAGATAGCAAGGCTCCTTTCCACCCTAAGAGCTTCATTTCAAATCTTTCTCAAAGCGAATTCCAAACCTTGAAAGGTAATCTACCAGAGAAGAGTGGCATGCCAAGGTAAGTAGTTGGAATAGTTCCTATTTGGCATTCAAAAATCCTGAAAATTTTGTGTTGGCATCTCAGTGGAGTGTTGGCTAAGTACACAAAACTTTTATCAAAATTGATAAGCTAACTTGAAACTTGTTCATAAAGAGTAAGCAATCTCTTCAAATTCATAATTTCCACCACTAAGGCATAGAGCATAAAAATAGTATCATCAAAAAATTATTTATGAGATAGAATCTTACCATGAATTGAAGGTTTGAAACCTTTCAAACTACCCTCTCTAATAGCATTAAAAACCACTCTACTAAGACCTTCAACCATAAGAATGAAGAGAAAGGGTGAAAGAAGATCACCTTGTCTAATGCCATAGTTATTAGAGAAGAAACCCATCAGTGAACCATTCATAAGAATAGAGAACATTGGAGTGGATATACATTCTTGGATAAGACTTCTAAATTTTTCATCAAAACCGAAGCAGGCAAGGACTTTATTCAAAAACCTCAAAGAGACCCTGTCATATGCTTTATTCATGTCTAATTTTAGAATCATTCCAGCTTTAAGACTTTTATCTATGGAATGGACCACTTCCTAAATAACCACAATCCCATCTTGAATTTGTCTTTTACTAACATAGCCTTCTTGTTGGACAGAAATGAGCTTATTGAGCAAAGGTTGAATTCTGGAAGCTAAAGTCTTTGGTGATAATTTTATACATTATATTAGTAAGACTTATAGACCTAAAATCTTTAACTTTTTTAGCACCATTTTTCTTGGGGACTAGCACTAAGAAAGTATTGTTTAACTCCTTGAGAAGAGTTCCTTTATCAAGAAATTCATTGACAGCCCTTAGAAGATCATTTGTGTAAATATCCTAATAAATTTGAAAAAAAACAAGTTGGAAATCCATCCAGTCCCATAGCTTTGTCTCCATCCATAGAGAAGACAATACCTTTGAGCTCCTTCATAACAATTGGCTTGTATAAGGAGAGAACCTCAGGAGGACTTATCAAGTTGTTTGGGATAGAGTCTAAGATGAAGTGTTCCTCTTACTAAAGTGGTTGAACATTCTATTGAATATTATCATTAAGAAGATTTTTGTAAAACTTAATGGCTTCACTGTTGATATCCTCTTTCTATGAGCTGAGGTTGCCATCTTATTTTATCACTTTAGATATTCTACTAAATCTCCTATGCTTGAGAGTTGTAATATGCAATAACTTTGTGTTACGATTGCCTTCCTTGAGCCATAAAGCTCTAGATTTTTTTTGCCAAAAAGTCTCCTCAAATGCATTAAGATTGTGATACTGACAAAGAAGATCCTTTTCCTCCAGATAGTCTTTTACATTCATTCCAATATGATCAACTTTATTGTAAAGCCTACTAATTTTATCTTTTAATTCTTGTTTCCTGACAAAAATGTTGCCAAAAACCTATTTGTTCCACACTTTAATATTTATCTTCACATATTTTAGTTTTTGAGCTCAGGAGTACATCATTGTCCCTCTTTCATTAAATTCCCACCACTCTTTGATTTTATCATAAAGACCTGTATGCTAAATCCACATCTTTTCAAAATGAAACGGAGTCGGGTCTTTCTTATATATATCAGTAAAACTCAAAACAATTGGATTATGACCTAAACTAGTTCTTGGTAGAGCAAAAAGGCATAAATCTTGCCTAGTAAACCAATTTAAAGATATTAAATATCTATCAAGTTTGCATTGAATGAAGTTAGGACCTATTCTTTTGTTGGTCCAAGTAAAAGTGGTACTCCTCAGATCCACATCCACAAGGTTATTATTGGCAATGAAGTTTGCTAATTCTTCCATCCTCACTGAGAAATCCATATTTCCCCCTTATTTTTCACTAGGAAATAAGGGCGTATTAAAGACACCCATTATGATCCAGTCCATATCCTAACAAACATTTATAAAATGAGAAATGTTATTCCAAAGCCTTCTTCTACCACGTTGCATATTAGGGGCATAAATATTGGAAAATATTCAAGTACTATTATTGATAATTGAGGTAAAAAGATTTACATGATGACTAGTGTTATCAAAAATTACCTCACCTTTGATAGTCATACTAGCCCAAAGTGTGGCCAAACCTCCCAAGGCTCCAATGGAATTAGTTCTATGGAACTCAACCTCCTTCCAAATCAAAGTCTTGATCTTAATGAAACCTGAACTACTCATTTTGGTTTCTTGGATTGCTAAAATAGATAGATTACTATCTATTCTAAGATCCCTTAAAACTCTATGTTTACCCTTACCATTAAATCCTCTTATGTTCCAAGAGATGTACTTCATATTTTACCTATTTAAGAGTTTTTACTGCTAGTAAAGAATAGCTATCATTGAGTCCCATCTGCCAATTCCTTCTTAGTATTGCACTCCCTAAATTTTTTATTTTCAAGTCTCCCTTTATTTTTGATACTTCCCACATCCATGATATCCTTTGAGCTTCTTATGCATCTGGAACTGGGTACATCTGAAGTGCCTTTTGATTTAAATTTGATTGGTGATTTAGTATGCTTCCAATATTATCTATATCTTTGTTATACCTATTTTGAAAAGTCTTATATTCCTTGTCTGAAAGAGAATGCTCTTCTGCTTTCATTACCATTACCTCTTCCACTAAACATATTACAAATTTCTTACTATAGTTATCCAATGTGCCTTATAGTTATGTTTATTTTTCTAAATAGATTATGTCTTCTCTATTATTACCATCCATAGTACCATGTATTTGACCTTCTTCCAATGGGTTGTTTAACTATAATTCTTTCATTAAAAAAATTGCTCTTGATCAAGACTCTAAATTGGACTAGTTCCTAGCGTCATATGTTCCTTCGCTTAGTTGGATTATATAAGTTCCTTGTTTGGATGTAGCTCAGGATTATCTTCTATCACAAATTCTTTTCCATTTGGATGGCTCTCCTCTTCATTCAATCTTTTGTCATCTTCTTGTTCAATATTTTTGGTTACCCATGCCATCTTTGTTTTTACTTCCTATTTATTAACATTTTTTGGGAAAAAACAAATGGAATGTCCCATATATAGCATTTACTACATCTGTAATTATTTTTATCATATTCTATATCTTGTTTTCAAATACCCATTTTAGAATGCAAAAAGATGAAATCGAGAAGTACACAACTAAAGTGAACATTAATGCAAAACCATACATGTGTAAATCTTGATCTAGTTTTTGTTACTCCATCATAGGCTATTAAGGAGCCCATCGAATCAACAATACCCTTTAACACCTCTAAATCCTAAAATTCTATGGGTAGTCCAAGCAAATGAATCCAACGAAGCATGGCATTGATGTTTTCTTTAAGAGGATCAAAAGTAGGGGTCTATTTTTTCAAGAAGAGTCCCATATTTCCCAATAACCATGGTCCTTCTGTTAAATCTTTGAGACAATATTCTTGGTTGTTAAACTAAATGAAGAAGAAACCCTTGGTCATGGTTAAGATTTCTATGCAGCGCTTTGGTGACCATTTCCTCAAAACCCATTTCTTAAAAATGTCTATATTTGGATGAGGGCAAAGGAATTTACCTATCAATGCCATATTATTTATGGTTACAGCTCTATTAACCACTAAATTTGGTATGAGGTGGTGAAATCCTTCTTTATTATTATGAAATTTTATTGCTTTCACTATATTGGGTATTTCAACATTATTTGAAACCTTGTTTGCCTCCTTTTTCTCTTTTTGGACTATCTCAGCCCATGTGAATCTGCATGATTCTATTTGACCTACTATCCTGTCAAGCCTAGCAATGTCATTATCCAAACTCTCTTCCCTACTATCCTTACTTGCCTTCAAATCCCCATCGCTATTTTTCTCTTTTCATGCTCCATTCAAAATAATCTTCTACTATAGATTCACTTTATGTTAACCATTCCATCTACTATGAAGTAGTGAATGCCTTCTTTATTATGATGAAATTTTATTGCTTCCACTGTATTGAGTATTTCAACATTATTTGAAACCCTATTTTTCTCCTTTTTCTCCTTTTAGACTATCTCAACCCATGTGAATTTGCATGATTTTGTCTAACCTACTATCCTATCAGACCTAGCAATGTCATTATTTAGGCTCTCTTCCCTACTATCCTTACCTAATTTCAAATCCCCACTGCCATTTTTCTCTCACTTTTCTTTCTCCTGCTCACACTCCATTCAAAATAATCTTCCACTGTAGATTCACTTTATAACTCTGATGACTATAAAATTTGGAGAGAATTTAACTCTCGCGCCCTTATCAATGTGAGTGATCTAGTACATTAATAGGAGATTGGTTGAAAGTGAGGGAACAATTAGAATATTTGTGAATGTTCCTCCATTTACTTCAAATATATCCTCTCCCCATAACTGCTATCGAAGTGTCATCACTCAATGTGATAGAAGACATGTTACATAGATCTAAGGAAGTGAACTTAACCTATGAAGAACCCATGAGATGTAAATCACCTGAGTCAATAACCCTAGATGAAGTAGGAGATACAACTATTTTAAGAGCCTTTCCCTTGAATTTATTTTTACCATTTTTCTTTGCCTTAGAATAATCTAGAGTTAATGAATTGTGTTTGATAAACTCAAGAAAACCTATGTTATTCTTTTGTATAATATGATTTAGGTGATCAATCTATTTCTTCATACATTTGTGTTCATCAAGCCCATTTTTATTGAAATAGGCACATTTAACCTTCTATTTCTTAGATTTAATTTGGAAGAAGAGGTTTTATTGGTGATTTTGGGGGAGGTAGGTTTTTTTTCCTTCTTTTCTTGATCCTTTTTCTTTTATTTCTTCTCCTTGTTCTTTGAAGCCTTCTGTTTCCCATTTCTAGTAATTAGGGCTTGTGGTTTTGAGGACTTAAATGTTCCTATATGAATCAAATTATCTTGTTCCCATGTTAATTCATCAATAAATTCATGTAAAGAGAGCATTTTACATGTGGCTCTATGAGCACTTATGGTAGCATGGAAATTAGAGACAAATACAAAGTAATCTGGACCTAGTTTAGAGAGTATAGAAAGAACCAATTAATCATATTTCTTATCTATTCTAAATTATTTTAACTATAATCTAAACTATTTAAACTTAGTGAAGAAATATTTTAGGATGTCAAAAATGCTAAGACTAAAATTAATGAGCTTGTTCTCTAGTTCATGACCTCTCATCACATCGAGCTTCCCAAAGAGTTATTCTAGTGTGGTCCATACTTCATTAGGATTTTTTTATAGATTTCACATGAAATAGTATATCAAGAGACACATAAAAACACAACAATCCAAAGGCTTCATCACAATAGTTAAACCATTTACCTTTTTTTGCATCAACATTTGGTTCAGTCTCAGTACCCATAGTTATGTAATGTAAACCCTTGTTCCTCAAAATGATTTGTATTTTAGATTTTTATTTATAATATTTAAAATTCATGAGATAAATTATCAAATTAGCATCCATAATGAAAAATTAAGTTTGTTATTGCAAAAATAAAAAGAAGACCCAATTAAAATGAAAATGACATGCAACGTTCCCCCTAAAATCATTTCTGATCAAACCCCTTAGATTTTAGCACTTTATAATTTTAGTATGATTAAAATATAATGGTACCTATTGAATGAGCAAAAAATCAATCACTTTTGAAAAAATGGCACTCAAATGTGAGTTGCCTATCAAAAGTTATTACAATCTTTATTTTGTCATTAATGACCTAGTTTAAATGTTTGCAAAAAAAATTAAAGGCAATTTTTACTAAACAACTAGTTTTAGTAAAAAATGGAAATGGGAAGATGTGAACCATATTTGTGCTACCACTTGAATATCCCATGTGACACCATTATGAATAGGTCTGTAAAAATATGGATTTAGAATGCCAATGTGGAGAGAGGAAGTGCCCAACAAGGAGCTAGAATGCCAAGATGCATACACCACAATCTAGATGCCACCATAAATAACTTCACACCTTCAATGGGAAAAGGATTAGTATGCCAATGGAGAGAAGCATACATCATTTGAATGCCTTGGTGAAAACCCACAATTTCCATGCTGATCAATGCATAAAATTCAAAGTGAATCTCCATGTAACTATTTATTAACAAACATGATGCCCAAAATATACCAACAAAGAGAACTTCCAACAATATGATATGAAAAAAAACTAGTTTTTTCAATAAATGAAATCTCACGATTAGAAAAAACCAACAATAATAAGCGAACTAGACAATCAAATACTAGATTGGCTTTGATACCATATCGGAGTATTTGTCAAGATTACTGAATCAATTGAATGTACCTGATTCGATCAAGAGTCAAGAAATTACATACAATAGTTATGAGTAAATCAAAAGGGAGAATAATGCAAAACTAGGATCAATCCATCCAACACACTCAATTGAAATAGCTCATAAAATGAAGATGTACAAATAGGAGAGTGAATGTATAACTCTTCCATAAAAAATGGTAAAAGACCGAATAATAGAATATAACTCCCCACACTCAAAATAGTCAGTCAAAGAGTAACTCCCACTAGTTAATAATAGTGGTCAAGTGTAATTCCTGACAAAGTACACCTAAGCAAGCTAACTCTATAAGTATAAAAATATTCCATGTGTAGGAATAATCCATAATATGTAAATACAAGTAAAATAATATTTTACTCTAATAGGGATTAATATTTTGTATTTGAATAAGTATAATAAAATATTAATTTAAAAATATTTTTAAACCTATACATTTATATTAATCTCTTTTTAAAATTTCTGGTGATATATAATTTTTTTTTAAATGGAATTTTTGAGATTATGGCTTTCGAAATATACATTTAAAAAACATAATAATTAAAAAATAAAATTGGCAGATAAAATATAAATGAATTAATTAAGTGGTTTGATTGTGTCTAATCCCATTTAAGTTCAAATTTATTTTGACTTAACAGATAAAATACTAATAAATTAATTGTAGCTTGGAATATGAAATTAATTGTGACCATTGGTGATGTTATCAAAGCTTGAAAACATATTAAAAAAAACCTTTACCCTTAATCAAAAAATTACAAAAATATATATATTTTTTAAATTATATGAAAAACCCTTGAATGGTGATTTACCCTGCCACACAAACTTTAATGTGGACCCTTATATCTCTTACTACCACCTGGGACGTGATACTTTTTGGTTCATATGGCCCTTATTTAGAGACTTTTCCTCCACCAGTTAATTTCTAATGGAGAATAATCTTTAAATTTAATTTTTTTTTTTTTTTTTTTTTTTTTTTAACATTTAAAAAAATGGAAGTGATGAATTTAAAATGGTGTAAATGATGAAGTGGATTGTAAAATGAATAAAATTGAAAATTTAATTCCCTACAATGTTTTATGAATAATTTAGATCTAAAATCATATTTTAAATTTTTTCTTATAATTTTATAAATGAAAATTTTATTAAAATATTTATTTAATAAGTATTTTTCAAAATTATTTAATTAAATTATGTTATTAAAATATTATAATTTGTAAAAATTTAATCTACAATAACCTCTTTTAGATCTCAATCTATTATTTTACTACAAAAATTTATTAGGCGCTCTATCACTTCTATCACTATCAACCTTATAAGGATTTAGAAAAAAAATCTCAATCTATTATTTTTATAGCAACAAATTAAAAACAACCATGCAACAAATACTTTAGTTTATCATATAAATGTCTTGATATTGGTAAGCGGTTTTTTTTTAACTATTTTTATAACGGGAACCTTTGAAGACCCGTGGGGAGCAATGCCACTTGAAAAATCAACTACCAATGACAAGAGAGACTAGAACATGAAACCTTACCAAAAAAAATCTCAATCTATTATTTTTATCGTAACAAATTTAAAATAAACATACAACAAATACTTTACTCCATCATATAAATGATATATAATAATAAATTTTAAATAAAAAAATAGAGAAATTGGAATGATAAATTTTTTCCAAAGATTCGGTGGTGTTGAAATATACCAATAATGGAAGGCATGAATTTTGTTATATACACATTTTATTCACATGTCACAAATAATAAAATGTTTGACTTATAAATGTGATGGCCCACTTACTCTGAATAACTGATTATGGGGAGTAATGAAAACAATATTAGTGTTGTTGTAAAGAAGATTTCTCCACACGATGCTAACTGAGAAAAATTAGGGATTTGCAATTGGGATAATATTATTGGGTAAATGTTATTATTTTTTATGATTTTGGTTGATTGGCAATCAGGGACTGTTGGTGTTACAAATATAAACTATATTTTTATATTTATGGAGTGCTAACAATAAACTATTATTTTTGTTATTTGTAATTAAGATGTGAATAATTTCAAGAGCATGCAATGAATTAGAGGTTTTTGTTGCTTTCATTTTCTTTCTGCCCACTCTGCTAACAATGTAGACATGGATCTTGTTTACCCCATAAAGATCATGAAGGATTCTATATTCTGAATAAAAATTAAAAAATGGCAGCATCGTTTCAATTGTGAAGTGTCTATTGTGATACCATTTATTCAATCTTTATTTCATTTATTAAAATTTGTAATATGATCATTGAACAATTTAGAGTAGTGTCAGCGTCGCAGCATGGATAGAGGGGTCAAGAAATATGCACAACAATACAATCTAGGACAATATCAAAACTTTTACTAGGCAGGGTGGTAGGCATTATGAGCAAAACCTATACTGCTCCATTGCCTCGGCAAAAAAAAAAAAAAAAAAAATCTCCTCCATATACAGTTGTTTCCCAAACAAATTGACAGGGATACAATTACCCTGATGACTGCAAAGAAATCTAGAACTAAAAAACTTCTCCTTCGTATACAATGTTTGCTAATCTTAAGGATGTAAGTAGTTTTTTTTATTTACTTCATTTCAATCTCACTGACAAGAGCACCACTCTTACCTATATTCATCGCAATATGCATCCTTTCACTTACAACCATGCAAAGCAGGTACTGAATCTACACTGTAGCACTTGTTAACATATTAGAGTGCTAGTGATAAAAATTGAACCCTAGTTATCTAGTGATAATGTCCTTACAAGGGGTTGTAATTCGAAAAATCCATCTTAGTTCTTTTGTAGGTTGTTTTTTAAGCAAGAGTAGATTTTTTTGTTATTTTGTAGTATTTAAATTGTTGTTGAGGCATGTAGTATTCATATTATTATTAAGGTGTGTGCTTGCTTTCTTTTTTCATTTTCTCATTTTAGTGTGGTTGGTGTAGTTCGCTTTGCAGTTTTGGGGACGAGGTCCCAAATAAATTTCATATTTTTTTAAAAAAAGTTATAATTTGAAAAGTGATGTCACACTATCCAAAATGTTTAATGGTCGAAAATTAATAGCCTTTAAGAGTTGATTAAAAAATAAACCTAGTTAATTCATGTACTCATAATAATTTAATTTCATGATAATCAATCAATTTTTTTTGTTAATATAATTACTCACAAAAATTTAATTACATAATAATCAATGTGAATTTGAAAAGTTATAAATACAAATTATTATTTTCCTTCTATTCTCCATCACAAATATCAATCCACTCAAGTCTTAAATTTCATGGTGAACCCTTCCTATCATAAATTTTTTTATAACGGTTATATATTCAATGTTGCCTTTCAAATGTTATGTAATTCATGGGAGAAGGAAATAATTGAATATATATATATATATATATATATATATATATATATATATATATATATATATAAATAAAATACAATCATTTTTTTGTGAGACCATATTAAATTTTAGATATACTGCTAATAAATATAAAGGATTATATATATTTATATAAATATATATAATCCTTTATATTTATTAGCAGTATATCTAAAATTTAATCTTGCATTTAATATGGTCTCACAAAAAATTGATTGTATTTTATGGTTAAAAAATATAAATATATATTATAAAGCAAAGCATTAGAAATCAAAAGAAAGCAAAACAAGATTTTGTATATTAATCAAATGAATACTTTCAATGAGCAAAGAAGGGGATAAAAGCAATGCCTTCACCTAACAATGGAGAAAATGACTCTCTTAATGCTTTTAGATGTTACTCAATTTCTTAAGATGTGGATTCTTAATGTCAACCTACACACGAACATTTGGGCAGTGTATCTCCTTGCAAGATGCTTTATTTGGCTTGATGAAGATGATGATGGTTTGTTGGATTGATTCTCAATGAGATAGAGTTTTTTCTAGGTTAAGTGAGCTTGTTAGAAGTGGAATGATGAGATCTAACTTATATTTTTTCAAGGAGAATGTGGGTTATTGATCTTGATCCAAGATCAATGGCTGAGAATGATTCCTCCTCACTGAATGAGAGAATTTGAGAAATAAATGTGGTAAGTTGAGTGTGGAAGGCTTTGGAGTTATAACAGGTGTTTATATTACACTTCTTATCCCTTACCTTGAAGTTTGTAGATTACCTTAGAATTTATTGATTGACATGGGGATTTGAGATGATTTTAGGATTTTTTATTTTAGATAATTTATAATTTAGCATTCCATAGATTTTTGTAATTAGGTTTTCTTAATTAAAGTCACATAATTTGTTAAATAATTAACCTTGATCTGGCATTTGTGGGATTTTTCAAGGTTTATTGTGCAAATGAAATATGTCAATTAGTAGTCAAAGGAGGTGTTTACAAAGTGATGATTCGATCTAGGATGTAGTTGAAATAATTAGGGGCATGATATGGTATAGTAACATGGTTAGGAATGTGATGATGATATTCATGATAAAAAATGATAATTGACTCAATGATTCAAGATGATAGAGGAAATTAGGGTTTGATCGTGTGATAATGCAAAATAGTTATTTGATGAATAGTGATGACACTAGAGTGGGGGAAATGATATTTATACATTTTAGCCCTCTTTGAAAGGTATTGTGAGATAGGAGGTAGAGTAACAACCTTTTAAATAAATAATAAATCTAAAAAATGGGTATATAAAGATACCCAAGTGATGTGATGAAGATGTTTTTTATTAGGAATAATGGTCTCAGGAAAACTTAAAAAAAATGGGCACACAAGATGCCCCAGATGGTAGGTGATGATGATATGATAGCCCATCAAGGGGGTAGGTGGACAAGAAATGGTATGGACATGCCCTCAAAAGGAATATGAAATGAGGAAAATAAAAAAAGATATAGAGGTGATGGAGATTGATGAAAATGGAAGAAAATTAGGTAAAAATTGAGCTCGTTAGGTGAAAAATGGATGAAAATGGTGAAAATGGGGGATGGGGGGAACATTTGAAATTTGGTGCATATGGTGAATAATAGGGTATAGGGGATAAAAACTATTCATTTTCACCCCAAGCTTCTTGATATTTGAGCTCTTATTTTCATTTGGGTTGTCTATTAGAATGGATCATGTGCCTTCATATAGCCACCATAGTGAGTAAATGAGGGAGTATCGACATCCGGACGAGTGCAAACCAATGGTAAGTCATCTTGGTTTTTTTTTTTTTTTCATGTTTTAGTCAACTTGATTTGGTTAGTACATGAAAATTTTATGGTTAAAAAATGTAAATATAGCCATACAACCATCAAATTTAAGTTCGTGGTCGACCCATCTTATTGTTATTTGAATTCAATCCAAATAAGGATAGTTTTTTCCATCTTTCTTATATTAGGTTGACATTTTGGTTCATGAATTTTAGTATCATTAGGGTAATTAGAATTTAGATGTTATTTTTTAACTTCATATTTTATTGTACACCTTCAAAGTTTAAATACTTCTAGGTGCTACACTCTCGAAGCATTTGAGATCATAGAAATTGTAAAACATGGTTTTTGTGTTTATATATATATATATATATATATATATATACCTCCATTTGGCTTAACATTATTTCTATTTTAATACAAATTATATACATATCAATTTTTTTTTGTATATATATATATATATATATATATATATACAAAAAAAAATTGATATGTATATAATTTGTATTAAAATAGAAATAATGTTAAGCCAAATGGAGGTTTATGCACTGATTCAGGCTTACAGGGTTAGCCCACTTTCCCTCACTCATTAATCAGTGAACACATGAATAGAGATTAGTGGCATATTTCCATTTTTTAGGCATACAAACATAGCAGGTCTATTTTATCAGGCTAATGTCTAAACAAGCAAATGAGATTAGTCATTTGTTCTTTGGGCTTATAGAATTAACCATCTATAATTTTTATTTTGAAGGGAGATTAACCTAACAACATGTCTTATTGTATGCTATTATTTGAGATTATAGACTTTACCCACTTAACCTCACTCGTTAATTAACAAACATGTAAATAGATATTAGTGGCATATTTTCCTTGTTTAGGATTATAGACTTAGCAGTTATATTTTCTTAGAACAATTTACAAATAAGTGAATGCATTGAGTCAATAGTAATTTCTTCTTTGATATTATAGAATTAAATTGACTATTTTTTTTCTTTTGAAGAGAAAATAACTACAACTTAGCTTACTATATACACTAGAGTCTTATAGTCTTAGCAATTCCATATTTTTAGGTCAATGTTTGAAAAAGCAAACGAGATGAATTATTGTCATTTCTTCTTTAAACTTATGGACTAAACATGATTTTTTATTTTTTAAACGTAAATAATTGAAATATATGTGTTATTGTATACACTAATTCAAACTTATGTACTTAACAACTTTATTTTCTAAAGATAATATCTTAAAAAGCAAACTAGGAGAGTCAATCATCATTTCTTCTTTTAGCTTATATGATATTAATTCATTGATTAGAAAATCAAATATAAGATTTTATCTCATTTCATTCTTTAATTATTCAGATACATGATACTTACTTTATACACCTATATCTGAATGGGTGAACAATACCCTTAACTTGTTTTGATTATATGCCTATTTGGCTTTAGTAACATCTTTATCTTCATAATATATATGTAAAAGAGAAAGAGCCATTGGCACTCACATGCATATAATTTAAAAACGTGTCTAACATAACATGTTATCACGTGCATTTAAATAAAGTGAGACCCTAGGAATATGTGATATGGGGATTCTTGGGAGTTTTAGGTCATGATATGGGTATGTGCAGGTTCTTGGGATTTAGATTTTACTTATATTTTTAATATAAGGAACATATTATGGGAATTTTAAGGAAAAATAAATGTGGTCTCAAACATAATAGTATTTGGATGTGTTATGTCACAATAAAATTTATTATAATAATGGATAAAATAAAAATGAATCCATATTAAAAAAATAGAAAGCCAATCATGTTAATTGAGGAAACTATATCAATTTTAAAAATAAGTCAAATATACCAAGTGCAACTCATCCATAAAAAATATTCCATATCACTAAATTTTAGTATATGACCCCCTTTAAGGTGGAATAGGGCATTCAAAATGTGTCCAAAGTAAAAAAGTATCGTGGTGCGGCTTCAGTACCTACTGCTAAGAACAATTTTTATGGGTAATTTGGTAAGGAAGAGAAACGTAAAATAAAGATGAAACGATAAATCTTCATTTATGACTTTATTATTGTTTCTAGCATTTCAGAGCTAGTATGGAGAATACTACATTAAGGCTATACAAGACAAATTTTGTATAACCAACCCCCAAAGCATCCTTAACAAAACATCATAGTCTTGCAAAACAAAAATAAATAAAATAATCATAAACACATATTCAAATAGAGAAGGGTCATTATTTAATTCCATGCAAGTTAATATGTATGATATAATAATAACACAATGTATAATCATCCATTTTATCATAGTGAAAATGATCAACATTGTATAGATTAACACAGAAATAATCTCCCAGCAAGTAAGAAAACTAAAAAATACCTAATAAATAGAAATTATCCAATAACCAATGTAATATATTTAGATATAATTTCATATTAACAACTTTTGTGCATTCACTCAATGCATTTAGCATGATTGACCAAATTTGAGTTTCAAACCCTTGCAGAATTATAGGACACAACTTTATCCTAGAACTAAAATCATATAAGAATAATATAGTTGCATAGCATGGCAAAGCTCATGATGAATAATAAATTTTTTGAAGTATGTATGCCAAGGAGAAATTACATCAAAATTGTCATAATCATGGTACATAATACGGGTATGTATCAACTTATAAATAGAGAATATAATAATGATAAGTACAACTATACTTTTACGGATTGCAAGAACATATGTGAAACTAAGACTGAATAATATGATAAAATATACAGATTGCATAGCTAAAACATTCATATCCACTTCAAGGACATAGATTTCACATTATGTTGTGAATACATCAAGTATGTTATAAGAACTAAACATAATGAATATAGCAAAATTAATAAATATAACATAAATTGCTTATGTTGTGTACTTAAATAAATAAGATTTCATTATGAAATGGAAAAAAGTATTTAAAAATTTTAATGTATAATTATTCAAAATAGTAATTATTTTTATTATTTTTTTCATTTTGAAACATTAATTTTGTCCAACAAATAGCCAAAAACATGAATTATTTACTTTTATGTTCTAAATTATATATTACTAGATTATATAATATTATTTTATGTATTGCTATACTATATTATTTAATTAATATATTATAATCTATTGCAATATTATTTAAGCAATTAAATGTTAAAAATTATGCATGATTAAAGGTAAATGGGATAATAATACCATACAACACCCAACACTTTTTAACAGGGGTAAATATTAATAGAACTTTGAAATTTGAGATGGGTGTAACAAATAAAACATCTACATTTCTTAAGATGAATTCTATTATCAATGTGTTAAAATACTTATAATTATAAATAAAAATAACTTAGATCACTTGTTATTATCTATGTTATTATTTTCCTAATCTTCTTTTAGCATCTATGTTCAGACGACTATATTATTGAGTCTAAGTTTATAGGTTTCAATTTTGGAGGCACTTAATGGGTCAATATTTGAGAATAATGTCATTGCATATTATGGTGATTTTAATTTTCCTTCCCAATTTATTAGCCAGTGTATTATGTAAGTTTTTTATGAATTTTTGTTTATCTAAAAAACTTATTTTTGATGACCAATTTTTTGTACAATGAATTCCTAGTATTTGATGCACTGCAATATTCTAAGCCCATGTTGAGTAGTACATTGATTTTTCTTCTTTAGAAACTGATCTAAATATCATGAAATGGTATCAACCTCGAACTTGATACAAAGTATATCTTCCCTCGATTGGTTCTTTTGCTTTATGATCTTAATGTATGTTATATGAAATTCTTAAGATAGTTATAATAAACATTAAACATTTAATTGTTTGTTATTACAAGCAGAGGAAATCATAATTGTTGGACTCAAGAGAGGTTTAAGTGCACAGAATCTCACCTTGTGAGAAACACCTAAAAATAAGATGAATATGGTTTTCAAGTTATGATTAGTATTCTTGGAAATTTGATTTTAGTGCTTATATATTTTTTAAATAAACCATGATATTTGGCTTAAGATTGATGAAATTTAGGTAAATTTTGGATTGTGTAAATACATAGCCTCAGGGTATGATTTGACTAATGCTATATACAACAACTATCACTTCACATCTACCCATGAGATAATAGTAGCATATGTTAAGGAAGCTAATATGTTACCAATATGAGTACTCTTTATTGTGTAGCCTATATAGAATGGTTCCTTAGGATTATCTATAAATTGAGTGTTGGTTCAAATCTAGTTTGTGTGTGATAAATAAGATTGTATTTCAAATTATGGAATTTTCCCTAGGCTTCATACTGAATTAGCAGTAAAAGTCTGAAAAATGAAGGAGTCTATGGTGGACATGACTTTTTTCAACTCTTTCTATGTTCAAATGTGCCTAGGATTATTTATGTTGGATGGTTGAGCTTGATCTTATTTTAATGTCCAGTTCCTGATAGGGGGAAATGCCCACCTCCTCCATCCCCCTCATTATGGTCACCATGGGCATCCAAGGGCGTGGAGACATATTTTGGAGCCCCCCTTGGTGGGGTTTTGGGAGCAGCACCCCCGAAGCAAAAATTTGTGAAAATTGCATTATAAAATATTGTAGTTTCATAGTTAATCTAGATTGTTTACTATTAAGTTTTAGATCTAATGGTAGAAATTAAGTTAGTGCATTTTTTCCCTAATTTGTAACCATCCTTTGATATGAGGGCACTGTAATCATGCAGAAAAGTATGAGAGTGAAGAGGATATTACAGTGGGTGTATTGTAATTTTTTCCCTTCATTTTGTTGGATGGAATAACAAGGATTGGTAGTTTCTGTGTGGACGTAGCCCATATTGGGTGAACCACATTAAATCTATCTCTATTATATTATGTTTTATAAATTTTAATTTTGTCTTTATTTCATTATTATTTCTCGACATTCTATATTTCTAACAATTTCATGGCCATCTTGCAATGCATCCATATGGTAGCCTTGGACCTAAGGATATTTGTACTCAGGAACATTACAAACTTATTTTAATTTTATAGCTAAAAATATTACAATCATATTGTTTAGTATCATTAAGTGTAACTAGATTTAACATCAATGTATCTACCATGAAATTATTTGATCCAACACCTTTTCTAGCTAAAATAATATGCTCATGTGACTTTACCAAAATTGAGTAGCAATACGTAATAGGGGATGGTCAAGCCATCATCGATAATTGAGCTCTTTTAGAAATGGTCACATGAGTGAGAAATATATTGTGCTTTTTAATATTATCTTGACATACGATAAATGATTTTTACATTTCTTAGTTCAAAATTTTATCTAATTTTATACAAGAGTGTTGTAGACACCAAAATTGTGTCTACTTCTTGGTTGACTCCCCCTTGGTCCCCTTGGTCCCTTACACACTTTATTAATTTAAAATAAATTACTTATTTTAAATTAATAACATCACCCTTGACATCACCCATGATACCTCACCTAGGACACCTCGCCTTGGACACCTCACCACTAAGACCATTTCCTACCCCACGACTCACCCTATGACTAAGTCCCTCATATCATAACTACCTAAGACCCATTCCAACCTTCTAACCAACCCTCATGCTTATTAGCCCCGTCATTTGACCGTTTCCCAACCAACAAGTGCACTTGGCGGATGGAGAACGGGCTTTTTAGCCCGTTTACTCATTCTTCAGCCACCGACGTCGGTCAACTGTCGGCCGACGCTGGCGGGATAGCCGACGTCGATTACATAAATTGATGTCTAACATTGAGTTAGCCCCCCCAGAAACTCTGAGACAGACTGGCTCTTGGACTCTCGAATCGACTTCTCTCTCTCTCAGACTCTGAGATGTCACCAGGCATCAGACTTCAACTAACGCTCCCTGGGCCACAGAGACTCTATGCAAGTGACTCTGAATTGAATTGGAACATTGCACAAGGTCTTCAACATCAAGCCACAATAGGTACAAGCATTCAACACCTTGGTTCTTCATCTCACCAGAGCTAAGTATTTCTTCTGCCCTTTCATTTCAGTAATTTAGAAAGCATTAGTAATTAGTTTCTATTTACTATTTTCTAAATACTATCAACTAGACCAGACCCGACTTTCAACCAGACCTGACTTCTTCCAGGGAAAGGCTGAAAAGCCTTCCTCTCACCCTTACACTTTTTGACAACCTATCATCTACCTTTGCCCTTCTGCGGGCCTTATTCGTCTCCCTGCAACCCTGCATAGACCCAGACTCCTTCCAGACCCCTCTATCGACCACAAACCCATCCAAAACCCATCCAAGGCCATTTCCCTGACCGACATTGACCATTTCCCATACCGACATCAGAAGTATAACTGACGTCGACAACACTGACCAACCAACGCCGACAGAACTACCGACGTCGATGACTGTGGGAGACTTACAATAGAATACAGGTACGCGTTGTCTACTTTCTATTTCTTAGTCTTTCATTATTATTTCTTTTATCTGACACTCTTTTTATCAATAAGTGGACTGTCATCCCTCAAGGAAGTCTTTGCACTTCTGGGATCGAGCTTTGCTTGGCAGTCCACCATATCTTTATCTAACATTTTTCTGTTTAAGTCTTATTCTCTTTATAGGTGTCGTCCTCCATAGCCAAAGAGGAACTCCTACAACATCTAGATACGGTGCGTAACTTCATCTGGGTATCATCTAACCCCTGACCATAATATTTAGTTTCTTATTTCTTTTGAATATTAAAAAGCGAAAATGATTAGAAACATTCTAGCACGCCCGGTGGGACCCTGGAAATTTCCTTGGGTTCATTTTTTCTAAAAGGCAAACTTTTCATATAGGTGCATTAGATTCTCTTCTTGCATCCTTCCTCTTCTTTCTTTTTGTTATAAAAAGACACTATTAGCACAAGTTAAAAAGAATATTTCTTTTTCTTGTCACCTCTTTCTTGCATATTAGAGTAGTGAAATTCATGCTCTTAAACCTTTTCCCACTTGTCTGCATCTAAACAAAACATTTCAATTTGGGCTAAAATTAATTGCATTTCATTCTTGCTTGAATGCATATTTAGCTCATCTAGTAATTAAAACACATTATGAATAAATCGTAGTGCACTTATGTTACACAACCTGACCACATTCACAATCAAATATCTAAACTTACCTGAGACAAGGCCCGACTAGGATTTCACCACCTAGTGGATACCTTACCCTTTCTAGTAATCCTACTTGGACTTCACTACCAAGGGGAGAACCCACTCTGTTCTCTGGCAGAGTATAAACTCTAGGGGAAGTATATATTGGCTAAGCAACCCAGCTTGGCTCTGGGCTCGTGAAGTGAGGGGAGCAAGCTCCTAGCACCAGGCCACGTACAAAACCTAATACAAATTTTGAGCACCAAAACATAACCCAAAACCAACTTTAGACTGCCTCTTTAGGACCCGTTCTAAAAGCCCAACTTCAAACATATTATTCTAAGGCATAAGCCACCACGACTCTAAAATTTATTCTTAGGAATTTAACGTTTAGAGGTTGCTTGCCTTCATCTTTTCTGCTATTCTTATCTGGTTGTTTGAGCTGGTGAAGGCACATCATTCTGAGCTACAAAAATGACTCAAACTTTATTTCTTCTTCTAAAAACTTTCAATTTTCTGAGTTTCTAGAAATACACAGTCACTGACATCAGTTTTTCCATTGACGTCGGCAACTTACATTCACTGACATCAATTTTTCCACCAACGTCGGCAACATATCACCACTGACATCAATTTTTCCACTGACGTCGGTCACTGTCAACATTATTTCTTTCAAAACAACAAGCTTAAAAGCCAACTTTTTTGCTGTCAAACACACATTCTGACCACTTCTGGTTTTTTGAAACTGAAATACACAGTTTTTGAAACCTTAACCCCTTTTGCCTTGGATGGTTTCGACACATAGTCAAGCTATATCCCTTATTGACCATGCAAAGCAACAACGACTTCCACCCTCACCCTTCATATCAAGTCCCCTAATGGAGCATACTTCAGACACTGAACGTACTCCTATTCAGCCTAGCCCTAATCAACATCCAATTATTTTCGAAGGGGATCATAACTTTGAGAGATTCCTTGATCATAACATCAAGGCTCTCCAACACTATCTCGTGAGAAGCCAAACACGAGACCCTTCAGGTAATCCCATTTATGGGATGCCAACTTCCTTGGTTGAAGCGGCAATGGTCTCAACAGCCTCCGCTACCCAACCCATCATATCTCAGGCTATTGCCTCGACCATTAACCTGACCATGGCCAATGCTCAAGTTTTGGCCTCCCTATCTATTTTTGGACCTACCTCCATTGGGGTTTTCGTACCCCCTCAACCACAAACAATTCAACCAAGTTCTACACCATACCAGAACTTGATTGTCTCAACTCCACATACTCTTGTGCCTATAAATTCGGGAGTGACTACCTATCCTTTTACCAATGCCACCATTCAACCACCTTTGGCAGTATCTAGTCAACTTGTGCCTTACAACTTCATGGCACAAGCCCCCTTGACCTCAACCTCAGTCCCTATGACGAACTACCAATATGTTGCACCTATGCAAGCATAACCAAGTACGTCATACGCCCCTCTTAATGCCTTCCAAGTACCTTACAACCTAGGGGGTGATCCACCTGCTAATCCGTCAGTTGATCTGATCAAGATGCTGATGGATAAGATGTCTAACCTCGAGACATCCATTTTCAGTTAAAGCAATGTTCTTTCATACAAACAAATATGCAATGAACCCATTCACCCTTTGGTTCCCATTAGACCATATCCTAGCCAGTGGGAACTCCCCAAATTTACTTGATTTTAGAGTAAAGAGGACCCACAACAACATCTATGAGTGTTTAGACATGCTTGTTACCTTATATCCCACGATGATGCGTTATTACTGCGCACATTTCCCATGTCACTATCTGGGGCCGCCCTTGATTGGTATAGTTCTATTACCAATCACTCTATCTTTTCTTTCACTCAACTAGCCCAACTATTTCTTGACCACTTTTTAATTAACATCACTAAGAAGGTCTCCATTATAGACCTCTATTCTATTAAACAATTCGATGATGAGTCAATAGCTGACTTTGTCGCCTGTTGGAGAGCTTTGATCAACCAACTCTCCTTTTCATTACCTCAACCTGAGCTCATCGAGCTCTTTTCAAGAGCATGTGCCAAGCACATCTCATCCACTTTGCAGGTCCAAACTTTCCACACATTTGACGAAGCTTTCACTATGGCCAGAAAGCTTGAACTCTGCGCGATCGAAGAAGACAAGGTCAAATTGCATAGTAACGCAAAATATAATGACTCTTCATCTTCCAAACCTTCTTCTTCCCACTCCAAGTCCAAAGGAGTGGCAAAAACTATGGTCCTTAGACCATCATCTTCAACAATGACCAACCAATCTCAGCCTTCCACATCAAACTACATTACAAGACAATTCCAACAACGACATGTACATCGTCAATATACTCCAATAGGAGAATCATATGCTTTCGTGTTGGATAAACTAGTCAAGCAGGGGGTCCTCAATCTCCCTCAAATCTGACCACTCCAATTTGACCCCTCAAAATCCATCCCTGCCTGGTATAGGGAACATTACTTTTGTAATTATCATCGTGTCAAAGGTCATGACACAGACAACTGTAAAACCTTCAAAAACATTATCCAGGACATGCTAGACAAGGGGGATCTTGTTTTGGATAACCCAAATCTGCCTGCTAACCCAAACATGGATGTCTTTATACAACCATTCCCTAACCATCCCCCAAGTCAAAATCACATTCAGACCATAGTCGATGACCTTCAAGAGCGTAATATACACATGGTCGACATGGTTTCTAACCAACCTCTCCCACAGTCTGAAGAGGTTAGTCAACCTATTTGTCCATCATAGGTAGAAGAACTCTCTTCTCCTATTTGTCCATCACAGTTAGAAGAACTCTCTTCTCCTATTTGTCCACCACAGGTAGAAGAAATCTCTTCTCCTATTTGTCTATCACAGATAGAAGAACTCTCTTCTCCTATTTGTCTATCACATGTAGAAGAACTCTCTTCTCCTATTTGTCCACCACAGGTAGAATAACTCTCTTCTCCTATTTGTCTATCACAGGTAAAAGAACGCTCTTCTCCTATTTGTCTATCATAGGTAGAAGAACTCTCTTCTCCTATTTGTCTATCACAGGTAGAAGAGCCTTTTTCTCTTATTTGTCCATCACGGGTAGAAGAAATTTCTTCTCCTATTTGTTCACCTCAGGAAGAAGAGCCTTCTTCTCCTATTTTTCCTCCACCAATGGAGGATAGTCCTTCATCTAGCCCCTTTTCACACGTAGGAGAGGCTACTTTGACCTCTCCCATATTGGAGGATGCCTTGATGGCACCAATGCCGGCTGCCACACTCTCATCCTTCTTATCATCAATGGAGGATCATACTTTTCCCGCTCCTTAACCACACGTAGAAGCCATAACCATTCCATGCCTCTCTGTTAAGGTGTGGAGCTAAAAGCTTCAACTGTTTGCAGACACAAGGAAGGATGCTGAAGAACTAGAGCCACCGGCATTAGCAGTATGACCGATGTCGGTCAGATGCAGTGGAGAAGGAGACCGGTGATGGCAGGGAGTCGACCGACGTCGGCAGCACTAGACAAGCAGGGACTGGCGTCGATCGCCTGTGTATTTCCAGAACTGCTGTTGACGAACAGTCAGTTAAGTGAAGCGAGTGTTTACATGTCAAGTGACTAATTATAGTCACGAGCTACGTGTCTAATTATTGTAACTAGAGTTCTATTTTTGTAAGCATGGGATCCTACTTAAAGACCCATAAGGCATGTATTGTAATAATCAAGAAGGCAAGTAAAAAAGCATTGAAGCTAGCAAGGTCAAGGAGATCTACAGGTGTAAGGTCAAGGAGATCAGCTGAAGCATTCAAGGAGGGATACCAACTCAGGCTTTAGAGTTGTTGTGTTGAGCAAGAGAGAGAGGGAAGAAGGTCTTGAGGTGTGGCAAGCCTTTGAGGTGGAGGAAGAAGTGGCATCTTCCTTATTGTATTTTCTTCTAGTAATATTTAATACAAGAGTGTGTATTGTCTCTCAAATTCTTTGCTGTCTAAAGTTTCTAGTTACTTTATCATTCTGGTATAATTCCGTGTTTAATTGCTAATACGAGAAGTAATCATATGTGCTCTAATTGGTAGAGCTAGATCCCCTGACAAGTGGTATCAGAGCTACGGTTTGCAGGAAGCAGGGTGTTGTTTTTTGATTACAGGTCATTCACAGGGTTTTCTGATTGAGTGGGAGTTCAGGAATGGCAGAAGAAAGTAGACTACGAATGGAGAAGTTTAACGGCAAGAATTATCAACATTGGAGGATGCAGATTGAGGACTATCTGTATCAGAAGGATTTGTACTTACCATTGGGTGGGGTTGCATGCAAGCCCACAGATATGAAGGATGAAGAATGGAATGTTCTTGATCGGAAGGCTCTCGGTTCCATAAGGTTGAGCCTTGCATCGTCTGTGATTTCCAGCTTATCACAGTGCAAGACAACGAAAGAGTTGATAAAGTCCTTGGTGAATTTATACAAAAAGCCCTCGGCTTCTAATAAGGCATATCTTATGAAGCAGCTATTTACTTTGTAAATGTAGGAAGGTGGATCGGTACATACTCATCTCAGTGATTTCCATGGTTTGGTAAACCAATTGGCTTCAGTCAATATTGTTTTTGATGATGAGGTAAAGGCTCTCTTTATTTTATGTTCTTTGCCTAAAAGTTGGGACGGTTTGGTTATGGCAGTAAGTAATTATGCATCTGCTTCTAAAATCTTAAAAGTTGATGATGTTGTGAGTGTGATCTTGAATGAAGAAATACGCAAGAGAAGCACAGGTGAATCATCAGGGAATGCTCTAAGTGCAGAAAGCAGGGGAAGGCAAAAGGAGAAGGTTGAGTAAGGGAAATCAAGGTTGGGAAGGAGATCCGAGTCCAAAGGTATTACTTGTTGGTTTTGTGGAAAGAAAGGACATACGAAGGAGTGTTGGCTGAGAGATAAAGAGAACCAACATGCAGGTATGGAAGAAGCAAAGGATGCAAATATTGTGATGCAGGATGCTCTCATACTTTCTTCGAATAGTCAGGTAGGATCATGGATTTTAGATTCTGGTTCATCTTTTCATGCATCCCCAAATAGAGATTTGTTCTATGAGTATGAACAGGGAGATTTTGGAGTGCTCTATTTAGGGGATGGTATGCCTTGTCAGATTGTTGGCAAAGGGAAAGTGCAGCTGAGATTGCAGATTGACAACACATGGGTGTTGAAAGAGGTCATGCATGTTCCAATTCTGAAGCAAAGTCTGATTTCTGTAGGAAGGTTGGGAGATGAGGGATGCACAATAACCCTCACAGCGGATTCTTGGAAGGTTACCAAGGGAGCACTTGTTCTAGCAAGAGGTAAGAAAGTAGGTACTCTTTATCTACCTACTTGTATTACTGATTCTACTTCTGGTGTAGATTCGAAGATGTGGCCTAATAGGCTTGGTCACAAGAATAAGAAGGGAATGGAAGTTCTTGATTCAAAAGGTATGTGTTCAAATTCGGAAAGCATAGATAGAGTTCATTGCAGAAAAAGGAAATCTGATGCTTTTGACAGGAACAAAGAAGCCTTGGTGTTTACGAAGGAGATGAAGGACAGAGATTAGTCACAGGGGCTAAATAAATCTAAGCAGGGCAGCATGGACAGAGGTTTGATCCAAGAAGAGCTCGCGGATGAAAATTTCATCACTTACAGGAACACACAGACACCGATGTCGGTCGCTTGGCACCGACGTCAATCATCCAGATACCGACATCGGTCATGTGCAGACTAGCAAGGTCAGTAGGTCGGGTAGGAGAAGTCCAACGTCGGTCATAAGGACCAACGTCGGCAGGAGGGACGCCGGCGTCGGCCAGGGAAATGACATCAGCAGTCAGGGTCAGTGCAGGGAGCAGATTGGGAGATGGCCGAGATCGGTCACTGGAACGGATGTTTGGGTGAATCAATAAGTCTCAAACACCCATGTGGAGGTCAGGAAAGGTATGTGAACCTCATATTCGTTGTTCACCTTCTTTATATTGCTTACTGATAGTCATGAACTAGGAAGATGAAGAAGCAATGCAGGTAGAATCCAGAAACAGTGGGAGCTTGGCATGGATGAGGAGCGTGAGTCCTTGGAGAACCAAACAGGTATTTGTTGGTAGAGTTGTCAGCTGGAAGGAAGCACTGGATAGAGGGATGGATTCCTATTTTAGAGAAGAGAGTGGATGGACACATGAGACAGAAGGCTATGGTATATGGTCTTGATTATGCTGCAGAACAATGGAGGTTTGACCATTGTATTTTATCTTTACCAGGTTCGATAATATTAGCTACATTATCCTGTTACTGTATTGTGTTACTTGTTGCAGGGTTTCATATACAGGGAGTTTTTTGAGCTAAGGGTAGAGTTGGTTCAGAAGTATGTCATGGAGAATTTGGGAGCAGAAAAATTCTTGTGGCATAAGAGACAGGTATAGCATCACAGGTTTGCGTGGTGGTTGGTCTTCAAGAGTGATGTTGAAGAGGAATACAGAGCCTAAGGAAAAAAATAGATGGTGTACAAGTATAGATACAAGTTGCAGCTGTTTATCTCCAAGTGGGAGATTGTTAAGGTGTGGAGCTAAAAGCTTCAACTATTTGCATACATAAGGAAGGATGCTGAAGAACCAGAGCCACCGGCGTCGGCAGTATGACCGACGTCAGTCAGATGCAGTGGAGAAGGAGATCGGCGACGGCAGGGAGTCAGCCGACGTCGGCAGCACCAGACAAGTAGGGACCAGCGTCGGTCGCCTGTGTATTTCCAGAACTATTGTTGACGAACAGTCAGTTAAGTGAAGCGAGTGTTTGCATGTCAAGTGACTAATTATAGTCACGAGCTGCATGTCTAATTATTGTAACTAGAGTTCTATTTTTGTAAGCATGGGATCCTATTTAAAACCCCATAAGGCATGTATTGTAATAATCAAGAAGGCAAGTAAAAAAGCATTGAAGCTAGCAAGGTCAAGGAGATCAGCTGAAGCATTCAAGGAGGGATAGCAATTCAGGCTTTAGAGTTGTGTTGAGCAAGAGAGAGAGGGAAGAAGGTCTTGAGGTGTGGCAAGCCTTTGAGGTGGAGGAAGAAGTGGCATCTTCCTTATTGTATTTTCTTCTAGTAATATTTAATACAAGAGTGTGTATTGTCTCTCAAATTCTTTGCTGTCTAAAGTTTCTAGTTACTTTATCATTCTGGTATAATTCTATGTTTAATTGCTAATACGAGAAGTAATCGTATGTGCTCTAATTGGTAGAGCTAGATCCCCTGACACTCTCAAACCTCACTCACCCACAAGTGAAGGTAGACTTGAACCTCACCTCGCCCAATAGTAGTCCTCACACTAAAATAAATAAGGCTACTAAACCATGCCGGAGAACTCCTCCCCCACCATCACCATTGCCCTCTATTTTGGGCCCACACCCATCCACCTTAATAGGAGTGCTTCCTACTCCAACACCTCACAGAGGCAAATTGCCTCCATTACTCTCTCAACCTAACACAAACATACTTCCTCCAAAACATCCAACACCTCTCAACAACAAAGTGTCATCTACACATGTGACCATACCACTCACGAAAAAGGTGACACGACAAACTCCCCAAACAACTCCTAAAAAGAAGTTGTCAACCCCAACTGCAAAAAAGAGTGCAAGGCCATTAAAGGGTTCTTATGCCTCGATGTTATGTCAATTATTGAAATCTTCGAACATCACTCTTCCGCCTATTAAACCATATCAACCTCTCGGACCAAAACCATCTTGGTTCGATGACACTAAAATCTGTTGGTATCATCACACTCCTGGACATGATACTGAGCATTGTTGCATCCTTAAAGTTGTCATTCACTGGCACCTGAAAAAGGACACCCCTCACATTGAGGCTTCTTTTGACAAACATTTGACATCATCACATGCCTCTCAAACATCCTCACCTAAATCAGGATCCCCATACAAGACTATGGTCCCTTTACCACCTTCCACCCCTTTATTTGAAATCAACACAATTAGTGTGGCTACTAGGCCCCAAACTGTGAAGGATAAAGGAAAAGACCAGACTTCTACTCCTTTAACATATCCATTATTCGTCAAGACCTCTCAACCAACACAACCCAAGATTTCTATCTTGGACATGTCTCGACCAACATCTTTGGGGGAAATTCCTCCTAACCTCACTAGTCCACATGACGCTTGGTATAAGCGACTTGTGGACTACTTGACATACTCTATCACACCTCCTAATCTCTCTAGCAATGCACGATGAGCTTGTATCAAAATTACTGCCCAATACTCCATGCTAGGGGGACTTCTTTACAAATGAGGTTTAGACGGCCTCCTTCTTCGATGCCTAACAACCACTGAGACTTCCCATATCATCAAACAAGTCCATGATAGGATTTGTGGGGGAAATTTCAGTGGTAACATGGTTTCCAAGTGCATCTTCCACTTGGGCTATTATTAGCCCACCCTTAACCAAGACTGCAACAACTATGTTCGGTGTTGTACAAAATGCCAACAACCTACTAACCGACTTCACGTCCAACATCGACCAAATCATGCCCACAACAATAATCTGAAAGAGCGAGATTTCAAAGTCAGAGATCTCATCCTTAAAGACAACCAACATGTGACCAATATGGAATGAAGTGAACGAAGCAAGTTTGCTCCTAATTGACTCGGACCTTACATTATAACACACAAGCATGGATTAGGCTCTTATCGTCTATCTTCTCTCGAAGGCGGGCCAGAACTTGAGCCTCTTAATGCCTTACAACTATGACCATTCTACTGTTAATCAAGTACTCATTCACTTGATATTTAACTTGAGCTCATCCCTTGAGCAACCCCCATCATTATCATTCCTATTCCTTTCAACCCTTTGTCAACCCTTTGGTAAAGCATGAATGTTTTATCCTAATAAAAGGGAACCTCTAAACCTCTAAATCCAAGTCCATGACCAAAAGTCTTGTCATCCAAAAATAAAACTGGGATGCCTATATTCCAAAGGTCATAAATTATAAATGTAGACTGCTCCATCGAAGGACAA
Source organism: Torreya grandis (assembly GCA_037957365.1). Taxonomy (NCBI): domain Eukaryota; kingdom Viridiplantae; phylum Streptophyta; class Pinopsida; order Cupressales; family Taxaceae; genus Torreya; species Torreya grandis. The sequence goes on along the minus strand of JARHVA010000193.1, from coordinate 668,005 downwards.
CTGCATCATTGCTGTAATTAATATACTGCTCCCTTGAAGGATAGCTATCCATAGACATTCTAACATACAACAAGCACAATATAGACCACTCCCTCGAAGGATGGCTATGACCAAATTTTGCTACATACATAGCACAACATGACCATAAAACACAACAATATCCCCAAGTGGACTTCCCGCATTGATCAGTCCCAACAAAAAAAAATGACTGACAAATTATTAAGTCATGGACTTGTTTATAGTCATTCTCAGGGTCACCTATAAAAGGGGCAAAGTTGTCCCTGCTAAAAAAGGGTTACCCTATCCTTACATCTCACACAATCATGCCTATCACCCCAACATACTCAATGGATTTTGAGCTCACTTAACGTCAAGTGATTCGCCTACTTCTCCAACACAAACCTGTGGTCAATGACGTAATGCATGAACGGGGATTTTGTTTCCAAAAACCTTATCTATGCTATCATTATAGTCCTTATCAATGAAAGAGCAATGCACCTTTCACTTCTTATACATCTTGGTCACATGCAACCAAACCAAACCAAACCTTTTTTCAGACCACTAACATGACTTAGCCCATTCACACTAGTTTCTATGGAAAACAATACACATGGAAACTATCGACCACACACAACCAATGTTATAGAATACACCATCACACAATATGGAAAAGGCTATAACATCATCTACAATTCATTTTTAGCATACACCATCACCAATATGGAAAATTGCTAGGGATGAAAGACCACATTACCAATGTTACAGAATACACCATCACATAATATGGAAAAGGCTATAACATCATCATATCTTCATCATTTCAAGCATGTACCATCAGACATATGGGAAATGCTGACATCTCTAACCTGACCAAAACAATTATCGACAACTTTGACTCTTTTTCAGAACTACATTGGCTTGAGGCTCTTAAAATAAGAGCTATGTAGGCAGCACTCAGTCTTCTAGGGTTAGCTCGGCCATCTGCCTGATTATCTCCCTAATGACATCGGCCATTCATTCATTCATCTACCTAATAGATGAACCATTTTAACCGAGTCCACAATCATGACCAAACAACCAGCCCTGACACTGTATAAGTCATCTTCAACTTCTCTTAATGGGGCACATTGGAGATCACATACATCTCCCTGACCACAACAAACAACATTTGAGATCACTTATATCTCAACCCAACTCAACCAATAACCTTGGAGATCACAACTATCTCCTCAGACCACGACCACTTTTGAGACAACTCTGCCTTAGTTTTTTTGATTGCATGTATGCTACCTCACGAATGGTTAGCAAATTGTATGCAACCTATATTATGACCCTCACAAGTATTGGATCACGTCCAAGTTGATCCCCACTACTTGTGACATTTTCGTGTTTTCCAGGAGCACTTCCTAAGCCCAGGATACTTGGAACACGATGACCATTAGAGCTATAGCTTGGATCGAATAACCCAATTAGCTACAACTAAATGCTGGGGATTGGTTACTTCGATTTTAGCACTCCTCAACCTTACCTGCGACAATTTGACCAGACTATCACGTGAAGTGGTATACGCACAATTACAACTATTACAGCATTCACACTCAAACTTCACCATACTCATCTATTATCTATCAAATCAGCACCCGTTATCAGGTTACCTTCCCTTAACTCCTGCTTTGAGGGGGAATACCTCATCACCACACCTGGGGCAACCTTACTCCTATTTTTGTCTTGCAGTTCATCAGAACAACTAACAAGACAAGAAAAAGACTTCATCCCATACCTAGGGCAACCTACTCTTATTTTTGTCTTGTAGTTCATCAAGAACAACCAACAAGACAAAAAGGGGCAAATGTAGACACCAAAATTGTGTCTACTCCTTGATCAACTCCCCCTTGGTCCCTTTGGTCCCTTACACACTTTATTAATTTAAAATAAATTACTTATTTTAAATTAATAACATCACCCTTGACATCACCCATGATACCTCACCTATGACACCTCGCCTTGGACACCTCACCACTAAGACCATTTCCTACCCCACGACTCACCCTATGATTAAGTCCCTCATATCATAACTACCTAAGACCCATTCCAACCTTCTAACCAACCTTCGTGCTTATTAACCCCATCATTTAACCATTCCCCAACCAACAAGTGCACTTGGCGGATGGAGAATGGGCTTCTTAGCCCGTTTACTCATTCTTTAGCCGCCGACGTCGGTCAACTATCGGTCGATGCCGGTGGGATAGCTAATGTCAATTACATAAACTAACGTCTAACATTGAGTTAGCCCCCCCAGAAACTCTGAGACGGATTGGCTCTTAGACTCTCGAATCGACTTCTCTCTCTCTCAGACTCTGAGATATCACCAGGCATTAGACTTCAACTAATGCTCCCTAGGCCACAGAGACTCTACGTAAGTGACTCTGAATTGAATTGGAACATTGCACGAGGTCTTCAGCATCAAGCCACAATAGGTACAAGTGTTCAACACCTTGGTTCTTCATCTCACCAGAGCTAAGTATTTCTTCTGCCCTTTCATTTTAGTAATTTAGAAAGCATTAGTAATTAGTTTCTATTTACTATTTTCTAAATACTATCAACCAAAACAGACCCGACTTTCAACCAGACCTGACTTCTTTCGGGGAAAGGCTGAAAAGCCTTCCTCTCACCCTTACACTTTTTGACAACCTATCATCTACCTTTGCCCTTTTGTGGGCCTTATTCATCTCCCTGCAACCCTGCATAGACCCAGACTCCTTCCAGACCCCTCTGTCGACCACAAACCCATCCAAAACCCGTCCAAGGCCATTGCCCTGATCGACATCGACCATTTCCCATACCGACGTCGGTAGTATAACTAACGTTGGCAACACTGACCTACTGATGCTGGCAGAACTACCGACGTCGGTGACTGTGGGAGACTTATAGTAGAATATAGGTACGCATTGTCTACTTTCTGTTTCTTAGTCTTTCATTATTATTTCTTTTATCCGACACTCTTTTTATCAATAAGTGGACTGCCATCCCTCAAGGAAGTCTTTGCACTTCTGGGACCGAGCTTTGCTTGGTAGTCCACCCTATCTTTATCTAACATTTTTCTGTTTAAGTTTATTCTCTTTACAGGTGTCATCCTCCACAGCCAAAGAGGAGCTCCTACAACATCTGGATAAGGTGCGCAACTTGATCCAGGTATCATCTAACCCCTGACCATAATCTTTAGTTTTTTATTTCTTCTGAATATTAAAAAGCAAAAATGATTAGAAACAAGTGCTTTAGTGTATTTATTATGTATATCATTATTTACAAGTCTGAAAGAGATTCCTTATTTTCTTAATTTATGTTCTAATGTACTTACTTATTTTAGGTTGAAGGATCTTGTTAAAACATCTAATTTATTACCAATTCTAAGGTAATACATAGAGTCAATTTTAGTAATATGGGAATCGAGTGATCTCATCTTTTCCTTGCATATTGTTTTTAAATTTTCAAAGGAGACCATATCCATGATTGTTAACCCCATTTCATCTTTCTCTCATGAAGTGTTGAATAGAAATAATTTGATATTTTTTGTAGAGGTAATGGTGGATAGTGAGGTGGTATAATAAATGCAATATAACTATTATTAATTGTATAATATATTACATTTAATATAATGTAATAAATTATTAAATAAATATAATATTTCATATGTAATATATATGTTATACTATATAATAATATATAATTAATAATATTACTATATTAATAGTATATATAATATAATAGTACAATATTATATTAAATTATTATTTCCCTTTGTGCCTCACTTTTCCCATTGATGTTAAAGTAGTGAACAATGCCACATATAAATTTAGCCTCACATAGTGTGTTGGGAATAGTTGAAGGATGTAATGCATGTTTCATATTTTCAAGATATCCAATTGTACCTTTCTCGAGTCACTACATGGCATACATATGGCATCAAGTCATTCTAGATGTGAATAATGAAATTCTAAGAGGAGGAGATCAAAGAACATATTTTGGTAGGAGACATTTCATTTCATGGTTTTCCTCAAAAATGGAAAATTGTTGGGGAAGGGAAACCAAACTAAAAATAAAAGCATTGGAATATTCTTAGGTGAACTAGGTAATGATGATAAGGGGAAATGAGGTGATGGGCTCAATGAAGACCAGGTAGATGCACATGTGAAGTTCAATGATAAATAAGTGTCATCTCAATGAGAATAGGGGTAAGTGATCCAAAACCTTCTCTAAAAGCATATACAATTATATAATATATTATACATTATATAGTATATATAATTAATAATATATTAATATACTCCCATTAATGGGTTTGGGGTATATGTTAATAAGGATCATAGGGAAAAAAATGTATTTTGGATTCCTCCTTCCCCATAAGTCTTTAAACTCAATTTTGATAGGGCAGCTCGAGGTAACCCTAGGGCCTTGAGAGCAGGATATATCATTTATGATTGTGTTGGATCTTTGATTTGGGCATCATCATTTAAATGGATTGACGTGAGTAATAAAAAAGTGGAGGCCTAAGCATTATCTTTGGGGATCGATTTGGTTATTCAATGTGGCATTTATAAGGTGATAATAAAAGGTGATTCAATGGTCATGATCTAGGATCTACATAGTAGACATGCATGTGCTTGGCACATTGAAAATATTTTGGGTCAGACTTGGGATATCCTAAGTTATTTCTCTCTTTGAGAGGTGACTCCTTGATTTTGAGAAGCAAATTTGGAGGCAATTTTTTTTGTCAAATCAAGGTCTTGATCAAGCTGAATACTATGTTAGTGATACACTTGGGGGGCTTGGAATTCCCCCATTTACTTCAAATTACTAAGATATTTGGGTCTTATATGGATGTTCCCCATGGTTGTTTTTGGTTAGTTTTACATTTTGGAAGCTTTAATAATTATTGGTTATGTTGCATTTATATTTGATGGATCTTTAAAGTGGATGGCTAGTGTCAAACTGGGATTAACAATGTCATTTATTTTCTTTTTTGCCCTGTTCTTGTGCCTTGCCTTTGGGAGATTTTGTAGCTATTACAAAACTATTTTTTGATAGTTCTAGACATTTTGATTAATGGACCATTTAATGCAGTTGGTTCTTAGTGAGCCATTGTTGAGGGTGGGATCAGAGCATCACGACATGTCCTTTGAAGGTTTTATGAGAGAAGTAAGAATTAAGCATGTTTTTGTGGTACAATATGGGAAAATAATGAACGTTATCAAAAAAATGGTGGGATTTATTTTTATATAAATGCCTCATAGGGTCAAGGTAATCTTTATCTAGTATCACTATTTCTTGGCAACTTCTTGTTAGTCATGGAAGACAAAGAATTGGTAAAGTTAGTGGCAGAAGGTTTGATTAGGCCTTGTTATTGAGTGGGTTTGGCAGAAGCTATTATAAGTTTCCCTCTTCAAATATAATTTGATCTCCTAATCTTAGTCTAGGAAATGGTTGGCCTTATTCTTCTTTCTATGTTCAGTGAGTTGGAGGCTCATTTGAAAAAGCCTTGGCTTTTGTTATTCAGGTTCAGGGGTCTTCAGGGTTTTAACTCATTTGGTAAGATAATTTTTATTGGTGGACATTACAGCTCTGCAATTTCCCCTTCCATCGCTTGGGACTATATTAGATTTTCATTCCTCTATCCATATACAAGATGTAGCCCATCTCCTGACTAGACTCTTTAAGGGTGGCAGGGTTTTTCCACCTCCTACATGGATATTGGATGCTAGAGGGATTCATCTTGGTAATGCAAAGGTGACATTTCTTGGGGATGCTCTAGGCTTGACATTGAGTGTGATGAGATCAAGCACAGATGTGGTCTTAGGTATATTGGGAGTAGTAACAGAGGTAGACGTGGTTGTGGCTAATAGTGGTAGTGGTCAAGTTGGTCATGTGGTAGAAAAGGAGAATTAGGAAGCCTCCCCTAGGTGGATTTATCTTAGTACCCATTTCCTTTATTTTTAACTAGTTTTGATGGTTTTTTTACCTCTTTAGTCTATTTTTGTCTCTCGTTTGTGCTTGTTTTTGCATGGTTTTTTATTTGTGTTGGTCTTTTTGTCCTCTTTGTAGTACTTGGTATCTTTTTGGATTTTGTAGGTTATGGTAGTTTTGTACCTCTCATTCCATTGTGGATTTTTTTTAGGCTTATAATTTTATGGTTCGATCTATACTATGCAGGTGAGTTTAAACCCTCCTTTTTGGCCACTTTTGATTCTAAATAGACACTAGAGTGACTTCTTACAAATAATACAAGAGCCTAAAAATCATTGGAATGATCTGATTCATCAATACACATCATTTGCATCTTATAAACTACATCAGTGTATCCCTAACTAGGGAAATTCACTATACATAATCATCATCTTCCTCTAATCCATCTCCTCTCAAGTTACAGCCAAGCAATTTGACCTTTTTTGACCATGTGTGAGAGAAAACTTGTCAAAACTTAGAAATGATAATTACCCTGAGCAAGATTGCTTTATTGGTTAAACCCAATTAAATTCATAAGAGAAAATTTCATGGCTAATTAATTTTTAAATTTATAAATTCATAAATTTATATTGATGATATCATCATGATGTCACATAAATATATGAAATGATGTCACCATCATATCATCATATTTTATGAGTTTCCAAGCACTCACAAAATATCAAATAAATATCTAGATTTGTGAACCATGCCTATTAATTGAAATTATTAATGGCTTGCCCCCTCCAAAACCTAACATGGTTAAACTAAATGTAACCACACTTGGGATAAGATTATTTTAAAAGGCTATAAATACAAGGCTTCACCCATTGTTCAAGAAGCTCTTTTGGTGTAATGTTATCTTACAAAAATACCTTTAAGGACTCTTTACTGTAATGTTATAATTCTCATTTTTTAAGAGAGAGAAGCCAAGCTAAGACAATCCAAAGCCAAAACCAAGTCCAACATTGCCAAGGTGATAAGGAAAGATGATGCAAGGAGCACTAGTGCCAAAGATTATATGATCACATGATTGAGCACATTCCTCTGTGGCCAACATACAAATATTGCTCTCAAGGAAGGTAAATAATGGTTGTTTTGTATTCTATTGATAGTTACTTATATTGTTCTTTTGCCCCTTCAGTGTCTAGGCTTGAGGTGTTAGCTTTATTAGTTTGTTTTTGTTTGGTTTTTATCACAGTAACACAATACTAATCTCCCTTTTTGGATTCCTATTTATAATATACATAAATGGAGCATATTTGGACCTCTTAGGATCCAAGAAGAAGTCATTTTAGGTCTTAATTTATTAGTTTTTATGTAACTTTTTTATGTTTGGTATGTGACTATGGAATTACAAATTCATGACTATGGAACTACAAATTCAGAGAGATAATCAATGAAATCATCAACTAAAACTATGAAATCATCTCAATAAATAGAGAAATTATATTGGTTTGAACTCCTCTATGAAACTTTGAAATCGATAGAGAAAGTTGTGAAATCATGAAGTAAAATTGTGAATTCGTTCTACAGTTGTGAGGGTTTTTCTTGGTTTTAAGAAAAATTATGAATTTTTAGAGTTTAATTATGAAATCATCATTTTAATTGAGAAATCATCCATTTTAATCATGAAATTATTCTTTATTCTATGTGTTTTCATGATTTTCTTGACTATTTGTGAATTCAGGACACTTATTATCAAAATCGTATAATCGAATCACGAAATCATTTGTCTTTTTTGGTGTTTTTATTGAAGGTTTGAGACAATGGAAAAATTGCAAACATGAGTTTAGAAATTATAGAATAGAATCCCAAAATCATTTTGAAAAAGACAAATCATCCACTATAAGTTTCTACTTTTAAGGTTTTCTATATTTTTATATGCTTGAATAATTTCACAGTTTATTGTATAGCTGTGAAATCGTTTGATAGAGCTTAAATTTGTGTTTTCTTGAGTTAACTTGCAGAATTTCACCTTGACTTAAAGCATAAATTAACACACTAACCATGTTTATAGTGAATTAAGCCAAGAAAGAAGAAGTTTGGGTGATTTTTAATCAATTTTTCATTTTACAAAGTCTAATTTTATAAACATAGGTTAAATTACATTCACATTTGGTTGAGGTGCTTCAAATTTACTTAACAATTTGTATTTTAACATTTATAAGATTTTACAAGTGCAAAATGGTTAAGGGGGCAAAAATTTCAAACACATTTCAATTTGGTGTTAATGAAAAGAACCTACATCTTTAGTTAGAGCTCCTAATGGCTTTTTCAAATTTTGTTTGTTCTTTAAACTAGTTTCAAATTACTTAGAATAAATTCTCTTATGTTTTGGTAAAAAGAAACTTTAACATGTATGATCTCTCCCCGTCCCCTTTAGGGAACTTGGGTGACCAAAATCACTTAATTTATTATTATTGTTTGTAAAGTTGTGTCAGAAAGAATGTGGTGTATGCTCTCCCAAAAGCTCTAAGTGATTTGGGCGATTAAAAATGACCTCTAAAGTCTTTCCATTTTTGTTTATTTATTTTTATGCATTTGGCTTATGGGTGGGATTTCATTGCCTCCCCACGAGTTATTTAGGGGTGTGTTGACTTGGGGCTTCATCTTCCAACATTTTACCAACCCCATTCCATGATGGGCTATACAAATTGGTCAAACCATTGGATGGGATAGTGGTGAGTAGTTAGCCTAACCATCCCAATGGGCACCCAAGCCATGAAATAAGTAGACATTAAAATTCACTAAGAATTACATAGATGAATTTTTTATGCAAAAGACTAGACCATTGCATAACAAGCTAGGTTATTTGGATTCAATTGACACTATTATGCCCTTATGTTAGCCACACTTAGGACCATCTAGTACATTCTAAACTTATATATTTTTAATCAAACCCCACTCATCATAAAATTTCATGCTAAATGTCAAGTGTTCCTCACTCTAAGTTTGTGCCATGTACCAATGCTTAAGAGATAGATGGGGGCATAAAAAATCTACCTACACCTATATTTTAATTTTTGGATTAACACTTAATTTTGAATAAGCATTGGTATATTGGTGGAAACTTTGGTTGAATCTATGCACACCCATGTCAGTTATAAGTATAAGATGAGCCATTTGTGTTGATTATATTTTCTTCAATTTTCATGCATGTTTTGAGATGAGAATTTATTTTTTTGTTCAAAATGAGTAATAAAACATCACATGTTTTTACATGACTTTAACCTAAGAGGTGTTATTCAGTTTGTTTAGTGTCACACTTTTACCTTAGACCTTTTTAAACATCTGTGTGTGTGTGTGTGTGTGTGTGTGTGTGTGTGTGTGTGTGTGTGTGTGTGTGTGTGTGTGTGTGTGTGTGTGTGTGTGTGTGTGTGTGTGTGTGTGTGTGTGTGTGTGTGTGTGTGTTGTGTGTGTGTGACTTGTTTAAACATGGCATCATTACACTGCCCATTTCATCCCAAGTATTCACCTTGGAGTTTTGAATTAAAAACTATTGTCATACCTTTTGATTTAAGTAGCATCATTATGCTACTCATATTATTTTGAAATAGTGCTTTGTTTCAAACTAATTTTGAAACCATGTATGCCTTTGGTTTACAATTGGTGTCATTATGCCATCCATTTAGGTCTAGGATGTTATCCATTTAAAGAATCCAAAGTCTTTAAACCAAGTTCAAAATTTGTTCTATGAATTTTAGATTCAAATTGATTGGTCTACACCTATGGCTTTATTAATTTTGGCATTGGTTGTTTACCTCTCACATTTTAATTGTGTAACATGGACTAATTCCTTACTTGTTTTGAATAACCATTTGCCTAGATCTAGGAAGTAGTCTATTTTTGTGTGTTTCAAGTCAATTTGTGGCCTTGGACTATGGTCGAAACTCTTTTTTCAAGAATAACTCTATGCACGATTAGTTTACATTTGAGCCTTGATTATCACTTTGGCTTGAATACTTTACTCATCACTCTTATTTTTGATTAATTGAGATTGAATTTCCCAATTAGTTTAAGGTGTGTACCTAGAGTGAATGTATTATACTAAGATCAAGTTTGTTTTGAAATCCATGTGCCAAAATTAAGTCAAAGTGTTTCAAATTGTTTGCCTTAGAGTTAGATTAATTACAAGTTTTTACCTTGACCTAGTTTGTTTTAAATTCTAGCTTTGCGCTTTTCTACCAAAGACCTAGCATCACCTTAAAGTTTTAGACCTAGTTCATGCCTATTTTTAAGTCTAGCTTTGTGCCTTTTGACCAAATACCTAGAACATTTTCATTTTAGACCTAGATTATATATGTTCGAAATACTTTGCCAAAACCAAGATTCAAATTTTCCTTTCATTTGACCATTTGTGTGCAATACCTTAGACCTTGGAGATATTTAAGACCAAGTTTATCATTGACAATTTTGGAGAAGAGCTCCATTCTAGGCCAAGTCCAAGACATTTGCAGCAATAGAATGAATGTTCCATTTAGACCAAGTTTTAAGACAATTGCAAGCATAAACCAATATATTTAGGCCATGTTTCAAGTGTTGCATGGGCTTTAGACCTTTTTTTCATGAGACCTAATCATAAATTTGAACATGCCTTGATTGAGTTTATTTTCAAGTGCCTAGTTCATGTTTATTTTTAATACTAATTTCACTTTGCCTAGACTAATGCCAGGTTACATGGACCATGGTCAAGAACATTTTCATAGACCAAGACCATCCACTTTAGGCTAATTTCCAAACCCAACCATGTTGATTATAACATGCCAATATTGCCCTTCTTTGGGCCAATTAAAGTACCACGTTCATCCTTTCAATGATAATAGTATCTAATCCCCTACTTATGCTAGTAATCTTCCTTTTGCCTATATTAGTAACCAAGCTTCACAACACCCATTCATTGCCATCTTAGGCCCTCCTCCTTTGGCCTGCATTAGCAACCAAACTTCACAGCACTGAAGAATTACTATTTTAGGCCCTCTTCCTTTGGTCTATGATAACAACCAAGCTTCACAACACCCATTCATTACCATCCCAAGCCCTCCTCATTTGGCCTAAATTAGCAACCAAGTTCTGTAGTACCCAAGGATTACCATTCTAGACCCTCTTCCTTTGGTCTATGCTAGCAACCAAGCCCCACAATGCCTAAGGATTACCATTCTAGGCCCTCTTCCTTTGGTTTGTTCTAGAAACCAAGCTCTACAAATCCCATTCATTACCATTCCAAGCCCACTTAATTTGGTTTGTGTTAGCAACCAAACTCTATAATGCCCATTAATTACCATTACATGCCCTCTTCTTTTGGTTTATGTTAGTATCTAAACTTTGTAACACCCACTCATTACCAGTCTAGGACCTTTGAAGTATGGTAGTTCATTATCCCAACAAAGTTTTGCGATTACAACTAGATAGATCACAATTACCATCCTAGACCCATAACTAGCCTTTGGTGAGCCCATCTTTGATGGGCCTATTTATAAAGAGATCATTATTGAACCATAGGTCATTCTTCATCCATTGCCTAACTTCCCCCAATTTATAAAATCCAATCCAATCTTTGAGCCACAACAAATTCAATCATTACCTCTCTAAGAGACATCTTTTAAAAATAAACATGTGTCCAAAACTGATATTTTATAACCAAGTGTAAACCAAGGCCAAGACAACCAACCAATCTGTAATGTTTTTTTGAAACATGTATTTGTGATGAGTTAACCTATGTTGAATCACCATTTGACCCTTTGCCTTTGGTTAAGGAGTCTCCATTTGATAAGCCAGACTTTGTTAAGTCACTCCCTAATGATTATAACCACTTTTCAACAAATCATTATCTCAACCATTGCCCTATTTTTAAGGAGCCTCACTTTGATGAGCTAGTCTCTATGGAGTTACCTATTGACCATTTCCATTTTTTTGAGAAGCCTTAATTTCATGAGCCAATATTTGTGGAGTCCTTCTTATCTGAGCCTATTTTTAAATATCCCATTGTTCAACCCCAAGCCATTACTCATCCAATGCTAAACATGCAACATAGCATCTTTGTCACCACCTTAGATGAAGAATAATCATTAAAGTTAGGTTCTATTTTTGAACTAACATCAAATTTAGCATTAAAAGCTAAATCAACATCAATCTCAACATTAGACTCAGATTCCCTTGAGTCAAACTCAACTTTAGAATCAAAATACATTCATGTTTGTTACAACATTGGTTACACATGCCTTGTAGATCAATTTGAATACATTTATGATCCTTCCACATTTTTTGAGGATGATTACTTCAACATTGACATAAGTTCTCCTAGTATTTTCTATGAGGATTGTGCTACCTCTTACCATCCCATTACCTTTATCATTCCATTACCATTACACTTTCCATCAATGCCACCAATCAATTTAACCATTATATTGGCATTTCACCTCCCACAAGTGTCAATTGGGATCGACAAAATCATACCTTGTTAAACTACATCCATGGTGACATATCATTTGCAAAATATTAGGGGGACTAAACCCACATCCTTGCATAATAGGAATAATCTCCTAGTGAAACCTTTTTGGAGGTGTCATAGGAAAATCAAATTCTAAACTCATCATCTTCTAGTATAATCTTGTTTGAGGCTCTAAAAGACAATAAAAGTCAAAAGTCAACATTCCTTAGTGAAACCTTCTTAGGGGAACAATCAAGACAACTTTATTGGCGAAAACCTCTTTAAGGCATCAATAGGTAAGCATAAAAGTTCTTCACTGCCTGATGAAGACATTATTAAGGATAACATCCATAAAAATTCCATTATATAGTTTAATCAAATGGTAACATCTCTCAGTCCTAAACAATATAAAAATTTGATGGTTCTATAGAGAGCATATTCATAAGTCTTCGGCCCTGCCATAACCAAAATTATGTCAAATCTAGAAACAACATTATGTGTGCTTGAAAATCTCAATATTCATTTATTTCCCACCATTATACATTCCATTATGATCCATATCTCCATTTTGAAATCAGACCTTTTATCCACTATTTATCTATATTTACCATCCCTTACTGCACTTTATTTTACAAAGGCTATGAATACATCTTGTCTCAAAGTTTGGAAGAAACAGAAGAAATGACCAATGAAGATCACAACATTATTAGAGTCCAAATTAGGAATAGGTTCTTGATAGATTAGCTATTCAAAAGGGGTGTAGACTAATAATTTTCATAATTGATTACTCTAATTTTATCATATGTTGATCAAGATGTGCATATCCACATTAGCAGGAGCAATATAACCATTTACCTTGCCTTTCCATTTACCTTCCCTTTTCCATTTTCCATTCATCTTGCCATTATTTCATACCTTTCCATGTACCTTATCTTTCCCTTTATCTCACCTTACAATCCTTCCATACCTTAAAACTACATTGAATTGGGGTCCTTTGAGATTATGTAGGTAGAGCTCAATTTACATTGAGATCAACTCAGTCACCCCTTTTCTAATGCTCTCACTATTTTATGAGAAATTTCAATAAATTATCTCACAATTTTGTGATTTAACCCAATTTATGTCTCATAATTATACTTTATGGTTGTATGGTAGGCCATTCAGATTGTATGCATGCCACTCAGGATGTGCATCTCCTAGTCGATCAGTATAACTAAAGTGTTCTCATGGTGATTGTCATGACCATTTTCATTTGCCTAGTTCATTTTTTAATAGTGTTTCATCCCATTTATAGGAGAACTACATTCAGCCTAAACTCCATGTTGGACCTCGCATCCATTTGACTATGTAGGTAACATCCAATTGCCTAGTGCATTTGGAGTCAATGCAGCCATTTTTAGTGATTAATTTTATTCACCCTTGGTTTGTCCTAGGCTCTCACCATTTTGTGAGAAACCTAAGCCTATGCTATTTCCATTTTGAGAGTGGTATATTTTCAATCTCTAATGAGTTAAGATACCCAAAAATTTCTAAAAACATTCAAAACATTTCAAACTCCTAAAAATTATAAAATTGACTTATAATCTCCTAGAGAGATATGAAGCCTCAAAATCCAAAAACATTTGTCCTATATAAACCTAATCATGTATCCTCAATCCACTCTACTGGGGAAAATAAATTGTTGGTTCCAATCCATTCCACTTACATTAGGGGTGTGACTTTCCCTTTACATGTATCCTTGCTTAGGGGCACCATCCAATTCACACTTTTAGGCTAAGCTCGTAGCTTTTGCCCTGTTGGGGAAAGGCCAAAGCATGCAGATTATATTGGGATATCTTATCCCCACATGTTGTTACTTTGAATATATCCTTTCTTTAAGGCACCAATGTTTATCATTGTATTAATCCTTCATATGTAGGTATTGACTTGGTTGATGACAATATATTTTCTTTTACTTTTACTTTCTAGCTTTTTATTTGTCTACTTCATTGTTTGTTTGTTTGCCTATTTGTTTACTTTCATTATTGTGCCTTGACTCAATGTATATGCATTCATTGGGTGATTCATTTTGCATTATTCTTGAGTTCATCCATATTAATACATCAACATTGTCATCATGGTTTTTATCATTAGTGCATTATTTTTTATTGTTTATTGGATTGAGAGTCATTCCTTATGCACATTATAACCAAGTCATTAGGGTTTTTTATATCATGGTATATACCATCACATGTTAAAACAAAAATTATTTTGGTGGAGCTTACAAGCAATGGTGACACATAAAATTCTCGTTGTTTACTTTGGCAAATCCTCCCACCCTCCTTGATCAAATCAACCCATTGGCCAATCTAGTTGTATCAATGCTAATCAAGATGAGCATCTTTGCATTAGTAGGTACAATCAAATCATTCCCATTAATCAATTCTTATTCTTATATCCTATTCATCATTCCATTTTCTCCTGCTTTTGGGTGAATTACATTGGCCTAAGGTCTATTTAGAGTATGTAGGAAATGCCTAAATACATGGCATATCTTAGGTAAGCTCAACCACCTTTTTAATTTTAATCATATCTTTCATCATTTTTTGCATCCTTGTGTCCCTAGTTTTTTATGGATTATTTATTCATTAGACCATTACATCTGCATTTTCACTCACTCATCTTTAATCTATGTAACAGATTATCTCCTTGAGTTATGCTTACCAATCTACCTACTGGGGCGCAATTGATTTATCATGATTAAATTTTCCCTACTGGGGTAAAATCATTATTTAATCTGGATCATCTTAATGATTATAACCACATTTGGGAAAATAATCATTTTAAACCATCCACCATACTGGGGCACATACATGTGCCACTAATTATAATTGCCTTTGGGAAAATCAATATCTCAACCTCCATTACTTATTATAAATGCCTTCGGTAAAATCATTACTTTTAATCAATGCCTGCAAGCATTAACTCAATTGGATTAATTTCATCCATGGGTTGATTTCATTATTCTTCTTTATTCTTTTTTAGGGACCGTCTATCAATTGTATGTATCGACCACTCCCTCGAGGGGGCATCATAGGCTTCCCAAACTTTGTTTTTAGCATCATTTCATAATTGCATGGATTTTTATTCTTAGCCAAGGCATTTAAATTTTTCATTATTTGATAATACATTACTCTGCATGTGTATCGCAATGCCTTCTCAAATAGGGACAAAATATAGACACTCTTTTTTGGCCACTTCCATGTCTAAATGGACAATGGAGCGACTTCTTGTAAATAATGTAAGTTAAGCCTTAAAATCATGGGAATACTCTGATTCATCAATGCACATCACATGTATCTTCTAAACCGTGTCAGTGTATCCCTAACTAGGGAAATGCACTATACACAATCATCATCTTCCTCTACTTCATCTTTGGTCAAGTTAGGACCTAGAAAATTGTCCTTTTAAACCATGTGTGAGGGACAACTTATCCAAATTAAGAAATGATAGTTAACTTGAGCATGATTTCTTAATTGGTTAAACCCAATTAAATGCATAGGTGAAAATCCCATGACTAATTAATTGTTTAAATTATATTTTTAGAAATTCATAAATCCAAATTGATGATAACATCATGATGTCACACAAATATATAAAATGATGTCACCATCATGTCATCATATTTTATGAATTATTAAGTACTCACAAAATATCAATCAAATATCTAGATTTGTGAGCCATGCTATTAATTTTAAATATTAATGGATTGTCCCATCCTAAACCTAACCATGGTTAAACTAAACCTAACCATACTTAGGTTAGGATTAGTTTGCAAGGATATAAATACAATGCTTCACCCATTGTTCAATAAGCTCTTTTGGTGTAATGTTATCACGAAAAAATACCTTCAAGGAGTCTTTAGTGTAATGTTATAATGATTATTTGTTGAGAGAGATAAGCATGTTAGGTTGTGGAGCTAAAAGCTTCAATTATGTAGACAAAAACAGAAGGTTGCTGAAGAACCAGAAGCACCGACATCGGCAGCATGACCGATGTCGGTCAAGATGAAGCAGAAGGCAACCGGCATCGGCAGGAAGTCGGCTGATGTCGACAGCACCAGGCAAGCAGGGACCGACGTCAGTCACTTATGTGTTCCAGAACTGTTCGTTGCACAAACAGTTAGTTAAGTGAATGGAGTGTTTGCATGTAAAGGCTATTTCGAGTCTTGAGCTGCGTGGATAATCATTCCAAATTAAGAGTCTAAGTTATTGTTTAAGTCTGGGATCTATTTATAGACCCATTGGCATGTATTGTAAAGTATGAGCTGATAAGGAAGGCAAGGAAGATCCTTCCATTGTAAGATCATTGAGTTGCAGGTTGTTGCAAGCTCATAGGAGATCTACATGTGTGAGTATGGTCTGTTGAATTGCAGGTTGCAGGTTCATGAGAGATCAACTTGAAGTACTATACAGTGCTTGGTGTACTGG
Source organism: Torreya grandis (assembly GCA_037957365.1). Classification (NCBI taxonomy): domain Eukaryota; kingdom Viridiplantae; phylum Streptophyta; class Pinopsida; order Cupressales; family Taxaceae; genus Torreya; species Torreya grandis. The sequence continues at coordinate 651,106 of JARHVA010000193.1, read as the reverse complement.
CAGGGTTATTACTGACTGAGTGGAGAGGTGAACACCAATTATGTGTGTGAGTTGGATGTTGGGACCGTTTTTAGTAGGAGAGTGTTTTGAAGAAGAATTACTGTACACTTGAGGTGTAGCGAGCCTCTGTAAGGTGGAAGAGTGTGGCGGCTCTTTATTGTATTCTTTTTTGTACAAATGTTAATACAAGATAGTGTATTGTCTCTCATATTCTGTGCTATTTGTGAATTCTAGTTACTTGTGCTTCTGGTTATTTCTGCATGTTTAATTGCTTATATTTGGTAATCATATTGTGCTCTTTCTGAGGAGCAAGATCCTAACAAGTGGAATCAAAACAAGTGTGTTTGTTCTTGGATTCTCTGACAACTGGTATCAGAGCATGTTTGTTGTTCTAGGTACCTGACAAGTGGTATCAGAGCTTTTGGTTGGGATACTAACAGATTGGATTAGATCTGGTTAGTGTGTGTTGATTACAGGTTACTCACAGGGTTTCTGTTTGAGTGGGAGTAGAGCAATGACAGAAGACAGTAAGCTACGAATGGAGAAGTTTAATGGCAATAACTACCAATTATGGAGGATGCAGATTGAGGATTATCTGTATCAAAAAGATTTTTACTTACCGTTGGGTGGGGTTGATTGCAAAACTTGGGATATGAAGGATGAAGAATGGGAGGTTCTTGATTGGAAGGCTCTGGGATCTATAAGATTGAGTCTTGCATCGTCTGTGATTTCCAGCTAATCACAGTGTAAGACAACGGTAGAGTTGATGGAATCTTTGGCAAATTTATATGAAAAACCCTCGGCTTCGAATAAGGTATTTCTTATGAAGTAATTATTTAATTTGCAAATGTTGGAAGGTGGATCTGTTCATAGTCATCTTAGTGATTTCCATGGTTTGGTAAACCAGTTAAGTTCAGTCAATATTGTTTTTGATGATGAAATTAAGGCTCTCTTAATCTTGTGTTCATTACCTGAAATTTGGGAAGGTTTGGTAATCATAGTTTCGAATACTGCATCTGCTTCAAAAATCTTAAAAGTGGATGATATTGTGAGTGTGATCTTGAATGAAGAGATACGCATGAAAATCAAAAGTGAATCATCAGGGAATGCTTTGAGTGTTGAAGGCAGAGGAAGGCAAAGAGAGAAGATAGAGCGTGGGAGATCAAGGTCAAAGATAGGCAGGAGATCCAAGTCCAGGTATGGAAAAATAACCTATTGGAAGTGTGGAAAGCAAGGGCACTTAAAGAGAGATTGGAGATTGGATGAAGATCATCATGAAGGACATGAAGAAGAAGCAGATGTTGTGGGTTTCATTGCACAGGTTACTCTGGTATGTTCTTTGGATAAATTAGAATCTTGGGTTTTAGATTCTGGTGCCTCTTTTCATGCATCCCCAAATAGGGAATTTTTTCATGAGTATGTCCAGGGAGACTTTGGAGAAATTTGTTTAGGGGATGGTAAGCCTTGTCAGATGGTTGGCAAAGGGAAAGTGAAGCTGAAATTGCAGACAGGTAACACATGGGTGTTAAAGGAGGTCATGCATGTCCCAGTTCTGGAGTGGAATCTAATTTCTGTAAGAAGCTTGGGTGATGAGGGTTGCACAGTAACTCTCACAGCGGACTCTTGGAAGGTTACCAAGGGTGCACTTGCTGTAGCAAGAGGTAAGAAAGTAGGTACGCTTTATCTATCTACTTGTATTACTGATTCTCTTTCTAGGTTATCTACTTCAGCTGTAGATTCGAAGATGTGGCTTAATAGGCTTGGTCACATGAATAAGAAAGAGATGCATGTTCTTGAGTCAAAGGGTATGCTTTCGGATTTGGAAGGCATGAATCAAGATTTTTGTATGGAGAAGAAGAAGGTGACGTTTCTTGAGAGATCCGATGTTAGCGACAAGAACAGGAAAGCCTTGGTTTTCAAGGAGAAGGTGACAGACAGAGTTTAGCATAAGGGGGAGAAGAATTCTAAGCAGAGCAAGGGTAATTTGGACAAGGGTTTGATCCAAAAGGAGCTCGCGGGAAAAAGTCAGTTCTCACTAGAAAAACACAGAGACCGATGATGGCAAGAAAATCGACGTCGACGTCCAGACAAGGATCGACGTCGGCTATGTGCAGCCCGACATCAGTGACTCAGGGAAGATAACTACCAATGTCAGCCAGGGGGAACCAACGTTGGCAAGGAGGTAGTCACAGGGAACTAACATCAGTCAGGTGCAGACTGAGATGTGACTGGCATTGGTCACTGAGATGAATTTTGGGTGGACAAGCTGCCAAGGAGTCTCAAGCACCCATACGGAGGACTTAAAGGGTATGTAAGCCTCAAATTCATCATTTCCCTTCTTTACACTACTTGTTGCTCACTTATGGTATATAACCAGGATGTTGTTAAAGAAGTAGAACAAGTAGATCCAAGAAACAGTGGGAGCTTGGCATGGATGGAAGATGTGATTCCTTGGAGGAGAACCAAACAAGAGTTTTGGATGGAGTTGCCAGCTAGAAGTAAGCACTGAGAGACGAATGGATGTTCAGGATGAAGAAGAGTGGAAATAGACACGTGAGATAGAAGGCCAGGGTATATGGTCTTGTATAAGCCGCAGTGCAATGGAGGTTTGATCATTGTGTTTCTCTTTACCAGGTTGGATAATATTAGCTACATTATCCTATTACTGTATGATGTGCTTGTTGCAGGGTTACATATATAGGGAGTTGTTGAACTAAAGGTAAAGCTAGTTTAGGGGTGTGTCATGAGGAATATAGGAGCAGCAAGATTCTTTGGCATGAGTGTGTTCTAAAGACATGGAAGGTCATATGTTGACTTTATTTCAAGATGATTGTGTGAGACCGGTTAGCACGCCGATGGTTGGACAGTTCACAGAACAGTGTCTTGATTCACACAATGAGGTTAAGTGCATGGTATGTACTAGACCTGAGTTTTCCCAAGCAGTGGGAGTTGTCACAAGTTTGGAGCCAATCTAGGAAAGAAGCATTGGAGGGCAGTTCAGTGGATTCTTAGAGGGACCAGCAGCAGGTGCACATGCTATGCAGGTTCAAGTTATTTTCTACATGGTTTGTAGATGCAGATGTGGCAGGTGATTTGGATGACAAAGTTGCACCACGAGATTTGTGGTGGTTGGTCTTCAAGAGTGATCTTGAGGAGGGATACAAAGCCAAGGGAACAAACTAGATAAAGTACAAGTATAAGTACAGTTGCAGCTATTTATCTCCAAGTGGGAGATTGTTAGGTTGTGGAGCTAAAAGCTTCAATTATGTAGACAAAAATAAAAGGTTGCTGAAGAACCAAAAGCATCAGCATTGGCAGCATGACCGATGTCGGTCAAGATGAAGCAGAAGGCAACCGGCGTCGGCAGGAAGTCGGCCAACGTTGACAGCACCAGACAAGCAGGGACCGACGTCGGTCACCTGTGTGTTCTAGAACTGTTCGTTGCACGAATAGTTAGTTAAGTGAATGGAGTGTTTGCATGTAAAGGCTATTTCGAGTCTTGAGCTGCGTGGTTAATCATTCCAAATTAAGAGTCTAAGTTATTGTTTAAGTCTGGGATCTATTTATAGACCCATTGGCATGTATTGTAAAGTATGAGCTGATAAGGAAGGCAAGGAAGATCCTTCCATTTTAAGATCATTGAGTTGCAGGTTGTTGCAAGCTCATAGGAGATCTACATGTGTGAGTATGGTCTGTTGAATTGCAGGTTGCAGGTTCATGGGAGATCAACTTGAAGTACTATAGAGTGCTTGGTGTACTGACAGGGTTATTACTGACTGGTTGGAGAGGTGAACACCAATTCTGTGTGTGAGTTGGATGTTGGGACCATTTTTGGTAGGAGAGTGTTTTGAAGAAGAATTACTATACACTTGAGGTGTAGTGAGCCTCTGTAAGGTGGAAGAGTCTGGCGGCTCTTTATTGTATTCTTTTTTGTACAAATGTTAATACAAGATAGTGTATTGTCTCTCATATTCTGTGCTATTTGTGAATTCTAGTTACTTGTGCTTCTGGTTATTTCCGCATGTTTAATTGCTTATATTTGGTAATCATATTGTGCTCTTTCTGAGGAGCAAGATCCTAACAAGTGGGATCAGAACAAGTGTGTTTGTTCTTCGATTCCCAGACAACTGGTATCAGAGCATGTTTGTTGTTCTAGGTACCTAACAAAGCCAACCCAATCCAAAGCCAAACCCAATTCCAACATTTCCAAGGTGATAAGGAAAGATGATGCAAGGAGCACCATTGCTAAAGATTCTTTGATCACACGGTCGAACACATTCTTTCGTGGCCAACATATAACTCTTACTCTTAAGGAAGGTAAATAATGGTTGTTTTGTCTTCTATTGATAGTTACTTGTATTGTTTTCTTGCTCCTTGAGTGTCTAGGGTTGAGGTTTTAGCTTTATTAGTGTGTTTTTGTTTGGTTTTTATCATTCTAACACAATATTAATCTCCCTTCTTGGATTCCTATTGATCACAGTGAGGGGCCCCTTTAACCCTCAATTATCTATAATAATAATAATAATAATAATAATAATAATAATAAATATATTATAATTATAAATATAAAAACTTAGGAAATTAATTTAAAATGCTAAGTCTTAGAACTCAATAACACTAAACTAAATGACCTATGAGAAGTGGATGGTTTTCTATGGCATGAATAAATTTACACTTGGAAGAAACATAGACAAGTTAAAGCATCTTGATGACACTTATAAAGGTTTGTACATGTTTCAAGAGGTTGTTAACATGTATCAAAACCCTATAACATTTAGGCTATCAAAGTTGCTTCTGTCAAAATCCTCCCATAGTGATGGCTTTATTTTCTATTTAAATCTTATTACTTTTCCATTTATTTGTGTTTTTTATGTTATGTGTATTTTTATACTTAGATTATGTCCATGATGGTTTTTATAATGCTTTACATTTATGTTTGTGATGGTAAGATTCCTTTCAAACATGCATTGGTAATAACATATATGTGTTGCTAAGAGTAAAGTAACATCTTAGCATGTCCAACTAAAGATATTGGGTCCATGTAGTGGTAATTATTATTTAAAAATAGGAGGCATCAAACAAAGAAATTATTCTACACATATTTATAAATTGGGACTTTATATTATCTTTTGTACATGGTACTTCAACTATACATGTAGGTTTTGTAAGCTTAGATATATAAAAGACATTATTGACATTTATAGCTTTAGATTATAAATGTAGAATAAGAATATTGAAAATGGATTACAACAATAAAAAATTATCAATAAAAATCCTCTATATTCTCGTTAAATAGGCTTTGACATCTGGCCACCAAAATTTTACTATTAAAATCCATGAGTTTGATGAAGATTTTCAAGTAGGGATTAGTCTAGATTTTAATCCTAGTTAGAGTCATATCTTTCATTGCTTGAAATTAGGGAAACATAATGATAAATTTAACCTTCTAGGATGTCATCATGATATTTAGGATAAATAATGATTAATCCATTACCACACTTTGTCATGCTCCTTGTTAATAGTGTCAAAGGTGTCTTCCTGCTTTCCATTCTATCTTTGCTTCTCCTTCATGTCGTTTATTTATTTTAGCCATCACCTTATTTAGGTTTTCAAGAACATGTATCTTAAAAAATTTAATCACATCCTCAAATTAATGAAACTTCATATTTAGGGGCCATGTCCATTCTATTATTTTGATACTTGTTGTACTCATGCATAACTAGAGGTTGAGGCAAATTGTCACAACTTTTTTTGTAAATTTTCTTGTAGTATGTTCGCTTATGGTGGGGATAAGAAAACCTAATACTTAATTATCTTTCATAAATTTGTACCTTGATTTCATCTATACCTATATCCTCTCCTTCATTTGTCATCTTTTCAGTGTGTGAGTTAATGTTCATATTCACATGTGAGATGTGTTTCAAGTAACTTCATTACAATTTTAATCCTTTGATTATCTCTTATGGGGTAAATTTTCATAATTAATTTTTTTATTAATCATATATATCATTACCCTCAAATCACCAATATACTAAATTATTTGAATGCCTTTTAAGTAACTGCTTCCAAACCTTTATTGAGAGCCAAGGCTTGGGATCCATTATTAGTGTTGGTGCCAATTCCTCAAGGAAAAATGATGATATTTTGATATCAACTACCATATTGAATAAATAATGGAATTATTGTTTCATGTTTTGCTACAACACATAATTAACAATCATAAACCTTTAATAATGAACAAGTTAGTTATAAAAAAAGTAAACAATTTTTAAATATTAAAACTAGAATTTATATTAATATGAAAAATGAGCTTCACCTCTAAATATTTACAAAGACAAATCAGAGTGATAAATTTTCTAGAGCTTTGCTACTCTCTCTATTCTTATTTTTATAATGAATATAAAAAATTCTATTTATCTCCTATATGGAACTCTCTAGAGTCACGACCATACATTCGAGAGAGAAAAAAAACATTGAATGCATTAAAAGAGATAAAATAAATTAATTGGGATAAATGTACCATGAGATATTCACCAAGATTTCCTAACTATCAAGAAGTGATGAATTTTCAATGAGGTAGGTTGAGTTAAGCTTGTCTAAGTAGGATAGATTACACTTCGACTACCAGTGGGATAGTCAAAATTTACAACACTCCTCCTTAACCTAGACTACCAATGACATATGTTACACCTATGTATTCTTTGAGATTATTAAATACATTATTTGGTAAGGGATTTTTAAAAATATCATCAAATTGATCTTTGGATCTATAAAATTCAAGAAATATCTCACCATATTTTACTAGGTCTTAAATGAAGTGATATCTCGTATCTATGTGCTTGTTTATCTTGTGAAACACATGACCCTTGGAGAGTGTTATCATTGAATTTTTGTCACAATAAATCTTGGTTTCATCTTCTTGGTTATGTTCCATATTTGATAGAGGTCTTCTCATATAAACTACCTATCATGCTACTGATGTTACTACTACGTATTCTACTTCTACGGATGAGAGGGAGACAATAGGCTAATAATTATATGCCCATACTACTATATCTGATCTAAAATGAAACATATATCCAAATGTTATTTGCCTATCATCAATATTTCCAAAAAAATCATTGCCCATGTAAATAATCAATTTGAACTCTTTTGAAGGCAAATATAGAATTCTAAAAGTTTTTGTACCAACAATGTATCTCAATATCCTTTTGTTATCTTTTCATTGGGATTATTTTGGTTTTTTCATAAACCTTTAAATAATATTAAGTCCATATATGATATTATGCCTTGTAGCCATCAAATACATTAGACTCCTAACAAGTTTTTTATACAATGTTGGATCAACATGGGATCCTTTGTCTTCTTTGTTGAGTTTTAATCCCATAACAACTGGTGTTGGCATTTAATTAACATTGGCCATTATAAATCTCTTTAGAAAATAGTTTGCATATTTTGATTGACATTTGAAATGACTTTTTTATATTTACTAACCTCTATACCAAGGACATACTTCATTAACCCTAGATATGTCATTTCAAATTATGTTTGCATTGATGTCTTAACTGAATCAACTAACAGATTTCCAATGAATATCAAATCATCAGCATATAAGCACACAATCATATTTTTTTTATTGGTAAATAATGGGATTTTTTAAAGGCTCCCACCCTTTTACAATGGAGATAAGGATGGGATAATTTCATCCCAATGAAATTCCTCTTCAAATTAAAAAAGAACCAGGCCTTTACAAGAAATTGACAGACTTGGCCACACATACCAAAATAAAAAATAAGTCTACCCAAGACAACCAAAAGATGTTAAAAAAACAACAAAACAACATAAAAATATAAATAAAACAAAACCCCCCTAATAATTCTCTTTTTTGGATCTAAGGGTCATATTTAATAGATCTAGGTCTTTCTTAAAATGACCTTTCTTATTATTTTTTACAATCATCTAATATCCCCCATCTCTCAAATCAGGAGAGATGGGTATAGTGATCTCAAAAGATTATAAAGATTGGGAGTTTTACAAAAAGACTTGAGTAATATTCTCACTTGGCTATAATTTCTCCTGATTAATTCCATTTGTCATTTCCTTCAAACTTGAGTCCTCTACTAATGTTATAATATCATTATTATTCTCTTTTGGAGAATCTAGTTGTGATTCTGGATCTCCACTCTCATCTTCAATCTCAACTTCATTGTTTGCATGGACTATTATATATTTAAGATTCTCGTCCTTCCACCAAGAATTCCTTTGCTTGTGTTTAATGTGTGGATAATTATTAACCAAATGACTAGTTACAAATCACCTACAACATCTAAAGGGTAAGCCTTCATAGTTGAGAGTTTTTAACCATTTTATCAACTAATTTTAGTTTGACATATGCATGAAGTTATTTAATAATGTCAAGATTGACAAGTATTATAGCATAGGTATAATGCCCCATAGCTTCAGTTATGGGATCCACATCATAAAATTCCCCCAATGAATGTGGTATAACCCACAACAAAGAATATTCCTAAAATTGGAGGGGTAAATGGGGTAACTGAATGTAGGTTGGTCTAAAATTAATTTTTTTACTAAAAGGTTTGAAAGTAGGATGCCAATACTTAGCCAAAATAAAATGTTTATTCCATGTCCATTAATATTTATTGAAGATTGGATTGATGATTGTGGTATTAAATACAATTAGGGGATGATTCATGATGGAAAATTGAAATTGGGGGATCTAGCTGGATGAAGGTGATGATGAAGGCTTATAGATGAAAATGAAGGTGAAGGCCAGAGATGGCGTGAAAAATTAGATAGCTATGGTGAATGCCAATGATGGTTTTCAGATGGATTTGGTGGAGGATGGTGAGCTAAGGGAATCAGTGAGTGGTGGTCTTCAGATAGCAATAGTGTTGGTTGTGGATAAGACTATTTTAGCCTATGTGGGCCAGGAAAGAAGAGACCATGCTTTTGGTGATGGAATTTCATGGGCCGAAGGTCAGATGATGCAGGAAGTAATGACAGAGGTGACAATAGCTCAACAAGGTCAATGGAAAAGGCGAACAGGGGTGTAGGTCTCATACAAGAACAAATCTCAGGTTGAAGGTGATGCTAGAAGGATTTTGGTTGATCAACAACGTGGGGAAATAATGCACCTAGATAGAGGCAAGAAAACTAAAAATCTAAAAAAAATTGTTGGTTTTTTTGCATCCCACTTTGTCCAAGCTAAATTTCCTTTTGAATATTTTTTGAAGTTGGATAAGCAGGTGGCAGACAAAGGTTTATTTGAAGAAAATCTCTCCCCAAGGAGGCATGTAGCCATAAAATCTTCTATCCTGATTAGGGTTTTTGCTAAGAATGTTGTGTTTTTAAAATATTGCAATACTTCAAACCCCTTTCATTTTTGTAGTGATTTTTGTAAATAAACCATTCTCAGAAATCATCCTAACTTAGATCTAGTTCTAATTTCTAAAAGCTAGTTTCAAAAAGAAAAGCTTGGAGAAGAAGCCTCAGTGTCTGTTAAGGAGGCTAAAGGAAATACAAAAGTAAACACAGCTCATAATGAATCCATAGAAATGGATTTCTTAGGAGATATTCCTTTAATTTTTCTAAGTCTCCTTCACTTTTTGAAATTTTTGATGCATAACTCTCTTTGCTGAAAGTTGAAAGAGGTCAAAGAGCTTTGATTGGCAAGTGTGTGGGGAATAAAGCCTCCTAGATTTCTCTTTCAAAGTGGTCTCAGAAATATTTCCCCAATCTCAAATCTCCCTCTTTATCTATCTTGGCAAATGGTTTCTTTATGCTTTTATTTCAATCTTCTAAAGATAGGAACTTTGTCTGGTCAAACAGACCATGGTTTATTGGCAAGCAGGGAGTGTTTTTTTATCCATAGACTCCTTTTTTGACCCAAATACATTAATGATATCCCAAGTCCCTATTTGGGTCAGATTATACAACCTTCCATTGGCCTTGCAAGATGTGGATCTCTTCAAAAAATTAGTTATCAAGTTGGGAGTGTTTGTCAAACTTAATGATTCCATAAAGGCTAATCTAAACTATGTTAGGGTGTGTGTGTTGGTGGATTTAGCAAAACCTTCACACCATTCTATTCACATTTATTCATCTAGTGGTGTGTGGACCCAGTTTATTAATTTTTAAGGGCTCCTTTTCAAATTCTTCAAATGCAATCAAGCTGATCACAAGATTGCTTCGTGCCCTAAGAAAAAATTTCAAGGATCTCATTCATTATTATTGAAAAATGGGTCAGAAAGATTGGTTTCCCAAATCAGGATATGGTTCATAGAATGCACTCTATTTCTAGTGAGCTTCCATCTACATCAATTTTTCAATAGAGTTTGAACGTGACTTAGGAAGGCGAGGTTTTACTGACTTCTACAATGCAAAACGATAAGGAGCTAGGATACCCTTTTTCTCCCTCTGAGGAAAGGGTTGTGGACCTTGAGGAATATGGACTAGAGCATGTTACCATTATCCCTATTGCAGCAGTGGATTCTCATAAAAAATTGACTGAGATTGTTGAAGATGGGAAAGAGAACGAAGCAAATTCTAAAGAAGAGCTAGTCTGTAGAATGGTTCTGTCTATTTCAAAGCAGTCCAGTGTTTTAAAGACCCCTAATTGCAGCACAAAAGGTAAAAGGGGAAGAAAAATGGAAGTAAATTAGCTTCAAATTGATGCTTTGAACTCCATTAACAGTGGCATGTAATTGACTTTGGAATCTTTTCTCTCCAGCAGAAGCAAGTATTTGGCGATAGATAAAGGCTAAGCTCAACGATCTGATATATTTTTTCTCTCTTGGTCTTTCTTTGTTTTCAAGATTTTTGATTTTCTTGCCTATTTCTTTGTCTTTGTTTATGGCCAATGTCCTTCCTGGTACTTGGCTAAACCTATTGGTTATTTTGGGGTGCTTTCGTTTCTTCTGGATGAATTTTTCATGAAGACTAGACCCTCAATTTATGTTCCAAAATCGATTAAAATTTCTAGTTAAAAACTTTCTAGTTGCTGCTTTGGTCAGAAGCTTTGTATTGATCCAAAAAAATAATTATTGAAGATTGTGTCTCTCTCCTCCTTAGAATAAAAAATAACATTGAAAATGCCTTTGGAATAAGGGCATATTTTGATCTTACATTCAATCAGATCTCTCCAAAACTCAGAAATTTGTTGGTATAGATTTGGTAATGAAGGACAAATCCCTTTAAAATGATAGATCATACCTCTGGTTGATATCATTTCCTCTCGATCTAGAACCTTTTGAAGCTTCTCCTCAAAAAAAGTGATATTCAGATTGATTTTTATCAGGTTAAAAGGTTCTCTCCTTTTGACTATCTTAAAGGATTACAACACTTTCTCAATAAAGGTGGGTTTTATAACACCTCATTCTACTTCTCCTAGCCTTTGACCAGCATCTACCCCTACGATCATAGGAATCCAAATAGGGAGGTTAGTATAGTGTTAGTTCAAGTAATGAAAACTAAAATAAAAACACATGAACACTTACACTCCTAGCCTAGATACTAGAGAGGAGTGTAGTAATAAAAACTAGATGAAATCACAACTAAAATATAAGACACAAAATCCTTTACCTTCCTTGGGAGCTCCAAATGCTTTGTTGAGTGGCTTGCTTGGCTTGTGCATCAAGAAGTCTTTGGAAAATGAAGCTTGTTGGCTCCTTCTCCCCTTAACACCATTGGATTTAATGTCACTTGATGTTTCTTCGGCTCAATATTTTGGAATTATAACACTATTACAAAGCTTGTCTCTCTCCAAATTAGCATTATAACTTTGGCTTGTGAGAGCTTAACAATGAAGAGGCATGGCATTGTATTTATAGCCTAAAGATTTAACTCTCACCCAAGGTGAGTTAGGTTTGAGTTAAGGCTTGGAATGGGTTCAAATCTAACCTAGGTGAGTCAAATATAACCCCAGTATAGTTAATAGTTATCAAGTAATTATGATTTACAATTACTAGACATGACTCTCCAAAATAGATATTCTAGGATATTTTCAAAGAGTTTGACAACTCATAAAGGCAATTATGAAAGGCTAAGATATTTTAAAAAATTTGAATTTCTTTTTTAGTTATTCATTAATATCAAATGGATAATTCAACTAGGCATTTGATTTGGTTTAGCTTGTTAATTGATTTTGATTAGCCTTTTATCTCTTTCAAGATTTGATATTTGTTCATGTGTCCCACTTAATATGTCCATAGGCCAAATTAACTATTGTGATGTTGCAAGATGATTAGAAATGAATCTATGAGAGGTTATTATTGCATACGATAGGATACTCCAATTAGAGATGCCTCAACATGATTCTGAGCTTTGATGAATGATGTGTAAGAAAATTTGAGATGTTCAATGAATTGTTATGCTTAATTTACAATGGTTGGTAGGAATTGATTTGAAGTCTAGGTGGAAGCTAGTTGTGGCCAGTTTTAGATGTGTACAGTTTAACTCTATTTGGTAAGGCATTGCAAGTTATAAGCATAGTAACATCTTCTCAAATAATGAAAAGATCCTGTATGCTTATGATTTCAATAGTAATGGATGAATTGTAGGTGCCCCCTCAAGGGAGAGATTTCCAAACGAGGTTGGAAAGTGGTCCTTCAAAAGGGGGAAATGATGGGACCAAAAAGATAAAAATAGGGTGAAAGAGACTGATTTGCCCATATGTGGTTATAATCAATGGCATATGGAGCTACCCCAATGGGGCAGACAAACAAGATGATTTGTCCACAAATGGTTATAATCATCTACATAGGTGGGATAAAAAAGGTAATGATTTACCCAAAGATAGTTATAATCATTAATAGGGAAAAATAATGATTTGTCCATATATAGTTATAATCATTGGCTGGATAAAAACATGCCCCTGTTGGGTAGATAGAGATAATGGTTTGCCCAAAAGTGGTTATAAGTATTATCACAATAAAAATGTGCCCCAGTTGGGCAAAAGAAAGAAAATGATTTTTCTAAAGGTGGTTATAATCATTAACCTCCATATAGATCGAGACACAATGATTTGCTCATAGGTGATTATAACCATTGGCTTAATGGGTGGGATGATACATAATGATTTGCCCAAAGGTGGTTAGAATCATCAACATCGTAAGTGGGATGAGGTACAATGATTTTCCCAAAGATGGTTATAATCATTGGTACCATGATGATGGCAAATATGATAATGGGCCTTACGAACTGAATCCATAGTCACAGAGTAAGAGTAAGTCAGTACAAAAGAGAAAGATGAATTTGGGAAACCTACTAGGAGGGAAATTCTCATCTAAACTAGCAAGGATTAAAAATATTTCATAATGTAATTACTCTATATGTGGGACATGATTTAGGTAGATCAGAAATTTTTCTGGTGCCAAGGAGATACATCATGGCCACATTGCTTGCAAGACTTCCCAAGCTAATTTTTGCTATAACACATGATAGTAGGCATCATGATAGAACACCATGATGACTTCGCCAAAATATGCATCAGGACTGACACATGATCTAATAAATAGGTGAAAACAATACACCAATGATAAAAACCATGATGATAATGTTCATGTATAAATATGGATGGATTTAAGAATAATGTGCAAGGAATCACCCAATGAAACCACATTGACTGAATCAAGGCACAACAAGAAAGCAAACAAGTAAACAAATAGAAAGACAAAACACCAAGAAATAAAAAGGATACAAAACATCAAGAAATCATATGAAACAAACACAAATAATGGTTAATCATAATTTCAGTGCAAACAGATAACAAACAAGAGGACAAACATTTCCCCTAGGCTATATGAAACAATGAAATAAACAAACAAAATGGAGGGAATAGAAGAAAAGGATGGGGGCGGCCGAGCTGACTCCAATTGCACTAGGCAAGTGGATGTTACCTATATAGTTTTATGGACGTAATATCCAAAATAAACTTTAGCTCAAATGTAGTTCTCTTAAGATATGGGATAGAATAAAATGATGAGAAAGAAAACATGATGATTATTGTAGAGGAATATGGGAATGGACTTGCAAAATGATGAAATTGTGGGATGTTAAGCTAGTAAAGATGGGGAAACTAAATGACAAGTGGTTGCTTGTGAAATAGCTAGGGATCCAAAAATCCTTAAGGCAAAGAAATGATCGATGTTTAGGATTTTTTAAATTTTTTTCAAATATTTTTTTGAGTTTTAGAGAATCTCAACTCAATCAAAAATGATGAGATACTAAACGGTCCAAGCTCGCAAAATAGTGAGATCATTCAAACTTAAAATTGCTTACAAAATGGTGAGAGTGTGGCAAAGGGATGATTGAGATGACCTCAATGTGAATCGAGCAATGCCTACATAGCCCCAAGATGGGATCTCAAGTCACTATAGTTCTGCCTTACATCAGAGGAATCAGACTAGGTAGTAGCAAAGTCTCAAACAAAATAGGTAAAGTAGGCAAAAGTCCCAATATGGCATAGGAATGGAAAGGTAGTACTTCTAGGCATGATAAACATATGTTGTTCCTAATTTGTCTATAGGCAGTTATAAGTAAGAAACAATGACATAGGTTAATGATACTAATTTGCTCATAGGTGGTTATAATTATTAGCACAATGGTGAGACACTGATTTGACTAAAGGTATTTATAATTAGGAACACTTGGTTTAGAATGAAACAAGAAATGAAGGATGCAACTACCAAACCACTATCATACTATTCCAAAATATGACCTCTATTTGGAATATTGAATTAACTACTAAAACTTGATCTGAATTGTCATGCTAAAAGTGGTTGTGAAACCAATTGAATGGAACCAATTGGGTAGGGAGGGTGAAAACCACTTGGTCAATAGAAATGATATGGTATAATGGCATATGATAGAATGGTATGATACAAAGAAGAATGGAAATATTATGGTACAATGGTAACAAGCCTCATAGACAATGTTGTAGGTCTCTCAAGTGAAGTAACACTTGAGGTGTATAATGTTCATTGGCTCATCAAGTTCATTATTGTTTGGTGTAGTGACCCTGTATGCTCCAATGACATAGTTTGAAATAATGATGAATGGGTCTATCTAGTTGGGTTTGAATTTTCCCTTGGGTTTGTTTTCAGTTGTGGTATTCTGTTGGTTTTCTTTGAGAACAAGATCACCAAGCTAAAATTCTCTATGTTTGACTCATGAGTTGTAGTGGCCATAGAGTCTATTCTGGTATGCTTGAAGGGTATTGATTGTGGCCATGTGTTTATCCTCAAGTAACTCCAGCTCTTGCAAGTAAGCTACTTGATAGTCTTCATCATCCAGGACATGCTTCAAAGAGATGCACAAAGAAGGTAACTCGACCTTAATGGGAAGAATGGCCTCAGTGTCATAAACAAGGGAATAGGGAGTGGCTCCTATTGGAGTACGGTATGCCCAGAGGGCACAAAATATTTGGAGGTGCCAATTGTAGTTGGCATCATTGACAATATTTTTAAGGATGTTGATAATGGTTTTGTTTGATGTTTTAGCTTGGCCGTTACCTTGTGGGTAATAAGCAGTAGAGAAATGTTGAATAATCTTGTACTCAACACATAATGATTTGAGATCCTTGTTCTTGAATGATCTGCCATTATCAGATATAATGTCGGATGGGATACCATAACGACAAATGAGATGGTTGAATATGAATCTGGAAATTTGTTTTCTAATCACTTAGGTGAGGGGTATAGCTTCAACCCACTTAGTGAAATATTCAGTGGCGGTAAGGATGTGTTCATGGCCGTCAGATGAGGTGAGGTTTATCTTCCTAATGGGATCGAGGCCCCATGTAGTAAATGTCCATGGTGTAAGCATTGGTTTCAACATCTTGTTCGAAGCATGAATCAGATTGGCATGCCATTGACATTTATCACACTTTTTAACATATGCAGCTGCCTCTGCATCCATAGTTGGCCAATATGCATATCTATATGTTCTTTCACCTTCCATTACTTTATTACCCATACTTATAACTCTTTTTCATGAGACTCTGAATCCAAAAACTTGTAGATCAAACCCCACTTTAGTCAAGGCAATCATTTCTTATTCAATCTTAATGAATTCAACAATGATAATCAACTCTTCCTCAACCACTTTGATGCACCTTGATTCTTTCTATCTTAATATAAAAATGTTTGCTTGTATTTTTTAACCCTTTCATAAATATCTTGGTTTTGGCTTTATCTATTATTTTCAATTAGTATTTATTTATCATCCTTCTAAATCAAGACACTTTTGATACATACATAATTTTTAGTCCCCTTTGTCTTCAAAATCAAACTTGGGATGTTCTTCATAGTTAGCTTCTCTTGGATTTGCTAGTGTTAAACATCTCTTCAAACTTTATTTTTTATATAATTATTTTATTTTTAAGTAATGGAAGTTTCCATAGTATAATATTATTGATTTTTTACTTTTTTTTCACATTTTTTTTTATTATATAACAATTTATAAATTTTTAAAAAAAAAAATTGAATGACTATTTTTTATTAGTTATTTTTCTATGAACTTAAAACTCATATATATTGATGAATAATGAGAAAGCAAGGGAACCTTAAAAGAGTACAGAGAATCACCTTTAAACATTTAGGTTGTTTCATGTAATGCCCAATATCTGGTTCTACAAGATTAGAGACTTTGGAAGATTCAGAGACTGCCAGGGAAGATTTCAACGCAACAATAGTATTAGAGATGAGCCTGGCCTTATTTTTCCTAGAGGTGGTTATCAATTTGGAGTCAATCATAAAGCCTCTCAAGAGCACAAATCCCAAGCAAAAAAGAATAGCAGAGCAGATAGATCAAGGAAATGTGAATCATCTACATTTATAGACTCCAGAGTATCAGTAGGTTGCAGCTGTACAACCACACTGGGCTTACATTCAACGTATGAAAAACTTAATTCAACAAATACCACTCTCGGTTTGGTATATAGCCACTCTATCGTGCAGTAATTATAACTTTGTAACAGGACAAATAAATCCTTTGGCTCTGCAAATCTTTAGGTTCTCCTTGTAAATCTCTTGTTAAATGAATCTAGATTATGTTTAAGGCATCCCCCTTTTTATCTTGGTTTCTATTTTTCTGGAATGTATACCATTATTGATTTTAATGCATTGAGATTAAGGTTTGTTTTATATCTTGTATAGTGCTGGACAAATTGGGACGACAGCTGTTTTTAAGCAACAGGGACCTGTGTGTGTTTTCGGCAGGTGGCTACGCTTAAGTAACACACAAGTTGAACCATTTGGATGCATTGTTTGTTGTCAGTCCTTGTCATAGACACCCTCCATAAATGTGTGCCTAAATATCATTTCAGAGGACTTAAGCCAGCGATAACTGCTGTAGCACTATCTTTGTCTACTTGAGCTTGATTATGCTTGCACAAAATTGTATTCTTTCTACGAGCTTTAACTTCTTTGTATTCATAGCCGTAGCTTCACTATTCTGTAAACTTCTTGAGGGCCACACTGAGCTGCTCTATACTAATTCATTCTGGAAAGCATCTACAAAATCGGCTAAGGGATAGAGCTAACACCATGGAATGTTAAGCTTGAAATTGCTCTGTTGATAGAAAAATTGGGAAATATCTTGCTGGTGTGAATTAAAACTCATATTTAGTGTTGTGGCATATGAAAGTTGCAACTCTTCAAGACACTAATAATCAAAATCAATAAGAAGCATTTGCACTTTATTAAGATTTATTATATAAGAAGCATTTGGAAGGGGTGAAATATGAAAAAATGTGCCTTTGCATATAAGAGTGTTGGAGAAGCTTTTGATGTGTATCTTAGAGTCCAATAGCAAGAACTCATTATCATTTTACCTTCCATATTGTATGATAACTGCTAAGACTTAAAACCAAAGAGTGAAGCTCTGCAATGTAACATTTAAAGTCTACACAAGATAGAGAGGAGTAAACATCCACAACAAAATGAAGGAGGACCCTGAGAAGAAAGTACAATGTGCATCTCCAACTACGGTAATAGACTAATTCGATGGTCTCACATGAACTTGGATTTTGCTAACCTTCAAGGGGAAATGCATGTTGTCTGGGACTTTGATTCCCAAATCAAAGAAAGCTAGAGGAAGGGCCCTAGTGAAAAATAAGTTGAAGAGTTCATTGAGATATTTGGCTTGTTAAACACAGGAGTGTTACCACTCTTACAAAATAGCTTTCACACAACGTACTTGGAGCAAAAGAAGAGAAACAAGAGATGGGTAAGGAGTTATAACAGTGCACAACATCAAGAATGACTAAGAACTGTTCATATATGCTAAAATTAATGGTTGGTCTATTTGTGACTTATTGGTTGACATTGGTATACGGTATCTATTTTCATAACAAAAAAATCAGCTTTACATATATTTGGTGAATGGAAATTGAACGTCTCTTATCAATTGCATCCATTTGTCATCTGCATTAGAAAAATTCCCCCATTGGCATTTCCTTAATCATTATAGTCTATGATCTGAGTTTTGTGGCATGCTTTGTATTAAGCAATAAGGCATTTTGCGAAAATAGTTCACACATTCTGTGTATGTTCTTTTAAGCCATTTCATTAATCATTACAGTCTACGAAACCCTGCTTCTTTGAGGCATTTCATTAGATATTTCACGTGCCTTAGTGCCTAATTCTATGATTAGAAGAAAATACATTAGATCCAATGACTGGTCTAACTGAAGAAGCTTGGGCTGTTCTACAAATGAAAATCATTTTGAAGGCATCCTCTGTTACAATGGAATATTCAAATCTTTTCTTTCAAAACAATATTGCGAAGCGTTTGTTTGAATTTTGAATCCAGGTCATGTACCACACATAATATATGTTAAAAAAATTCATTTCTGATAAAAAGGGTTGGGTTATGGCCATGTTCAGGAAATAATTCTTCCCAGCTATATTCAACACCGTGATTATATGTATAGAAGCATTTGAAGAGAGTTGAATGAATTAGGTAGTACTGCTTTTGCGAAATCACCAAAATGGAGACCCTTATGGTACAGAGAATCATGGCTTTTGTGCTGCTCCTGCTTTCGTTAATTGTAATGTTAATGAATGAGACAATATTTTCTAACACCATGATTAATATATAGAATTGAATGAATTTGGTAGTATAGTTTTTGAGAAATCACAAATATAGAGATCACTATGGTACAAAATTTGACCCTAAGGACCATGGTTCTGTGCTTCACTTGATTTCATCCATTGTAATGTTAACGAGTAAGACAAGTGATTCATGTAAGCTCTAGCGTGGCGACATCACTAGCTCAAACTACCGTTTCAAAAACAACAAACATTTCAGGCAAGTGTTTTTTGTATTCATTTTCTTTTAAATTGATTTTTTGGTTCTGATTTAATTCTGGAAGGATTTAAATGTTGCAGGTATGTTGTAGCTTCTAATGTGTTAGGCTGTGCCTATTCCTTCCTACAAATTATTCAAGGACTTATGGCATATCTGGAGGATTTAGTTTCTACCTCAGCTTTACATTTGATCAGTTATCTGTTTGTTTAATATGGTAATGGATTTGTCAAAAATTCCTAAACTTACTCAATCTTGAAATTGAACAAGGTTGATTTACTGAACTTGCTCTCAATTTTTGTGCTGTTAACATTATGGATTGTGATAACCTGCAGTTTTTAATTTCTAAATTATTTTTTTGTAAACTTTTTGGTGTGATGAAACAGGCGATGGCCTACATAATTTTGTCTAATGCATCGGTAGGCATAGCATGCATAATGATAACAAATTAAATCAATACTTCAAGGGTCAGAGATATTATATGATGCAGCTTCATAAACGTTTCTGAGGTATGCATCAGGTTCTGTGAGTACAGAGCTTGTGGGTAGTGGCTATAGTCCACTTGACAAGCAATGGACATTTATCCCTTTACTCAGGCAGAGAATGACGGGCAGCAATAAGGATTTAGACTATTTTCTAAAGATACCTGGTATGCACATCTTCCTTTGTCTTTAATTCCTTGCTTATTGATGGTCACTAAGAGTTATTCACTTATAATCCTCATTTTTTCTGTTTAAGGGCTACCCAATTCATTTCTTGTTGTTGTTTAGTATCTTTTTACCTTAGGATGCCTGAAAAATTAGTTTCTAGGGCTACCCATCGCATAGATTTCTATTAGTTACTAAGGTTTTTTTGTTTACTGAGGCCTAGTAACAGGGCTTCAGTGACTATATATTTTCTCTCAAGGCCCATGGGAAACAATCTGCATCCTTAGTTTCTAATGTTTATATAATTCAAATGACGATTCGAATAAAAGGCCAATCTTAAGGGCTGCTAATTTTTCAGGGTTGCCTAACACCTTTTGTTATGCAGGTTAGGAGAGCCTTAAGGGCCCTAAAGGGTCTGGTAACAGGACTTCAATGACTATATATTTTCTCTCACGGCCCATGGGAATCAATCTGCATCCCTAGTTTCCAATATTTATATAATTCAAATGAAGATTCAAAAAACAGGCCAATCCTAAGGGCTGCTAATTTTTCAGGTTTGCCTAACACTTTTTCTTATGCAGGCTAGGAAAGCCTTAAGGGCCCTAAAGGGTTTGGTGAAGCTGCAAGCATTGGTTCACGGGTACTTGGTGAGAAAGCAGATAGATGCTACTATGTATTGCATGTATTCCCTACTTCAAATTCAGGCCCGTGTCCATGATCAACATCTTTGGATGCCTGAAGATATGTTAAGCTTGTAGCGAGAGGAGATGTAGGTTTCGAACCCCATGCACCCCAAACCATCAAAGCATTCTATCAAACCGGCAGGTACTGATTTGAACTACCATTGATAATAAAATAAAAGTTATTTTTAAATAGATCTATGTGAAATTATTGCGAAGAAAAAGATCGTAAAATTATTTTAGAAGTTACCTTCAAACACTTTTCTTAGATAAAAATTAAGCTATGAATCAATTTTTTCCATACACAAAAACCTGTTATTCACAGGTATTCTCATACTAATCATCGACTCATTAGCATAAATATATTATGGTATTTTCAAAATATTCTCTCTTTCATACTTAACATAAGGTATTTCTTAGATAAAAATTAAGCTATGAATCAAATTCTTCCATACACAAAAACTTATTATTCACAGGGATTCTCATTCTAATCATCCACTCATTAGCATAAATATATGAAGGTATTTTTAAAATATTCTTTCTTTCATACTTAACACTTTTATAAGTTTGTTTAAATTATTTATTTTTATAGTTAAATTATAATTTTATTAAATATTGTTTACAATATTCATTTATCTAATATTTTAATTAATTCATAAAATTGTTGATAGATGATTTCGATAATTTATTTATTATTTATAAATAAGATTTTATTATTATATAATTTTTTATTTTTTTAATGAATTTAAAAGAAAATTTTTTTATGTTCCTCAGAACAATCCTTTAATAAATGGTTTTGTCATCAGTGAGAGCTTTCGAGCATCCATGTTACTAGTATTCGAAACTTTATCAAAGGTGTTTTTATTTTTTATTTAAAGAGTCGTCTGAAGTATAAATTAAAACTATTATTAAATCTTTTTGTGAAAATTCAAAACTAAATTCCATAAAATCATGAACAAACTTAATTTACCAAATAACTAAAACCCTTATTCAAACACATTTATTATATACTCTTGGACTAGAAATAATAATAAAAAAGCCTCATATACTAATATGGATATCTACATACTCTTTCACCTTCCATTACTTTGTTATTCAAGCTTGTGACTCTTTTTCACAAGATCCTCAATCCATACAAACTTATAAATCAACTCCTATTTTATCAAAATAACCATTTCTTATTCAATCTTAATGGATTCAAAGGTGATAATCAATTCCCCACCATGATGCTTTTTATCTTTATCTCGAAATGTTTGATTCGATTTTTTAATCCTCTTCATAAATATCTTGTTTTTGGCTTTGTCTATCAATTGATATTTTTCATCCTTCTAGTTCAAGATACTTTTGATACATACATAAATTCTAGCCCCCTTTGTCTTAAAAATCAAGCTTTTGATGTTCTTCACATTTTTTTCAGTGTTAAACATGGCTTCAAACTTTACTTATATAATTATTTGTTTTTTAAGTAATGAAAGCTTTCGTAGTATAATATTATTGATTATTTAATTTTGTAGATTTTTTTAGGTGGGATATTCTCTATAAGCAAGTCTTTCTTTAGGTGGTCACACAACCCACCCCATTGTGGTGGCAACTCTCCCCAAGAAGACAATGGGGCTAAGTGTCATTCCATTTCACTTGGGGATTTCATTATTACACACTACCAAAATAGCTTCTCATCCCTTGAAGATATTGAAGATGGATAGGGAGAGCTCCAAATGGATGAAATTTCCCAATGAATACTATCTCCTAGAATGTTTGAGATCTCATAGAGTCCTCTCGTAAATTCTTTGTGTGAGCTATTTGCCAGTTTATGGGTTCTTTATATTTTGACCATTTATGAGAAGTTAAAATTCATGGGTTCCTTCTACAAACCGCCCTAAAATGTATTTATCCTACTACCACCCAATTCTCCACTCTACATGAGGATGGATATGACAAGTCCAACATCTTGTTGTCATCTAAGTTTTCTTCCTTAATTACCACCATGGGGAAGACTCGTCACACCGAGCTATTTGGATGTTTTTGGATATTGATGGTCATTCATCAAGGGTTCTCGACATTTATGCACCAAATGATGGCCTTGGCAGATATTTTTATGGTGATATTTCACTGACAATATACCACTTGCCACATGGATTATGTGTGAATATTTTAATATGATTAAAAATCCCAAAGATAAAATTGGCACTTTTTTTCCCATGAGATGCTACATGGGAGAACATGAAACATGGTATTATTTTAAGAATAGATGGGGTCTTATCGACCCTCTCCTCTAATGACACTCATTAAATACCACACCTTGGTTTACATAGTCTAACTACCATACCGATTGAGTCCTCAAAAGGTTGGACCATTACATGTTGTCATGGAAAAATATATTTTCCTTTACAAACACTAATGGCCAACTTGTCCATGTTCATTATGAATGTGTTCTCTTAGACCATGCCCCCATCTCTTATATAGTGGAATGGAACACAAGTTAGTTCAAAGTGACATGTAATCATTTCATCATTAACACCTCTCTTTTGACCTATAGATGAACCATCTATCTCATTCCTCATATTTAGAACTTGGCACCCTAACTTCCTTATGCTTCCATCTAGATTTATTGGTGGAATGAGGCCATTTTGTGCACCACCACCTTTATTTTCCATTATAGGAAGTAAATTTCTCATGTTAGAAAATGGGGTGATGAGGTTGTGCTTAAAGAATTTAAGAAAGTTTCCTCCATTCTTGAACACAATCCCTTTTATTGCCATCTATAAAACCTAGCCATCTCTCTCAAACACCAAATGAAGGTGGCAGATGGTCATGATGCTAAAGGGGCACAACTTCATGTTCACTTGCATTGGATCAAAATCAGAGATAAGGCTTTGAAGGAAATTTTAAAATCCCTCAGGTCCAAATAAGCTCATGACTAGATCAAGGCTATCAAGTCGGCTCAAGTGAGACTCACTTCTCTTCCTGAGATCTCCTCTGCTTTTATGGACCACTACAAATTAGTGTTTCAAGTTCAAGAGGACCCAGTGGAAAGAAATCAAGCTCTACAGGAATGCCTCGATGTGGTTCCCCGTAAGCTAAAACCAATAGACCAAATATTTTTTGATACATCTTTGAGTCTCCAAGAACTCATAGAGGCTCTTCACTGCATGTGTAATGATAAAAATATTGGTCTCGATGTTTTCCCTTGTGAATTTTATAAAGCCACATGGGAATTCATTGGCCCTAACTTGCTTCAAGTTTATAAAGAAGCCCTAGAAAAAAACAATATTTGGGTACCATTGTCAATCAAGATAATATTAAATTCATACCTATATCTGGTGACCCATATCTCATCTCTAGTTGATATCCTATCACTTTGTTGAATGTGTCATATAATATCTTTGACAAATCTATTACTAACTGCCTTCGACTAATTTTTCCTACTATTATTAGACCAGATCAAACACAATTTATTAAAAGCATGTATATTATTAATAATCTTATTATTGAATAGGAGGGCATGTAATGGGAAATGGATTCTTGTCAGAGAACCATTTTTATTAAACTAAACTTTGAAAAGTCCTATGACCACATTGAATGGCCTTTCATTGTAGCTATGATGAAGACTTTTGGTTTTGGCTAGTTCTTTATTTCGGCAGCCCAAACCTTGATGATAGATGATTTAACCTATCTCACTAATAATGGTCTCAAATATGATAGTATTACCTCTAATGCTCCATTTGTCAAGTCTTCCCTCTCACCCTAGCTTTATATGTTCTCTCTATAGAAGTTATTAGTTATATCATACCTCACAAGTTTGAGCAGGGTCTCGTTCAAGGTATTTTTCTTCATGATCGATCCTCTCAACTCATTAATGGCCATTTTACTGATGATAATTTTATTACCCTTAAAGAGTAAGAAAATAATTTATCAGAAGCCATGAAGTGTCTTGACACTTTCTACTTAGCTTCTAGTTCTAGTTTACAATGGAGTAAAACTCAATGTTTTAGACAAAGCATGAGGCCTATGCTAGATTGGATTCTCCATTGTAGGTGGAAATGGATCAATAAAGGAGATTAATTTAAATTTTTGGGCCTTCCCTTTTCCTTTAATAATTCTATAACATATCTATGGCAATATGTCCTAAATTGGTTGAATATTGGGTTACCAAACTAATTTCTTTAGCAGGAAAATTCTGAGTGTGCACTAATCTATTGATTGTTACTTGTGTCTACTAGTCTTCTTGTTGGGCACCCTCTAAAGTATCTTATGATAAGGTAGCTAAAATTCGTAGGGATTTTATTTGGTCTAATGCCAATAAAATGAGGGAGTTCCATCAAGTTGCCTGGGACATTTGATGCCTTCCCTGAGATAAAGAAGGTATGGGAATTATTGATTTTTATAGGCAAAGCAATGCTTTATGTTCGAAGTGGGTAGTCACATCCATTGAAGGCAATGAATCTTGGAAAATTATTATACAACATCGTATATCTTATGGATCTCCTTATGATAAATCCAATTGGTAAAACATTGGATTTCACACCCTTCTTATTACCTCTATCGTAGTCAAAATTGAAGGATCTTTTGTGGAAAAAATCATATGGAAGGATTTTGAAGTTGTAAACCCACATTTGATGTGGATTGGTGATGGTTATCCTAATCATATGCATTTTAATGATCACAATATTTGGTGGTCTTCCATTATTACCAATACCAATGTTCTATTGGTAGAGATGCCTGGTATAAAAGTGTTGAGGCTTTTTTAAAAAAGAATTCATACCACACAAGATTTGATCTCTGCTAGGGATTGGGTTCCTTGGCTTGATTTGAAATAAAAAATCACTTTAAATAATGTTTACTTACCTTCTATTTTCTACATTTTATAATTAATGCCATATGTTATGATGCATAAGTTGGGTTTTTAACCACCACGCTCATGGTGGAAGGACTAGAGATAGAATGGTGATACTCATTTTAAAAATTATTCCCTAGGACTCCTCTATCAAGTAATGATTCCTTTCTCTTCTACTCTCAGCAAAATTAATACATTTTGAGTTTTAATTCCTCCCCTAGGACTTGGCTTACTTGACTTAACCAAATTTGGAAGGTTAAAATCAAGCCCAAGCAAGCCCACTTCCTCTGGTGCTTAATTTATCAAAGTCTTTCACTCGTGGAATAACTATCCCATATTAGAAGTGCTCGACCCAAGTACCCATCTTCAAGTGCCTAGAGTCTTTCAAACATAACTTTTGGTCATGTCCTAGAGCCCAATTCACTTGGAGATGGATTCAAAGTCTTTTTCAACCTTACCACCTTGAGCCCTTCTCATGGTGCCTCACCCTCCTAGGGCATTCTACTAATTATCCTGTTGCTATTGATTTTTTATGGAATTTATTCGAAGTTGTGATTATTTTCCAACTATGGAAAGTTAGAAATAATTCTTTATTTAATAATGAAGATTCTTATTGTCTTTTTTTAATGATGATAAGGTCATTTTGATATCTTTGGTCTACATGTAGATACAAGTATAAATAGAGAAGGTTTCCATGGAGATCCACCACCTACATAATTTGTTGGATCACTAGGGGAGTTGTCCTTGCATAGTGAGATGCATCCCTCTAGATGACTCACCTCAAGGTCCACCACTATCTCCTCCTAGGATACATCGAAATTGTTCCCATGGTCTTAGTCACTTCTCTCTACATATTTAGTGGGGGTGATCATTGCCACCACTTGTAAATACTGATATGGGTCCCTCCTGAAGGGGTTATCTATTTTCCCCTTTTTACACTACTACTCATTTTTAAGCCATTGATGGATGGGTGATAAATATGTATTTGGATGTAGATCCCATGGACATCTGGGTAGCACCAGATCCCCCTTCAGTAAAGCCTTTCACTTGGACTACTTTTCCACCCAAGGAGGATCCACTTCCTCCTCATTCAAGTGTTATGGGTTGTGCTTAATTATCTTATGTGGTTTTTATAATGTTTTTTTTGAGTGTCATGTCTTTTTTGGCTTAGTTTTTTATTTCCTATATCTGATGTTTTACCCTTTAGCATGGAGTGTGATCCATGAATACCAACCAATTTCATTGTTATGTAACTAGAAATGTTTCACCATATCACCATGGATGAGTGGGAGCACATGGAAACTATAGGGTTAGGAGGAGTGTGACGATATTTCCATGTTGCATGTGATGTTAGCTTGATGATAGCTTTGATAAAGAAGTGGGATCACACCACCAACACTTCCCATTTTCCTACCAAAGACTTAATAGTGACACAAGAGGACATTTATAGGATTTTACGATTACCGCTCAAGGGTGAGGATCTCTTTTCTTATTTGAGAGATGAGTATGATATTCACATGGATACATTGTTTGGGGAGCATGTCAACGAGGTGACCTATCATTCAATGAGATTTGCATATGAGCCATTATACACTATTGATGAGGATCAACATCGGTTGAGTATCTTGATGATGATAGAGATTATAGTATATGCACTACCAAATATAGATGGGGGGAGATTTCCTATTGTGTTGATAGGTGTGTTAGCATAGATGGTTGAGCATCAGATAGTGTATGCATGGGGTCTAGCTTTTTTGGCATAGTTATATAGAGAGTTGTGGGGTTTGAGGCTATGATGATGGTATAATTTATGTGTCAGGCATTTACTCCATTGTTGGGCATATGAGCACATCATGGCGACATGACCATTGTAGCTACCCATTATGATTACAATTGATTTTAAGGTTAATTTTAGACGATAGAAAGAGGGTATAGCCCAGACACGAGTAGATGGCATAGTGTGGGACATTGATTATTATAGGTGTATGATAGATGGATTAATTCCCACTGATATTGTTTGGAGGCCCTAATTGACATACCCTATATTCAGAGGATAGGCAGAGCAACTTGTTAGTTTATAGAGCACATTATGGGTCAGACGGAGATGAGTTGGAGAGTTAGAGATGATACCCATGACATGGGTCAGGATATAGTTTGGCTTGTTATAGGATGTACCTCTTGAATTTCCTTTATATATGAGGGATGATATAGAGGCACCCCTACCTTTGCCCCAAGAAATAAATGGGCCAAATTTTGAGGAGCTATTAGTAGGCCTTGGTGTAGTAGATCTTGGATGCACAATGACTTATCTTACAGGGTGGACAGGTTTGCATCTCATGGTTCAGGTCAGAAGGCCACCACTAGATTTATAGGGAGTGATGAGAGAGAGATAGAGATGTAGTCGTATAGGCCTAGGATGCAACAATATAGGCCCAAGATGCAACACATGCATAGGTTTTGGTCTTATAGGGCCAAGTTATGACATTGTAGGGACATGTCAGGGCATTACAGGGCCATGATACTGTACTGATAGCAGAGAGAGATAGTTTTAGAGTAGCAAGACATGTTACTCCTCCTCCACCACCATAGGGACTAGTACAAAGTCCTATAGTAGGTTTGATGCATCTACTACAGACTGTACCTTTAATGAGGTACAACACTACTTTAGATGAGATTGCATGCTATGAGAGAGTCATCAAGGATTTCTCATAGATTCAGAGGTATTATGATGCTATAGAGTAGGAGAGATTAATGACACATGCCATAGATTCTAGCTCACACAGAAGTAGACAGGGAGAGAGTGGTGATGATACTGCTACTTCGTGACCATGATTATAGCCTTGAGTATTCTGAGGGCCAGATGATATTTTTTATGTTGCTATATATGTTGTATACACACTGATCAGTGAGTCAAATATGAGATATGTACTTTTTGAGAGAGAGATGATATTGATATGATCCATTGATGTACATTCATATTCAACATGTGCATGTATATATATATATATATATATATATATATATATATGAGAGTTTGTTATTTTGAGATGTTTTTATACGATGGTGATGATGTTGAAGTTATTATAATGATGTGGATGCTTATGTTATGTTAATGTTGAGCATGTTAGTTGAGTTAGACTAGCATTTCCCATAGGTGTGATGGATATGCATAGTTGATTGGCTAGCTTCATCTTAGCATTTTTTCATATTGGTGATGGTCTATGCTTAAAATGAATGGGTCAGGTATGATAATTTTCCTATTTATTATTGTTTAGAGAAACTATGGTTGCATGTTGGGTGCATTTCGCATGGGATTATATGAAATAGATTAATGGGCAATGATTTGTTAGTTTTAGTATGGTTTTAGGTAGTTATTTGAGTATCTTTACTTGAGATGGATATGTGAGTGATAATATTTGTTAAACACATAACTCTAAGAATCAAGAAAAATTAGTAGAAAGATGAGAAGGTGAATGAATCTTGTTGTGAGATGTGATCTCAGAAGAGAAATCGACATGTGATTGGGATGGGAAAGAAAGAAGAATGATGCTCGCATATTGGCAAAGACCATAATCACAACATAAATAGGCTCAAGAGTATGAACCTCTTTCATGCTTTGCATCATTTGACCATTTGTTTGTTAGAGAAGCACCGTACTCACCTTGTGTCAATTGAGTTCAAAGTCCCTTGAAAGAGTATGAGGGGAAAAGGTAAAAGGAATGAGAGTGTTTGGGTAGCATAACCTTCTTAGTGGGGATGGTATGCTCGTTTTGTGGGTGACCTGAGAGCTACTATGGGCAAGTCCATGACTTAAAGTTTTTTTTTTTTTTTTTTTGGTGTGTAAGTTGATCAACGTGGGAATCTTATAATAGTATTTTGTTTGTGTTGAGGTCATATGAAGCTGATCAATACGAGAAGATTTTAAGTCATTATTTCCCTTGATAATAAATCTTGGCTTAGCCATCCTTCAAGGGAGTGGTCTAAGCTTTTGTTTTTGATTTTTAACAGCTGTCCTTTAAGGGAGAAGTCTATTTATAGTATCAAGGAGAAGTTACGTAGCTATCCTTCAAAGGAGTAATCTACATTGAGAATCATGACCTGAGAGATTATAACCTATCTATGTATCCCATTTTTTTTATTTTTAACTTTAGTCATGGATAGGACTATAGAGGTTTAGAGGTTTTCCACTTTGAGGGCAAAACTATAGCACTTCTTAGGTTAACTAAGTGTGTAAGATTAAAGGTTAAGAGGTAGGGAGATGAATGCAATAGGGTTGCTCAAGGGATGAGCTCAAGTTAAATATGAGGCAAAGCATCACTTGATTAACAAAATAATGGTTTTAGGTACAAAACATTTAAAATATTGGGTTCTGGCCTTCCTTCGAGAGAAGACAAGAAATAAATTCCTGATCCATACTTATGAGTTATGATGTAGGGTCCAAGCTAATTAAGAGCAAACTTACCCCATTTGCATTTCTCCATGTTCATCACATGTTGATTTTACTTTAAGATGAGATCTTTGATATTGAAATCTTACTCCTTGAGGTTTTTGTTGTGAGCACGTTTGATACGCTCTTGATAGATTTGGAGGTGTTCAAGGGCTATGAGATGATGTTCATCAAGCAACTCAAGTTGAGCCAAACATTCTTGGCAAAAGTCATCATTAGTAGGTATGTCTTGTAGAGATATGCAAATAGAAGGAATTTGGGCCTCAAGAGGCAAAACAACTTTCATCCCATAGACCAAGGAAAAAGGCATAACACCTGTACGAGTTTGAATGCTAGTGTGGTAAGCTCATAAAGCAAAGGGAATGTGTGTGTGCCAATCCTTACCAATATCATTGACTACTTTCATGAGGATTTTGGTTAATGCTTTTTTAGAAGCTTTTGTTTATCCATTTGATTGTGGATAGTATGATGATAAGAAGCTTAATTTGATTCCAAAAGCATCAAAAAGTTTTTAGATAGTTTTGTTTTTGAAAGATTTGTCATTATCTATTATAATTGTATGGGGGGACACCAAAATGATAGATGATGTGATGGTTGATAAAGTCAATAATTTATTCAGCCTTAATGGAGATGAGAGGAATGGCCTTGACCCACTTGGTAAATTATTCAATAGCAGTAATGATGGAACGGTGATGGAGAGATGAATGAGAGTTAATCTCACCAATTAGATCTAAAGCCCATTGGGAGAAGGGCCATAAGTCTTTGACAAATTGTAAGGCATAGCTTGTAACGTTAATGAGGTTAGCATGTTGTTGACATTTGATGCAATATCAAA
This sequence comes from Torreya grandis, assembly GCA_037957365.1. Taxonomy (NCBI): domain Eukaryota; kingdom Viridiplantae; phylum Streptophyta; class Pinopsida; order Cupressales; family Taxaceae; genus Torreya; species Torreya grandis. The sequence continues at coordinate 620,337 of JARHVA010000193.1, read as the reverse complement.
CGTAATAACTACAATCTTGATGGAGTATTGGCCAATAGTATCCAAGTTGAAGGATATATTTGGCAACTATGTTACCATTGAAATGTCCACCACAAATCATGTCATGGACTTCCTTAATAGTGAAGGAGATTTCAGTACTAGTGAGGCATCTAAGGAGGAGACCATCAAAACCTCACTTGTAGAGAAGTCCCCCTAGCATAGTGTAATGAGCAACAAGTTTCATGAAGGCACATCTCCCATTATTGGAGAGGTCGAGAGGGGTAATAGAAAAGGAGAGGTAATCCATGAGTTGTTTGTACCATAAATCATGTGAGTTGTGTGTTATATTTCCTATAAAAAGGATGTTAGTTGATACATAGGAGGGAAATTTTAAGCAATGTACAGTGACAAAGATTTTTGAAGAAGAGGGTGAAGAGGGTATTTGTGAAGCAAGAGAAGCCATTGTGTCATCAAACTTATTTGTAGATTGAGGAATAGTTTTCAAGAGGTAAGAGTCAAATGATTCCAATAGCGTATCTACATGATGTTTATATCATTATAGAATTTTGTTTTTGCATAGGTAGGAACCATTAACCTAATTAACCACTAGCTAAGAGTCACCAAAAATGGTTATTGATTTGACACCCAAGAAAATAGCCATTTGAAGCCCTAAGATCAAAGCTTCATATTCAACCATATTGTTAGTACATTCAAAATCTATTTTAAATGGAAAAAACATAGGCTCACCATCAAGAGGGATAAGGATGACCCCTGCACCCCCACTGTGTTGACATTTAGATCCATCAAAGAACATCATCATTTGATAGGATATGTCATCGGTGGAGAGCATTATGATAGATTCATTGGGGAATTTGAGGTTTGAAGGTTGGTTGTTAGGTAAAGGGGTGGCAGCTAACTAGTCAATGATCATTTGCCCCTTGATAGATTTTTGTTGAATAAATTCCATGTCAAATTTAACAAGGAGCATGAGCCATTGAGCTACACATTGGTTGTGATATGGCTTGGAATGAATGTATTTAAGGGGATCAGTATGGGTGATGACATACATTTTATGATTTAAGAGGTAATGACAGAGCTTGGAAGCTATAAATGCCAATGAAAGACAAAGCTTTTTGGTATGGGTATATCAAGATTCATAATCAATAAGTGTGTGGCTTATGTAGTAAACCATTTATTCTCGATGGTGATTTTCCAAATGTGCAATCATAACACCCAGAGAATGGTCTATTGCAAAGATGTAAAGGTAGAAAGGCTAGTTTTCCTTAGGTGGAATAAGAACTGATGGGGAAAGGAGATAGCATTTGAATGCATCAAAGGCTTCCTGATAATTTGTATTCCAATGGAAGGAGACATATTTTTTGAGAAGATAGTGAAAGGGTTGGCAATAATCTGACAACTAGGAGATGAAGCAGCGGATTGACTGAAGCTTACCTTGCAAGCTATAGAGTTGTTTGATATTAGTAGGTGGAGGTATGTCTAGTATTTATTGAAATTTAGAAGGGTCAACTTTAATACCATGAAGAGAAATGATAAAGCCTAAGAGCTTATCGAAAAGGACACCAAAGATGCATTTATTTGGGTTTAGTCAAATTTTATATTGGAGGAGATGAGTAAATATGATTTTGAGATTCGTCAAGTTATCTTGGAAAAGTTTAAACTTTTCAAGTAAGTCATCCACGTAGTCTTCCATAATTTTGTGTAGGAGATTGTGGAAGATGTAAGTCATGACATGTTGGTAGGTAGCACCAACATTATTCAGACTAAAGGGCATGACCCAATAATAGAAAGTCCCCCATGGGGTAATGAAAGTTGTCTTGTGTTGATCCTTGGGAGCAACCAGGATTTGATTGTAACCTAAGAACCCATCCATAAGTGATAGCATCTCATGGCCAGTTGTTAGATCAACAAGTTGGTCAATACTTAGCAAAGGGAAGTCATCTTTTGGACAAGCAAGGTTTAGGTCATGGTAGTTAGTGCAGATGCGAATTCCCCCTACCACTTTTGTGACAAGAATAATATTGGAAATCCATTGTGGGTAGTCGATGGGTTGAATAAATTTAACATAAAAGAGGCATTAAAGCTCTTCTTTGATAAGGAGAGCAATACAAGGATCGGTGAGATATAGGAAGCTTAACATTCTTCCTTAGTTCAGGACATGGAACTCTAACTTGTGGTTGGAGAGTTAGATCTAATTTCACCTATGGATGAATTAGATGAGAGACCAAGTGAATGCTTAAAGACCTAATTTGCTTTAATGTGGTTGACACCTATGAGGGTGAAGGCTATGATGTAGAAGGATGATATTTTTGTGATTTTAGTGAAGAAGCTCTGACTTTGTCAAAGATCTTGGGGTAAAGGGTAGCAAGAGGGTTGGTGGTAGAGGATGACACTTATTGTATAGGATATGGAGTTTTAAGTTAGTCCCAAAATGCCACAATATTTAGCTTCATGCAGTCAAGAAATTCTATATTTCCCACTAACTGTGAGAAGGGTTTAGATGAAGTTAATGTAGGCCTTACAATTTCTTATTGAGAAGGATTAGGTGATTGAGAAAGAGGGAAATTGTTGGCCTCTTATACCTCAGGCCAAAGATGAGTAAGAGCCACAACAGGGTCTTCTTCAACAAAGATGGGAGAAGAGGCATGGTCTTCCATGGGTGGGGGAGAGGTAGGCAAAGAAGGATCCTCAAGGGGTAGAGCATAGGTATAATTGATCCCTAAACATGTGGGTGAGGAATAGGTAAAGTATGATCTTCCATAGGTAAAAGAAGTGGTAAAATTGGTTGAATTGGATTAGGTGCAATAGGTCTCTCATCTAATGTAGGGGAGATAACACTAGCTCTTATATGTATGAAGGAGGAATGGATGGGGTACTACCTTCCATCGATGGAGGAAAGGTAGGCAAAGAAGGTTCCTCAAGAGGGTATAGCATAGGAATGATGTTCCCCTCAACATGTAGTTGAGGAATAGGTAAGGCGTGCTCCTCAAGTGGTAAGAGGATAGGTAAAATAGGTGAAAAAGGAGTTGGTAATACAGGCTCCTCTTGTGGTGAAAGGAGAGTTAAAAGAGGCCCTTCCTCATGTGGGAGTAGAATGGGTGAAGTAAGATCTTCTACTTGAGGAGGAAGGATGAGCAAAATAAACTCCACTAATTATGTGGGAGGAGTAGGTAAAATGGGTGCCTCCTGTTGTTGGAGAGGTTAGACTGGAGGTAAAGGAAAGACCATATTGACCATATGGATATTATGATCACATGAGTTATTAGTTATGGTCTGAATAATATTTTGATTTGGTGAATGGTTAAGAAAAGGCTATTTGAACACATCCATATTTTGATTAGCAAGTGCATTAGGGTTATCCAAGATGAGATCACCCTTGTCAAGCATGTCTTGAATAATATTCTTGAGTGTTTTGTAGTTATTAGAATTGTGGCCTTTGACTCGATGGTAGCCACAAAACTTATCCTCCTTGTACCAAGTAGGAATAGGATGGGAGGGATCAAACTATATAGGAGGCTTGATTTTAGGAAGAGTTATGGCTCCCTGTTGCAATAATTTTTCCAAAATAGAAGTGTATGAATCCCCAATGGGAGTGTATCATCTTTGTTCATACCATCGTTGGAATTACTTGGTCAAATTTTATGAGGTTGAGGAATTAGGTTGGTTTATGGTTGTGGAAGAAGATAATTTAATGACCAACGCATTAGCAGAGCTTTAAATTTTTGGTTAGAAGTAGAAGGTTTAGAAGGAGAAGGTTTAGAAGAAGAGGAGGCATTTGATTTGGAATTGGCATTCTTACTACACAACTTAACTTTGTTTGCATCTATAGCCTAGATCTTGAGTTTTTGTGCCATTGTAAAGGCTTCATCAAATGTGCAAAAAGTTTGTACTCAGAGTGTGGATGAAATGTGCTTAGCACATGCCCTCAAGAAGAGATAAATAAGCTTAGGTTGGGGTAAAGAGAAGGAGATTTGATTGATTAAGCCTCTCCAGCAAGTGATAAAATATATGGTAGACTCGTCATCAAATTGTTTAATAGAATAAAGGTCTGTAATAGAAACCTTTTTAGAAATGTTTATAGAGAAATGATTTAGGAATAATTATGTGAGTTGGGTAAATGAAAAAAGGGAGTTTTGAGTTATAGAGCTATACCAATCTAGGGTAGCACCCAAAAGAGACATAGGGAAGGTGAGAAGTAATAACACATCATTATGCCCTATTAAGTAACAAACATGTCTAAATGCTCGTAAATGATATTGTGGGTCCTCTTTACTCTAGAAGTGAGTAAATTTATGGAGTTCCCATTGGCTTAGATAAGGGTGAATATGCACAAAAGGATGTATGGGCTCATTTCATATTTGATCATAGGATAACACATTCTTTGAACCCAACACGAATGTCTTTAAACTAAACATTTTGTCCATCAACATCCTAATGAGGTCTAGAGAGGGATTGGTTTGGGAGATACCCCTAAGTTATAGGGAGCTTGATAAGAAGTAGAGGTAGTGTATGACATAGCTTTCTATAGTTATGTTGATGCAACATAGGGGTAGTGAGTCATAGGTTGGGGGGCGAAAATGAAAGGGGCTTGTCCCACTAGGTTAGAGACAATGCTTTGGTTGAATGTTGTTATTGTAAGTTGGGTTATTGGCATGGTTATATTGGGTGAAGGGTGAGTCATAACTCATGTAATTATAGGTGTGAGAAAATTTTGAAATGGGGTTAGACTTGACTGAAATGCTTGTGGTTGTGATGGAAGGGAAGTCACAACAAGGGTTAGGTGGGATTGGGTAGTTGGTGATGTTGAACTTTGGACATTATTTATGGTTGGGTTGCTTGTTGAATCAGTGGTTTGAGTAACCATGGGAAACATAGTGGAGAAATATGAAATTAAAGTTGATTATATTAGAGAAGTTGGCATACCATTTAGTTGGTCACCTAAAGAATTGTAGGTTTGGCTCATGGCAAGGTAATGCTGAAGGGCTGCCACATTACAATCAAGAAATCTAACAAAATCCTAATCTCCTTCATGCACAATGGGAATTTGGTTGGGGTTGGGAGTATGTTCTATATCTAAAGTATGCTTGATGATAGACTCAACAACAAGAGGGGAAGGTGGAAGTGGTTTCCAACTTTCGTAATTGGTACAAATTAATGCTTGTCTTCATGTCAATACCATGCAAGAAGAAGTATAAATAGTCTTAAGACTTTATATTAGTGATAGAGTGTGGAAAAACTAGGTTTGGGTGCATGTAGGTATGTTGTTTTAGCTTGCTATTTTGAGCAAACTAAAAATAACCAAATTACATAGTCATCGACATCGGTCACTTGATCGATGTCGATAGGTTAAATTCCATCGATGCCAATGGATTTAACTAATGTTGGTCACTATGGATTCCCAAGAGATGAAAAATCTAATGTTTTAGAAACTCAAAGGAAAAATATAGGCAAAATTGAAGATGTAAGAGGTTTGTATATGGAGGATGAACACTCAAAAAACTTGATATAACATGTTATACAACCTGAGTATTATGAATAGTGTTGATTTTGTAAATCAATGGAAAAACATCCTTACCAACTCCAAAATATAGAAGGAAATAAAAAAATAGAAAAAGAACATACAACCAATAATTATTAACTCCTAGAGATTAATTTTAGTCTCATTTTGGCTTATGCCTTAATCATATAGTGAGATGAGAGTTTGGTTACCGAAGGTACTAGAAAGCAATCTAGAGCTAGTTTTAGGTTAGTTTTGGTGTTCAAGAGGAAATCTGTGTTAGACTAAGTATGTGGCTTGTTATAAGAGATTTCTCCCCACACTTCATAAACCTGAATCCAAGCTAGGCTACTTAGCCATAATATACTTTCCATCTAGAGTTTATACTCTGCCAGAGAATGGAGTGGGTTCTCCCTTTGGTGGTGAAATCTAAGTAGGATAGTTGGGTAGGGTAAGGTGATCCACCAAGTGATGAAATCTTGATGGGCCTTGTCTCAGGTGAGTTTAGATGTTCTATTTTGTGAATGTGATCTGGTAGTGTAACATGGGTGTACTATGATTCATTCACAATGCTTGTAATTAACTAGGTGAGCAAATATGTAGCAAGCGAACAATGAAGTGCAGTAAGTTTTAAACCCAAATATGAAGTATTTTGATTCAAATGAAAATAATGATGAATTAGGACAAGATAATGAATTTCACTATCCTAATGTGCATGCAAGAAAGAGATAAATAAGAGATTCTTTTTAAGTTGCAAGAAAAATGATAAGTTTCTTTTAGAGGCAAAAGAAAAAGAAGAGTGGCAAGGAAGAAGGAATTTTAGTTTATTGCCTTTAAACAAAAAATAAAATGTTGAATATTTCATTTTGAAGAAAAAGAGAGGGATAAAGTGAAAGGAATGAAATTTTCACTATAATGCACCTATATGTACGCTTAAAACAAGCAATAAACCCAAGGAAAAATCTAGGGTCCCACTGGGCGTGCCAAAAATGTTTCACTAAATTTGAATCTATTTGATGTTTAAGGATAAACAAAGATGAAGGGTAGGGATTAGAGATTAGAGAGAACCTATATTGATTATGCACCATATCTAGATGATGTTGAGCACTCTTCTTTGGCTAGGGAGGACTACTTATGAATAAGAAAGCACTACCACTAAAAATATTTGTTAGTAGATATATGAGTGGGCTACCAAGCTACATGCTTGTTCTTGAAAGTTTCAAACTTCCTTAGGGATGATAATCCACTTTTTGAAACAAAATGGTAATGAATAAAAAAATGAAAGAGATAGTAAGAGAGAGATATTCATACCATTCTTGCAGTTTGAGTGCATCAAAGAGTGACATAGTGTAGGTAATGTGAGTTATTAGTGTTTTTAGAGGTTGTTTACGTAGGTTTAAAGAAGTTGGTGGAAATACAAAGTCATTGACATTGGTTAGTCTACCAATGTAGGTAAGCATATATGACTGATGTTAGTTATGTGACCGACGCCAATAGGGGTAGTAGGTTCTCAGGAGGTTGCAAGAGACTTTTCTGAGTTGGGAGGTAGATGCTGGTTAGGTTTGTGAGGTTGGGAAGAGTCATAAGGGAGTGGGTAAGACTTAGGTAGGTCTAAATAGAGGGTTGGTATATTTAGTCAAGATGTTTGTAAAATGATAAACAGTATAACATAAAGTAATTGTAAAATGACTATTTAAAGGAATTACAAAACATTGAGATATACTTAGCTAGTGAAATGAATGAACTGTGAGTGTAGGATATATGGCTCTGATGAGGCATGCTGAAGTAATACATGAACAAAAAAGATAAGCATGTGCTATCGGTTCAGAAGAAGCCAAGATTTGTGCAGTTTATCAATTCCCAATCTACACTGATTTGTGTAGAGTAACAATAAGCTTGGATGTAGAAAGTTGAATGTCAAAGCCTGTACATGAATGATTTTTTTTCTATTTTTTTAACCTAAATATTAGCTTGGAATTTGGCTTAAGTAACTAATGTCGATGATCCCACCAATGTCGATTGAGGGTTGATTGATGTCGATGGCATGAGAATAGGTAAAATGGATAGTTTTAGCCTATTTTTTGTTCCTTCTCTTACAAAGTGCGGTATCCATTAAAGAATGGTATAAATGTGAGGTTAAGAAGAATGTAGTTAGTTAGAAATTTATGTTAAGGGTGAGAACACGTCATGGGTAGTTAGGATTAGGGGACTAAGTCTTGAGGTGACTCAGAGGGTAAGAATTAGTCTTAGGATGAGGTGGCTAGGTAAGGTGGCATAAGTAGTTTTTAATTAACTAAATTAAATATTTTTAATTAATTAAATGTGTGAGGAGTGAAAACATGGGTTAAGAAGGCTAATTATTAAAAGGGGATCGAGCGGGGTTTTGACACAAGGAGTTATGTACATGTGTGATGTAATTTTGGTGTCTACACCAACCAATTGCATTGTTATCTAACCATCTATACTTTTATTATTTGTATAATAAGATATACTAAGGTGATCCAATAGTGAATATAACTATTTAATAAATTGAGATTTATTAGTCTTAAGGTTCCTACCTTATCTTTATTATATAGTTTTATGTATTGAAATTTTTATATCAATCAATGATTACATCACTTAATTAATAACATCACTTTAAAATAGTAGATATAAAGTAGTTCATTATTACCATCTCCCTTTCCTCAATTATATGAGGCATAAAATGCCTGTGAGTATTCTATTTTATATCCTACATTCTCTAGAGCATTCAATCAAAGAAGTCCAAATGGGTTGTAAATCTTAGCCATTACACCATACTATAATATTCCTTATATATAAGTTCTACTAAGCACAAAACCCTTATCCGTAGTCCTCGATTGCTAAAAACAAAATTGTCAAGATCAATGTCTCAGCCTTTGTACCTCTGAAATAGTTTCTAATGAGTAGTGACAAACCTAAATCATAAAATAATGATGATATGACAAGGCATAAAATAAGAAAAAAGGGAATTTTAGTAATCAGATGCTACATGATTCAGGTGTCATCATTGACATGAGGAGATAGACAAGAATGTTGGTATTGAGCATAATATTCTTAGTGACATGGAGCAATTTGAAAAATAGAATATACAAATTGACACTCACATATCTGAAAACAAGGAAAGAAGGAATTTGAATCCTATAGGTATTAAAGAGAAGACTCACATATCTAAAAATAGGGAAGGAATGAATTTGAATCCTAATGTGAACTAAGAATTTGACTCAAGAGAAGATGGTTAGTATTGTGTTAGTTCCAAAATGAAAACAAAATGAAATAAAAACACTAACATAATATATCTAGGCCTAGTTACTAGGGTGAGCTTAGTTAACAAAACATGAATGAAAAACACAACTAAAAGATGAAAGAGAAACATTCTATTCACCTTCCTTGGATGTTCCAAAATGTTTGTGTAGTGGCTTGCTCGATTTGTACTCATGAAGTCTGCATCAATGGAAGTTTGGCTACCTCCATCTCTCCTTGACACCTTGTTGCTTTGGCTTGGCTTGGATTAATATTTTAGCATTATAACACTAATTTTCATGAAGATTTAGAATCAATTCATCATTATAACTTTGGTATGTGAGAGCTTAGAATTCAATAGGCAAGGCCTCCTATTTATAGATTTTTGTAAATGCCTAGAATCAACTTGAACCATCCATATCAAGATGGAGATGTGTGGCTAAGGATTAATTCAATTTTGAAATTAAAATTCATATATAGTCTCATCAATATTTAGGATAGAGGGGCATTGAATAGGCATGGAAGGTATTTGATGAGGCATGGGAGGCATGAATCCTGATATTTGTGGCATTTATGGCCTAGAGATGCCTTCCTAAGAAATGATATCACCTGATGATGTAGATATTCAATATTCATTTCTAAAAACAATTATTTAACAATTTTTTATGGAATTCTTAATTAATTCCTAATTTAGTTTAATAAACTATTAAGCATGTTGTGTACAAATTACTCAAATTCAACAAAATGCCTTGTTATTAGTCTAAAATTTTATTGAATTAGAATTGGAAGTTTATGTTAGATGCATTGGATCTGCCATTCAATTTAGGATAATTTCAACACAAAATAATAAAGGCACATGTCTTGTGTACAATATTTGATAGAAAAGAGCAATTTAGAGCACCCAGGTACAAAATTCGCATTTTGACTTGAAATGATCTAATTAAAGTTAGTTTCTTCATTAATTACATTGCCTAATTTATGGATACCCTAGCCAAATCAACACTTGAAAATATAAATTTCAACTCATTTACTATGTTTTAGTGTTTTTAGGCCAAATTGTGCATTTTGGTGGAAATTGGTCAAAACCCTGATTGATGGTTATCAGTGGCCAGTTTTAGGTGTCTACAATTTGCCCCTATTTGGGAAGGCATTGAAATCTAGAGGCATAGTAACATCTTCTCAAAGAATTAAAAGGTCACATATGGCTACAAATATAATGATGATGAACTAACTGTATGATGTCACATCAAGGGAATGGTTGGCAGAAGAAAGGTCAGCAAATGGTCCCTCAAAAAGAAGTGAGATGAGAAGACCAAAGAAAGGAAGATTATGGGGTGAGAATAAAATGATATTGAACAAGTAGTCAAAATCATTGAGAATGCAAGTGGGATGGTGTACAATGGTTTTCCCAAAGGTAGTTATAAGCATTGTACCTTGATAGTGGTAATGTGGTATGATAACATAATGATATGCCCAAAGGCAATTATAGTCATTGAGAAATGTAGGTGGAATGGTGTGTGATGATTTGCCCATAGGTGGTTATAATAATTGGAACCCAATTATGGAAAACATGATTAATTTGGTTGATGATGGGAATAATCTGATATAGAGGATAAAGATGAATTGGGACAACCTACTAGTAGGGAGATGCTCATCTAAACTAAATCAAGGTTAAAATTCTTTCATTTTTTAATTACTCTGTGGAGGATATGATTGGGATTAAATTAGGATGCCAGTGCCAAAGAGATTTTGATGCCACCATTATTGAATAAACTTCTTAAACCTAAGGTTTGTTGTAGCACGTGTTGGTAGACATCATGGTATAACATCATGAGGACTTAGCCGAAATATGCATAAGGGTTGACTCCTAAAATCCAATAATCAATAGAAAATAATGCACAAATGATAAAAACCATTATGATAATGTAAACACATAAATATAGATGGATTCAAGTGTAAGTGTGGGCAAGGAATCACCCAATGAATGCACATAGACTAAATCAAGGCTACAATACAACAAGTAAAAAATATAAGTACACAAACAAACCAACAAAAAAAACAAAGAAACAAACCAATTAATTTAAGCCATACAAATATTACGCCTAGAAAATAGGTGAAAACTTAACAAACTAACATAATGGGGGGAATAGAAGAAAAGGAAGGGGGTGGTCGAGCTATCTCCATATGCACTAGGCAAGTGGACACTACCTACATAGTTCTATGGATGTAATATTCAACAAAAAATTTAGGCCAAATGTAGCTTTCCTAGGGAATGGGAAGAAAGTGATAACATATGAAAACAAATAGAATGGACATGATAGAAGAATAGGAATAGTCTTATAAAATGGTAGGTGTGTGAGATAAAATGCCAAAAAGGATGGGGAAACTAAGGAATAAGTGATTTTATTGTGACTTAGTAAAGGTTCCTAGAATCCTTAAGGCAAATAAATAGTCAATATTTTTGGGTTTTACAAATGTTTTTGGAATTTTTGATGTATCTCAACTCAATCAAGAATGATGACACACTAAATGATTTAAGCTCACAAAATAGAGAGTGCATGGCTTAGGTTGCTCGTAAAACAATGAAAACATGAAAAAGGGGTCATTGAGCTGACCTCAATAGAAATTGAGTTCTACCCACATAGTCCTAAAATGACCTCAAGTCATAGTAATTCCATCCACACAAAAGTGGATAAAAACCAACTACGTCCCAACAAGTTCTCAAATCTGGAAAATGGCCAATCAAATGAAAATAATGATGGAAAGGTGATGTGACAATGCATGATAAATAAATGTTTCCCCTAGTTTGCCCATAAGTGGTTATAACTAGGATACAATAGTATAGGTCAATGATACTAATTTGCCCATAGGCAGTTATAATTAGTAGCAAGACTAGTGAGACACTGATTTATCCATAAGCATTAATAATCAAGCTAACATAAACAAACTTGATAAGATGGAAAAATAAAAGATATATTTTCATGTCAATTGTCACACTACTTTCATAGAATGTAATTATAAACACAAATTTTATTAGAGTTAAAACTTGATCAGAATCCCCTCATAAAAAGTGCAGGAAGAACCAAAGTAACCAAGATCAAAATAGGATTGGTAGGATGACTAAAAAATAGGCTTTGGTCTAAATAAGAATGGAATGGTCGGACTGAATGGTCTTGCTAAGGATAATTATTGGTTTGATAGATTAGATAAAATGGTAGTAGGTTTTCCCCCAAGTGATGGGGTGAATAGCTAGATCTATGATAATGGAAAATAAGCATATGTAATAATGACAATGATATGTCAATGAAATGGTATGGTACATGTTTTTGGCTTAGGTATGATAAATGGCATATGATTCTATTGTTTCTGTTGAAGTGGAGATGCACATCCTAATCAACAAATGATATAAATAGAACAATAAATCATGTTAATTATTAACCCATACCTCATCTGAATAGCTACTCTATCAAGAAATTGATGCAAATTTGGCTGTCAAGAATGCTTTTATGATTTTCATTGGTCATTGATTCTGATTCCTTCAAACGTCAAGACAAGGTATCTTTGTAGCCTCTGCAAAGGAAAGTGTGATCATGGATGGTAAGTAGGGATAAATAATGGATGGCAGGTTTGTTTATGAAATAGAATGGTAGATGATAATGGAATGTGTAATGGTAGGGAAAAAAATGAAGATTGGGACTTTCAGTCACACGTAATGTTGTTGATGTTAGATTCAACATAACTTTGGTTATAGCAGGGCTGAAGACTTGTTCTCTTGATAGGACCACTAGATTTTTTTGTTGTTTGATTTTAAGAGTAGATACCATCTGATTAAACTATAGATTAGAAGCTATTTTTATTTGATCTTTGATTTTGTCTTCATCAAGTAGTGAAGAAATTTTGTGCTCAGCTATTGGTGCCTCAAAGAGGTTTTCACCAATGAAGTTATCTCGATTATCCCATAACACCTTCGAAAAGGTGTCACTAATGAACATTGAGTTTTGACTTTGATTTTCTTCTAGTGCTTCTAAAAAAGTTTCACTAAAAAATATTGATTTTGAACTTTGCATGTCCCCTAGCACCTCTGAAAAGGTTTCACTAGGAGAGTGTTCTTCTGCTACATGAATGTGGTCTTAGCCTCCTTTCTCTTTAACGGCTATGTCCCATGGATGCAGTTTAATAATGTGTGATTATGTCAGTCCCAATTGACACTTATGGGAGATGGAATGTTAATAATATGGCTATTTTGGTTGATGGTAATGGCCTGTGGAACGGTAATGGAATGGGGAGAGCCTACATAATCCTCATAGAAGATACTAGGATAACTTGAGTTGAAGCTAAAGTACTCATCCTCAAAAAGTATAGAAGGATCACAAATGTATTCAAATTGATCTATGAGGCATGCATAACCAATATTGTAATAGTTGTGAATTTATTCTGTATCTGAATCTGATTTTGACACAAGGGACTCTGAATCTAATGTTGAGACTGATGTTGATTCTTCTTCTGATGCTAAATCTGATGTTTTTTCAAGAATAGAACCTAAATCAAATTTTGATTCTTCATTTGATGGGTAATCTATTATAATGATGTCTTATTGGATGTTTGATATTAGATAAACAACAGCTTGTGATGGCATAATGGGTTCCACAAAGATTCATTTGTCAAAGTGAGACTCCTCTAGGATGGCAAAAAGGTTAAGAGATAGCTCCTTAAAGACTAGCTTGTCAAATGGATGCTCTTTAAAAATAAGCATATGTTTGAGGTAATGATTTTCCCAAAGGTGGTTATAATCATTAAGAAGTGACTCAACAAAGACTGGCTCGTCAGCATGAGACTCCTCAATAACTAGTATAAGATCAATAGGCGATTCATCATAGGTTGACTTATCACAAATGGTTGTTTTAATAAAAACATCTCAAATTGGCTGGTTTTTTTGCTTTAGTTTTTAATGAGTTGGAAAATACTAGTTTTGAACATAGCTTGGTCTTTTAATGATTGGATCGGTTGAGGTTTTGATTGGATTGGCACTAGATGAGGAATGGTCTGTGGTTGGATAGTGGTAGAGCATTATAGAGCTTGAATACTTGCATGAGCCAAAAGATGAAGTCTTGAGATGGTAACAATAGGGTGGTTTGGAGCTTTGTTGCTCACACAAACTAAAGGACTATGTCTTGGAATGATGAAGGGGCATTATGGAGCTTGATTTCTTGCACAAGACAAAGGATGAGGTCTTGGAAGAGAAATGGTATGGCATTATGGAGCCTTCATATAAGCCAAAGGATGAGGTCCTGAAAGGAAAATTTTGGGGCATTGTGGAGCTTGTTAGCTTGCACAAGCCAAATCATCTAAGTCCTCATAAACCACATCATCCCAATCTCGAGTTGGATCATGACTATGTTCCATGTACTGATTATCATAAAGAGGGTATGGATTCATATCCTAAATAATATTATCTATAGTTGGGTCTTCAAAGTCCTCCTCATAAACCATATCATCCCATTTGGTAATTTGATTTAGATTTTATGGATTTTGACTATGTTCCCCATATGGAGTATTGTAGCGAGAATAATAAAACTTCTTGGAAAATCTTTCTCTATAGGGGTTCCTAGTGGGATTTTATGCAGCTATTCTATCATAAGTTGGATTTTACGTGACTCCATCATAAGTGTATTTAGACATATCTACATAAATGATGAAATCTTTGAAACAAAAGGCTTAGATTTTTGTAAACTCTAAAATCTATGTCCAAAGGATAAATGGTTCAAACTTGGTCTAACTTGGGCAAAAGTGGAACTGTATCTCCAAACAATGATTTGATCATGGAGTGGTATCTCCAAAATGGTTTGTGTTAAGACTTGGCATAAAATATTCTAACATCAAATGTCATATGCATAAAAGGTCAAGCATCTGAATAAAAAATATCATGTTGAAAGTCTAGGTTAAAGTGCTCCAAATAAGGTGTAAATGAGGAAAGGGAAAAGTTGAGTTTCTAGGTATTTTGTCCAAACACGGAGTCAAAATCTAGGTTAAAAAAAAAGGCATATGCTAATATTTTTGGGGAAATGACATCAAAAGCTAGACTTGAAACAAAGGCATGATGTGATTTGATTTAATCTAACAATTTTGAAAACAATTTTAACATAGATCCAACATACATAATCAAACATAAACATGATCAGTTGGCATAAGCCATAAGGCAAGAAGCTCTTGAAGAAAGGTTGTGTTCTCCCAAACAAAAACACAAACAATGATGAGGATAGGATTTGAATAAACAATCAATCAATAGTTTTAAAATTTTGGTAATCAATTAACAGAAGTTATATAACCCAAAAGAGAAAGATCTATGTATTAGCCCTATGAATTGAGGCCTAAATAGAAATCAATTAATGTTTGAATCCAAACTTGATAAGGTTAATTGAAAACTCAATGTTGAAAACTAGGATTTGACTAAACAAGTGAGACACGATTGGACAACATGACAACACAAGATAAAGGTCCAAATGGTATATATAACATGGTTTAAACAAAAGGTTTTTGATACAAGGTAAACTAGTCTTGAAATAAATTGAGCAGCCTAATAACATAAGCATACTCAAATGACGTGATCTATGTTATGTTTTAAAGACTCAAAGGCTCAAAATGGTTTGACATGATTTGGCCAACATAACACTACTCTCCTCAACTCAAATACATGGTTTCGATATGGTTTATGAAAAAACAAACAAGTTTTAGTCTCAAAACATACCAAGAAAAAATGACCAAAATACACTAAGTATAATAGTCCAAATCATAGCAAGGGTATGGTAATGTGGGGTTGACTAAAACTAATTGGATTTTGATCCTTTCTAGGGGGATCAATTACATAATGACTTTCATATCACGATGCAAAAGAAAAGCACGTAATTGGGTGTTCACAACACTTGGCTTGTTGTAAAAAGGTCTTGCCCTTTTTTCAACCACTACAGCCTATTATTCACTCAATGTAGTGCAATGTCTAAAGTGTAGATATGTCTTGTGTGTAACTCCATCACTAGAAGGTGGTTTGACCACTCAAACCTCTGATCCTAGTGGGAGTGGATGAAGTTAGTGCTAGGGGATGAAAACTTGAGTCAAATATTCCCTAAATAACTCATAGGAGGTAATGAAGTGCCCCTCACAAGCCAAGATGCAATGAAATAAAAGACATAAAAATAAAGACTTTAGGGTCATTTTTAAGATCACCCACACTATGACGAGTTTTTGGGGAGTGCTTTAGATGACATTCTTTTTATGCCTTGGACTAGGCATGCTTGCAATAAGGATGACACTTTTAATTTCAAGGGTTCCCTAAAGGGGACAAATGGAAGAGCATACACATGCAAAACTTATTTTTGCCAATCAAGTTCTAACTAAACAACCATTGAAAACAAAAATTGATAAATGTGTTTAATTTTAAGCCCTAAATGAAAGATGAGGTGGTGTTCTTTTGACCCCTTGGTCTTGAGTTGTAAATTTGAAAGTCTAAATATCAAAAGCATTCACTTAAGCATCTAAATTTTTTATTAAGCACCAAAATAAGGTTCTTAATTTATTTTAAAGCATGCCAAAGGTGGTATAAAAAATGTTTTATCAAATTCCCAAGCTTGATCCTGTAATAAAAAATGTTAGAGTATCCTTTAGCTTTGAAGCTAATTTACAAATGAAAGGATCAACTTTGAAATTTGGCATCTCTATTACAAAATTGAAATCACCCAATCAATATCATTATTTCTTGAAAAATCACCACTATCAGATTTTAAAAAAACATAAAAATGCAATATCACTGTTATGTGAAATCACTACCCAAAATAACAAAATCATTGCTTGAAAGAATGATATCATTACTCAAGACAATATCACTATTTATTAGATATAAAAACATATAAAAGATTATCTACTACAAAATCATTGCACAGAATGATGATATCGTAGTTTGATGAAATCGTTGCCTAGAGAAATGAAATCACCTCTGAAAAAATGAAATCACTGCCTATAAGAATGATATCACTACGCTAGATGATGCTATCATTGCTATAGATGATGATATCACAGTTAACATCCATAAATTTTTTATTTATGAAATAGTGATTTCATTCACACAAAATCAAAATTGTGTAACAATGATATCATTTTCGAGAGTAAAATTGAGGTTCTAAGAACAAAAATGTAGTTAGAAAAAGAGAAATTTAACTTAAAAATTTCAATCTTGTGAACCTCCCACTCCAAGATTCTTCATGCAAAGGATTAGTAGGTTGCTTGGATAGGATTTGTAACCAAATTTATGGAGAAACATCCCACCAGGCATGCTATTATGTGAACTAGGCACTTGACTCAAGAGAGGATGGTTAGTTCCAAAATGAAAACAAAATAAAATAAACACACCAGCATAAAATTTTAGGCCTAGTTACTAGGGTGAGCTTAGTTAAAAAAACATGAATGAAAAACAAAACTAAAAGATGAAAGATAAAACTTCCATTCACCTTCCTTGGATGCTCCAAAATTCTTGTTGTAGTAGCTTGCTCAATTTGTGCTCATAAAGTCTGCATCAATAGAAGCTTGCTACCTCCATCTCTCCCTAGCACATTATGGCTTTGGCTTGGCTTGGATTGGATCTATACTTTAGAATTATAACACTAATTTTAATGAATCTTTGGAATCAATTCAACATTATAACGTTGGCATGTGAGAGCTTAGAATTCAATAAGCAAGGCCTCCTATTTATAGTTTTTTGCAAATGGCTAGAATCAACTTGAACCATCCATCTCAAGATGGAGATGTGTGGTTAAGGATTAATTTAATTATGCAATTAAAATTCATAAATAGGCTCATTAATATTTGGGATAAAGGGGCATTGAATAGGCATGGAAAGGCTTTGATGAGGCATGGGAGGTATGATCCTAATATTTGTGGCATTTATGGCCTAGGGATGCCTTCCCAAGAAATGAGGTCACATGATGATGCATATGTTCATTATTCATTTCTAAAAATAAGTATTCAACAAGTTTCCATGGAATTCTTAATTAGGCCCTAATTTGGTTTAATTAGCTCTTAAACATGATTAAGCACTTTATGCACAAAATACTCAAATTGATTAGAATGCCTTGTTATTGGTCTAAATTTTGACCAGATTAGAATTAGAAATTGATGTCAGATGCACTGGATCCACCATCCCATTTAGGATGTTATCAACACAAAATAACAAAGGCACATGTCTCGTGCAAAATATTTAATATAAAAGGGCAATCCAGAGCACCTAGGTGCAAAATTGGCATTTTGACTCAAAATGATTTGATCAAAGCTAGCTAATTCATAAATCTCATTGCCCCATTTAGGGATACCTTGGCCAAAATTGGCACTTGAATATATCAATTTCAGCTCATTTACTGTGTTTTAGTGTTTTTAGGCGAAATTATGCATTTTAGTGGAAACTGGTCAAAAGCCTAATTGATGGTTATAAATGGCTAGTTTTAGGTGTCTACACCTATAGGTAGTAAAGAGAAGGATGACCACATATAGGTAATAATAGAGGATCCTCATCTACAGGCTCAGGTAGATTTTGAGTTGAATTCTTTTAAAGATATTGCTAAAAATCAAAATAAATTAGATATTTTAGAGGATGAGGTTAATCTTCACAAGGAATTTCTATGCTATTTCATGAAAGACCACTCCAGATTAAAATAAGAGGTTAATAAATTCAATAAAAAAATGGTTTGTATTGTACTCGAGAGAAGGAAGTTGAAATGGCATCTCAGATTGAGATTTTTTTTGACAAAATTAATAGGCTAGAGAATGAGAATAGATAAATCAAAGAAAAAATAAATCTTATGGTTAATTTTAGTAAAGTAATAGTAAACAATGTAATGCAGAGCATGGAGGGTTTATCTATGTTCTTCAAAAATGCTAACACAAATGACAATGATCTTACTCCTAGGAAAAAGCTTAAAGGATTGGCTTCTATGTGTGAAAAGGAAAATTTGGTAAGTGGTTTGGAGAAAAAATCTCAAAGCATTACACAAGAATGGATAATAACTTATGATGAATGTAAGAAAAGTCATTGATAAATTTTTTTATTTTGTAATGAAAGTTGTGAATCAGTTATTTTTGTGTTTTATCTTTGTTGTAACTGTCTAGTGAACTTGTATGTTCTTCCTATGTTTGTTGATCTTTTGGTCTATGTAACTAGCCACTAAAGTTGGAATTTTGTATGGGTAGGGTCCTTCAAAAACCCACTTTTACCTTTAATTTAAAAAAAAACATCACTTTAAAAAAAATCATATCGATTAGTGAAAAGTGGCTTCAACATGGTTGCACAAGTGTATTGAGTTCAAAAAACTCTTTATAGATACCCATTGTATACCCAAGATATCATACTTTTTCAATCACCTTCTTCAAGCAAAAAGAAAAACTTCCCTATTAATGTCAAATTCAAGGTCATCCATTTTTATTCACATTTCAAACTATTACACTTACTCGTCCCACCCACAATTTATATCATTTTAGTTATGCCTCTCGACGTAAATATAATAAACAAGTCTTGGTTAATTTAAATAATCAAATAAGTAGAAAAAAAAGTAAATATAAAGATTTTATCTCATTTAAGCACTACTAAAAAAATGTGTCTCTATAATATCTATATGGAAATGTGCAACCAACACCACTAGAATGATCACCTAAAAATATAAAACTAATCTTGACAAGATGTAATGACTATCCAAACACTCTTGATAGTCTTTCAAGACCATACAAACATTCATAGAAAGAAACTGTTGACTAAATTTTGACTTTTTGAATCTAATTTCTTAATTTCCCATTTGCTTTCTTGTCCTAATTTTAAACATTATGATTCCTATCTTATACCATGCCATTAACCAATTCGGTGTATCGATATATGTTTTGTTGACCACATACACAACCTTTGATGTATCTATTTGATAAATTTTATATTTCATATTAGTAGGAGTAGTCAATCTAATTGGCTTATGGAGTTCCATAACCTGATTATGGTATATATATGAGGTAGTATTGATCATTGAATTGTAATATTAGATATTTTGTTCTTATTGTAATAATTATGGAGGTTCGAAGTGGATTTGTTATACATTTTAATATTTTTCTCTCATTTCACTTATATTGCATGGATCTACTTTATTTATCTCTATTCTACTATTATTTATAAATTATTATAGTTAATTCATTCATTTCATTTATTTAATTGATACCTATTTTTATGAATCTCCTCTTATAATATAGTAAGCTCATTATAGGTAATCTAAAAAGTTTTGATTTGGGTAAAGTTTATGCAACACATCAAGACTTTGAAGAATAGTAAAACTCATTATTCTAGGTAAATTAATTCTTTTTCTTACAAGTTTTTCTTTCTTAAATATATTTCTATTCAACATGAAATTCATGTTGCTTTTTGTGTTTGGTTCTTCTTATGGGTCAAAATAAAACACTTTTGATCTAAAATTAATTTAGGGTATTCATCTATATGAGAAAATATGGAGCCAAAAAAAATCTTTATTTTTTCCACCATTGAAAAATATTGTAGTCATTGGGTTCAT
>JARHVA010000192.1:6562500-6839165 GCA_037957365.1 Torreya grandis | reverse complement strand
TTCATATTAGGCTATTAATAGCATAAATGTTCTATGTCCTAGGCCCTATTTACTTACCATTCCTCTTATTTCTCTCCTCCCTTGTTTAATATTTATATCTTAAGTTTTTATTCTATCTTTAATTAAACCAAGAACATAGAAATATATTGATTTTTGAATGATACTATATAATTATATTCCTAATCCATTTTATATGTGGTCCCTTTGACACATTTTTACCCCTAGGGGTTTGCGCTTCTTTTTTTTAGATTTATTACCCTTTGTGTGTCATCCTTTGAAATAATAGGGTCCTAATTTGAATTTTATAAGTATATAAATACACAAGTACATTAGATTATTTATATTTAATTCATATAAAAGTGACTAAAAATAAACATTTCCAATAAAAAGGTTGAGAATGAGAAGCATAACTCTATGTTTTATTGAAGAGTATGAATTTAAGTGCTTACAATATACACTTATAACAAGATAATGGTGGGAATATCCCTCCACCACATCCACCTAATAAACCATGTATGCCTCTTTTGTTACCATAACCCATGTTGTTTAGGCCATATCCCTCATTCCCTTGGCTTGCTTGGCCACCACTTAAAGTCATGGCTTAACTTGTGCCTCTCTCCATGTTTTGGTGCATCTCATCGATGAATATATAGTATTTCATCATAGGAGTGTAGGAATCACACATATTATATTAAAATATATTATTTACTTGACTAATATTTTACAATATGGAATATTTTCAAGAGTCATGCACTCCATGGTAAACCTCACAGTTGGGGAGTATTCCATAGACATTCTTGTGTGGGAAGTTATTCTTATTATGCCCCTCTATCTCAAAATTGGTGTACCATAGCCTACTATGATATTCATGTGCCTATCTAGTAGTAATCTTCTATAGTTGAAAATCCATTGATGCAATCTGCACCTCTAAGTAGGAACTAATCCTAGTGTCAGTGGTGTATATAACCTCAGCCTAGAGTGTAGCTTCAAGCACTTCATAGGGTTATATAAAGGTATTCATGGATAATAACCTTATGAATGGCACCAAAAAGCCTCCCATAAACCATTACACATGTTTGGAGGGGTGGATATCATACGGAAGTTTGGATAGGATAATTTTTGAACCATGTATCTTATAAGTGCATGGTCTTGAATAACCCTTGATTGATCTCTTTGAGCATCATGATGCTCTATTATTTTATCTCAAGAATTTCAAACTCCTTAAATAATTCTTCTTTCAATACATCATAGTCAACCATAGCATATTTTAGATCAAAATTTTGATACCAAGTATGGGCATGATCTAATAAGGTTGTCATGAAATATATTTCCTTGTGCTCAAGCTAAGTAATTCCCCAAGCACACCATTTTAACTCATATTTTAGCACATACTCTATAGTGTTTTCAACTCCATTATACTTAGTTAAACACATGGCCATCACATAGTATATCTACTGAGGTAGTGGCATAGGATTATATGATACCTAACCTCCTTATGTCTACATAAGGGGTGGTCCCCTAATGCCCCCACTGGTAGGGTTGAGAATTGACGCTAATGGAAGATGTGAAAATATAGAGCTTGATGATGTAGCTATGATTATTGGTGGCATTATACCACTTCCTATGAGTTATTTCTTAGTTGGTGTGGCTGACATTCCTTGCATATGAATATTTGTGCTTGTGTTCATGTGACTTAGACTAGCACCTACTCAATATATCATACCATTTCTTAGATCCTCATATAGGATCACTTGTTAAATAAAAAACCCTTCATCCAAAATCTTGGTCTAATCATATTCTATTAGGGTAACAGGTTTAGTTCCCTTCCTTTTTTTCTCAAAAGGGGAATCTAGTGCATGGGTTTATGCTTCAAGTTCAAAGGGGGGTAGGCACATTTAGTGCATCCTCAAGCACATTATATTGTAGGAACTCACTGCATTCCACACATATCTAAAAAATATTACTAATTTTTTATTCCTCTATCTCAGTGCATTGTGGTGTTTCAAAATATCATTCCCCATGCCCTTCTTTTTCACTACAGGTCCCCTTAACGCTTTTTGGTTCTAAGTCTTCCATCAACCTTCATGTACACTTATTATAGTTTATACTCTAGAGGGTCCCAGGTGTCAAATTGGTGTTCCTCTTCTATGGTACCTTTCCTACCCTTCCCCCTTCTTACCCTTGTGCTTACCCATATGCACAAGTAACTTTAGCCTTCCATCATCATGATCTCTATCACATAATTGACCATGACCTTGTTTATCTTCGTATAGTGTCCTTTGATGAATGCACCCCTTGGTTCTAAAAAAACTCATGCTTTTCTCCTTCTAGGCATGAAAAGGTCGATACTATAAACTCCAACATGTAGATATTAGAAGCACCATCCACCACTTGTATATGGCACATGTCCATCATTCATTTAGGATTTTTATCCTCTCTACACACTCTACAGTCCACTCAAGGTGGTGTCCATAACTTCTTTATCTACTATCAACATATGCAACCAACCATTTATATGCATGCTCAAGTAGCTCACAAAAGAACACTTCATACAATGGGTCATACAAATAAGTCTACACCCATTTTTGTGGCTTCTCTACATGGCACATGTGATGTTTCTACTAAAGCAATCTTTAACTTGCTTTAGCTAGTACTTGACATTCTCGAGTGATAGTGAGAGCATCACTTTGCTATAATATATTAGCAATGAAATTCAACACATCTCTACAATGGAATTGAAATATTATAGTAAAGTGTGTCATTTAATTAGGCACAACACTTAGTCATACATGCAACTCTAGTTATTAGGAATTCCTAGGTTTAAGGGTGTTAGGTTCAAGTGAAGTAAGGTTTAGCATACAACATTTAAAAATACTATCATGCTAGCATCAGTTTCTCATAAGTTGTGAATGTTATGCACTTACCTGAAGTGTAATAGTGAAGGGACTAAGTCCATGTTGGGCTAGTTGCATCATGGTGTAGTAGAGGGTAGTCTAGGGTCTAGTGGTTCAATGGATTCATGGGGTCTCTATCGTAAAGGATCAAATGGATAGGTCTATTAGTGGATATTCAAATAGAGGAGGTCAAGTGCTTATCTATGCATGTTGGTAAGGGAGTCTAAATAGGGGTGTTTATTCATCTTAAGCTCATCATTTAGTGTTAGGTCTAGCATGAGGGCCTTTCATGGTGGGTAAGAGGGCTAAGTGGTGCAAGGTGCCACTTATTACTAGGGTGGAGTCCTAGCTCATCAAAATTCTTCATGGGGAGAGAGCTTCACAACTCAACAAATGTACAACACAATAACATATAACATCAACAATCTATATTCATTTATTAATATCTTGTTTATATTATAATAACTAGTAGCAACCTTCACTGATCAATCCTAATTTTACTAATGCCATAGGTTCATAGATTAGCATGGCTTACACATATTACTTATCACTCAAGGATTAATCCTTGTATCACTCTCAAATTCACTAGAGCTTCACTACAAAATAGTCTTTCCTCCCCTTTTGCTCTTAGAGGTCACCTTATTTATAAAGGTGTTAACCACTCTTCTTTTTGACTAGATAAGTACATGTCAAAGGATGGGTAGGTGAGAGCTCATCAGATCCATTACACCATATAAGAAAACTAAGGTAATTTTTGAGTTTTAATCTATCGATTAAGGTTGTGTACCTACCTATTCCACTACTTATATCCCCATGCTCATTGAGCCTCAAATTACCATGTGTAGGATTATGTAGGTATGCCTTGATAATTATGATGCTCTAAAACTATAAATAAACTAGAATGGGGACTCTAAGAGTCTATCTAGTCAGTGCCAAAGTGTGAAAAAGGGGTCCTTCACTCCCTTTATGGGTCTTCATGCTCTAGGGTTGGTCTTAGCTAACACAGGATCAAGTCTTCTAAGAAATGGGCCCAACATTTTACAATTGGAAATACCTCATTTATATAAATAATTCATGAGATATAAGAGTCATTCCTTCTCAACATGCAACTAGACAAGTTTCAAAATTCAACTAGACAAGTGTCATAGATAAGTATCCATTTATAAATACTTTAGAACCAATGACATCCTTTAACTATGACTAACTCAAAATATTATATATGTTTCATATTTCTCCCATTTTCACAAAATAGAATATTCCTTTGAAAATAATACACTAAGTCAACTTAAATACCTTTGAGACACTTTTGCAATCATTTATCTCTATTGTAGGATATTTGTTCTTATCAATAATTTTTGGGTCTACCAGATATTAGAATCCAATGTTGCATGTCTATGTGAAAACACCCATGATGAGTTATTCATTTGATATTTAAACATGACTTATGTTTCATTTGAACATATGTCCTTACCCTATGTAATTGTATAGCTTGAACAAACATGTTCCATCTATTTTCATTGGAGTCCTTAGCCCTAACTTTTATTGTGAACCGTCAATCTGCTTGAAGCTCCTGATATTTTTCAACTTGGTGGTTTTTCATTCATTCTAGGTCCTTTAAAAATTCCACCTTTACCTGACACCATTGATCTAGATCTCAAAATTCAAATGTTTTTGGTCAATATTTGTACCTAGCATTCAATATCTTGCCATTTGGTAGCTTCAAAGGCTTTCTACAATTTATAAAGTTAGTATCTACTAGGATAGTTCCATTTCACCATGTGGAGGCTTCTTATTTGGAATGAATTCATTAAAAATAAGATTTCCTTTTTCATATTTAAATCAAGATCTAGGAGGTCAAACAATATTAGACAATCTTTGTTCCATTCACCATAGTTATGACATGTGTTATCTTCATGCTTTCTCATAGGCTTATTGACTTATTGACTTATAGGAGGGCACACAAACCATTGATTTACCACTTAGATAACTGAGATGGTGGGACTTGTCATTTTTATATGCCTTTATAGGTATATTGACATGTTGACTCTATCATGTGTTATTAGATCTTCAGGCTACCCTTCAAGATGGTGACACTTGTCACTCTCATAGAGCTTTCGTAACCTTTGAAATGTTAAATTAGATCTCATATCATTAGATCTTTAGTGTGTGAACAAATTCACATTGTGAATCTTCCCTTAGACCCTTTTTACATGAGACCTTTGTCATAGGCCGTTGATCTCCTTTTGGTCTCAATATTTTTCAACCTATCACCTTTAGGTTGGTTCATTTCTATGGGCATAAAATAAAAGACAAACATTCAGAGACTGTAAAGAACTTAGTAAAGTTTTATCATAATGTTTTAGTTGTATTAATAAATATCACTTAAAGATTATGATAAAACTTTAAATTAATATTGAAATATAATAAAAATCCCTCGTGAACCATAAGACATAAAAAATACTTAGCAAAAATATTATAGACTAGGGTCAGAGTTGTATTAATAAATATGACTCAGACCTAAGATAAAGTGTTAACAAAGTCTATATTAAATTTCTTCCCACACAAATTTATATAAAAATGACTCCTCTAAATTTGAATATTATATTAAAAGAACTAAGATAAAAACATTTTTAGACTACTGTTTTACATGATTTAGACATATATTCGATTAATTAATTAAATACCAAGGGTTATTCAAAGTAAAGAGTCAAATTAGCATTAAATCATGAAGATTAGACATTATAACTTCTATATGGACTTCATTGATCCTATAACCTAAAACATAGAGATCTAATGTTGGCAAATATAGATAAGATAAAACTAGAATCATGTGTAAATATTCTAATCCAACCATGGTTTGGATGATCTTCAAATAAAGATAATGTGAAAAACACTCTAATGGTACTCTGATCAAATTAATTTTCAATTTAAAGTACAAATTTGTACAATTTTAAATAAGGGTCCTCATATTCATAAATGAGAGTACGTTGACATCAATAAATGGTGACTTATGGGGGAACATAGTAATATGTTAGAACTCAAAAACTCTGGTTCAAAATAATAACTAGTTTATTCATTCTATAATGTCATGTACCATTACTAAGATCAATTCATGGTTGAAACAAGACTTACACATGTAGAATTAGGATGAAACATTGAAACCCAATCATGTTGTGTGTGTGATTTGATTTTAGTTACTATTTACCATGGGGTTTAGGGAACAACTTCTAGATTTCATGACTTTGACCATTAACACTATATTTTAGAATGTTTGGATGTTCATTAAGAACTATGCATTAGCTTATAAAAGGCTTCAGAATTGATATATTACTATCTAAGTGTCCATAAGCGTGAGAGATATGCCTTTGTCTCCACTCAAGGCCTTACTCCACTAACATCGAGGCATCCATATCCCTGGTGGAGATTACCAGAATCATCTTTTCTTGGATAGTTTTTAAATTTTTTAATAAGATCTTAATTTTGTATTTTTATATCATTGTTTACTTTCTATCAAATGTTGGAAACTAGGTTAGCCAGGTTTTTGGATTTGGTCAAGTGTCTGATCTTCAGAAAATCATCCTTGGTTGCAACCTTTTTCCTAGGAAATAAAGTTTATTAAGTATAAAAATGAGTGTGTTTCAATAATTCAAAATTTCACCCAACATGTGAAATCCCTTTTAGAATCAAAATTAGATGATACAAAGGCTAAAAATCTCAAGGAATAATTTACCCATCCATTAGTCTTCGCTAGTTTCTTCAAACTATAACATCAAGATCACATTTAAATAATCCATGATCAACCAATGTTGAGAAGCCATAATTATATTTTTTAATTGTGATGTTATTAATAAATAAGGTTAACTTTGAGCTTAAGGCTATCCAAAAGGACTTATTGAAAGTGAGGAACAAATCTCAACAAGCAAACACACCAAACAAACAAACAAGAAGCAAATAAATATTTAAAAACACTACTTACAAACAAGGATAGGAAAATAAAGAAACAAGAAATAAATTAAAATAAAACCTAATTAAACTTAATACAAAAATAAATTACTTCTAGGATGAAATGTAAACTTATTTAACCTGCCATAGAACATTGAAGCATGATTGATTCCATTCAATGGCATCTTCTTCTTGATAGGATCACTTGTAAGCTTTTGTCTTTTGTATGATGTAACTTGGCTTCTCACCTCCATTCTAAAGTGAATATATTAGAGATATGGATCCAATATCCAATCATATTCTTCCAAAATTCTTATTTCTTTCATCAGTAAAGATAGTTCTACTTCACTCAAAAACTTATCGTGTCTTGCCTCATTCTCCTTTCATGGTTGTATTTTGAACTCAGCTAGTATACTTGAATTGATGTCTTCATTAGTCTTTATCTCATCTTTATTTGGTATTTACATAAATTCATTTCCTTCTTTAATAAAAATTGTAATATTACCTTTTATAACACAATCCTCAATCTCTACAGGAAGTGGGGATAAACTATCAATATTTGCATAAAAAATCTCCATCTCATCCCAAAAGGTATCTTCATCATATTCAATAGAAACGATATGAGATTAATTTGAAATATTACCATTTGAAACTTGTTTATCACATATTTATGACCTTTTGATGTATTCATATGAAAGTTATTGATCTATTGTGTTTGCTTCATCTTCATCTTATTTTCTTATAAGTGTTTCCATGACATGTTCAAGAACTCTATTCATCTCAGCTGCAACTTCTTATATTGTTTCAAAAAGGATAGGGTATTCCTCCTTAATTAGTTTATTAGATCCCTCATCTTAAGTATTTTCAATTTCTTCTTCATCCTTAAATGGAAAATCATAGGTCCCTACCATAAGAGCTATTTCAAAATATGTAGATGTCTCAGAAGAAATGAATGATGATGCAACATTGTTATGAACCCTATAATAATTAGCCAAAGGAAACTCATAAGTGTTTGTGTTAGGCACATTCATAATTTTAGATAGCTCACTATTATATTTGTCATTATTATTTTGAAACCCAGATGTGAATTTGTTGAACCCCTGAATAGAAATAATTCTATTACAATTTTCCCCATTATTACCTAATTGCTTTTGTGTCTCAAGAAAATGAATGCTCAACTTTTTGACCATTTTTAAAATGGAGTAATTTTCAATTTTATGTGCCTCTAAATTTTGAACTTGAGTATTACTACCAAGTGTTGGCACCATAGCTCTTTTATATTGTGGATGAGATACACTTGCAGTATTATTCAAGAATCCTCAGTTTTAGCTAGGATAAGTATGACCCAAAGGTAATGTGTTTAAAATAAGAATTTTATTTAAATCAAGCATAATATTATTAACATTAATAATGAAATTTATTATGGGAAAATTAGTATTTATACTTATAATATCATATGCCATTTAACCCTGGGGTTATATTTGGTTACTAATTACCATAGCCTGAACATAGCCTAAAGCTAATGTATTAATGACTCTGAAAAATCTTTTCAAAAACATATAAGTTAATGGATCCAAAGAATACTCATAAATATCTAAATCTAAAGCCTTAATAGTTATATAAAGAGTTATATTTATATTCAACATCTTTTGAAATCTAGCATTAAAATCTATAATGGTTTTATTTGAATCCTTGTTCCAAATAATGAATTGATGATAAAAGACATATGGACATATGATATTTGAAAATTGATCAATGAAATGGTTATTGCAATCATTCTAGATGGCAATAAAATTTTCAAGAAGGTTAAGAAACCAATCATATTCTTCATCTCTAAGAGTAAAAGGAAACAATCTATAGGTAAAATCTTCATGAACAACATTTAACAATCCTAAGGCCTATTTAAAGAACTTGACATGTTATTCAATAGTAACAATACCAGTAGGACTAAAAGAAGGCAAATACCTTTCAATATTTTGAGGCAAATAATATAGCTGACTAAGCACATTGATAGCATATCTACCTTACCATGCCATACCTTGATGAAGATCTTAGTTGTGTTCATTCAAAATCCAAATATTATTCACAATATAACATAGAAACCAAATATTTGTAAAGACAAATGGATCCTTAATGAATTGTAAATAATCTTTGTAAAATTTTCACATAGATTTTCAAGGAATATAAATATTTAGCTAAATAAGCCTAAAGATGAATATCAGTGATATTTACACACTTGAGCCAAGAATAACCCAAATATATAAATGATCATCTGATATTTGACAAAAAATCACTAAACATAGGAAATATACTTTAAACTCACAAAGCTTTAGCTAAAGGCCCTCTTTCTATTGTCAATTCTTGTTGATGCATGAATGTATATAATTAGGTCAGCATATATAGTGTTTAAGAAATACTTTTCATTTTTGGATTAAAATAATCCATTGCATGAGTTGTTGGTTGTGATCTTCCTGAGATATATGGTGGAGTATCAACCAAGATATATGATTATTTCATAAAATGAACATGTAAATGGTTGTTGGGAACAATTGTGGTCCTAAATATTTTTGAAGATGAAAGTAATACAAACTAAATCCAATGTATATTTCCCAAACCTTAAAGTCTAAACCTAATATAGAAATAATATTTACAATGACATGTTAAACTAAATTTAAATTTTAAAATAGAGAAAAAGGAAGGATAAGGTAGAAATAAAGTTTTTTTGATCTCAAACCCAGACATTATGACAAAGTTTATATTTCATCCAGACATATAGTTAACCAATATATAGCATGAAATTTCACAATCATATATCCTACTACATACCAAGTGAGGGTCTAAGGAAAAGTTAGATAATGCAAATGAGAAAATAGATTTAATTTTAAGATTTGCATATACAAAAAAATATCGTTGGCACATCTATAAGCAAAGCAAAAGAAATGAACTAAATCTAGAATCCTTCAATGAACCTAGCATAAGCACAATTTAATAATATGAATTCATATTTTCACATATATAATTCATGAAAACCATTCAAATCTAAACATAAAACCATACAAATAGGAAAGTAGCCATGATAGCAAACACACAAACAAATATTGGACAAACTTTGTAGAATTCCTTATTTGTACCACTTGTTCCAAGTTTTAAAGTAATTTTGGCTCTAATAAGTCCCTCCCTTTTAAAATTGGTAATGCCTCCTTTATATAGAAAATTCATGATATATGCCAATAATTCTTTCTTAACATGCAACTAGACAAGTATCAACATCCAACTAGATAAGTGTCATAGACAAGTATCCTTTTAAAACAACTTTAGAACTAGTGACATCCTTTAAATTTGACTAACATAAAATCTTATATATGTTATATATTTATTCCATTTTTACAAAATAGAATATTCATTTGAAAATAATACTCAAATTAAACTTAACTTCATTTGAGACACTTCTATAATACTTTGTCTCTGATATAGGATCTTCATTCTTCTCATTCACTTTTGGGTCCACTATATCTTATAATCTAATGTGTCATGTCTATGTGGCAACACCCATGCCAAGATATTCATTTGATCTTGAAACATGACCTTTCTTTCCTTTGAACACATTTTTTTACCTCGTGTAATCTTATATCTTGATTAAATGCACTCCATCAATTTTCATTGGAGTCCTTAACCCTAACCTTTACCTCAGACCATTGATCTACCTAAAGCTCCCAATATATTTCCACTTGATAGTTTTTTATTCATTCTGAGTCACTTGAAAATTCCACCTTTACCTCACGCCATTGATCTAGATCCATCAAGTTAAATGTATTTGTTTGATATTTGTACCTAGAATATGAGATCATGCCATTTAGCAACTCTATAGTCTTTCTAGACTTTGCATAGTCAGTCTCTATTAGGCTAGTGCCATTTTACCATGTGGTAGCTTAAAATTTGGACTGAGTTATTTAAAAATTAAACTTTCCTTTGGCACTATTAGATCAATATTTTGGAGGTCAAACATTATTGGCTGATATTTATTCCATTCACTGTAGTTATGACACACATCATCTCCATGATTGCTCATAAGTTTTGACTTATTAACTTAAACAAGGGCACATGAACCATTGATATACCACTTGGGCACCCAATATGGTGGAACTTTTCATTCTTAGATCCATTTTTAGGTTTGTTAACATGTTGAGTCTATCACATGTCATTAGTTCTTTAGGATGCCCATTGAGATAGTGACACTTATCAATTTCATGGAGCTTTTAGAACCTTTGACATTTCAAATTTGATCTGGTGTCACTTTATATTGGTGTGTGAACAAACACACACCATCAATCTTCCCTTAGACCTTTTTGACTTTATACATTTTCCACAGGTTGTTGATCTCCTTTCAAAGCCTTGAGATCTTGCCAACTATCACCTTCAATCTGGTTCATTCCTATGGGCATAAGATAAAATACATAAGCATTTAAAAACTATAAATAACTTAGTAATTTTTTATTCTAATGTTTTAGTTGTATTAATAAATATGAATCAAAATTTAGGATACATATTTATATTAATCTTGAAATATAATAAAAGATCCATTGTAAACCATAAGACATAAAAAAGACTTAGCATAAAGATTATAGACTAGGGTCAGAGTTGTATTAATAAATATGACTTAGACCTAGGATAAAGTGTTATAGAATTCTATGATAAATTTCTTCCCATGCAAATTTTTAAAAAAATAACCCATGTAAATTTGAATCTTAATTTAAAAAACCCAAGTTAAAAACATTTTTCAACTAAGGTTTTACATGATTTAGACATAGATTCAATTAATTAATTAGATACCAAGGGTTATTCAAAGTAAAGAGTCAAATTAGCATTAAATCATGAAGATCAAACATTTTCCTTTCCAAATGGACTTCATTGATCCTATAACTTGAAACATAGGTTTAAAATGTTAGCAAATCTAAACAAGATCAAACCAGAATCATGTGTAAATATGCCAATGTAACCATGGTGTGGATGATATTTGAATAAAGATAATGTGAAAAAAACTCTAATGGTACTCTGATTAGATGAATTTTCAATTTAAAGCACAAATTTACACAATTTGAAATAAGGGTCCCCATTTTTAGAAGTGGGGGTATGTTGACCTCAATAATACACAAGTCAATATTGATAGGCATTAGATCAATATTGGTTGTTGATACTGACCCAAATTGATGAAATCAATCCTACTTAGATATAATTACAATTTTTAAAATAGATGAATCACATGCCTAATAAATCTTAATTTTCACATCTATAATATAATCTAAGTCAAAAAATAACCTAGAAAGCTAAGTACTCACCCCTTTATTTTACTTAATATATTTTGCATATGCCACTTATTGAATCATTACAATCAAGTTTATTATATTACATTATTATATATGATTTATTGCCATATATTTATATATAAATTACTACACTAATTTATAAATTAATTAGATTAACTAAATCACATTTATTAAAATAAGAGTAAAATATTAACCAAATTGATTTGGGTCTTGATATTCCCTAATTAATTGATCCATATAATGAATCACTTCATTGGTTGCAAATAGTAAATAATTATGTAGAATAAAGTCTCGTAACTATAATTACAACACACTAATTTGATTTTGGACTTGATATTACCTAATAAAGTACCCAATATAACTAATCACTTGATTAGTATGATGTGGTACATAATTAAGGCCTATAAAGTGATTTATCTTTGATTATGACAACCTAAAGTGATTTTATTCTTGATATACCATATTTAAGTGATTTATAAATCCAATCACTTGATTAATTTCATTCATGACATAACTAGGGCTTATATAACCCCATACACCTAATTTTTAAAAACTCTTTTGAATTGGAAATTAATGTACTATAATTTATTTCCCTATTCATGTTTTGATGAAGGGTAAATTTTTCTTATTTGGAACTCAATGTTCCCTAATTTATTTATGTATTCATGTTTTGATAAATGGCATAATTAATATATATTGAGCACCAAAAACCTAATTTATATAACCTAATGTGATTTGGGGCTCAACATTTCTTGATCAAGTGCTCCATAAACCCAGTCACTTGATTAGTTTAATAGAGGGCATAATAATGGATTTTCAAACCCGTTAACCCTAATTGTGACAAGATAGATTAATATGGGACTCAATATAACATAGTTTATTTAACCACTCAACTATTAAAACAATTCATTATGTGGGGGAGGAAAATAAGGGATATCTATCCCATAAAACATAATTATGACAAACTAATGTAATTCTAAATTTGATATTCACTAATTGAGTGTCCCATAAAAATAACCCCTCTATTAAATTTGTCAATACTAATAAATATAATTATAAAAACCTAATGTGATTTGGTAATTAATATTCTCTAATTTAGTGCTTCATTTAGCTGATAAATTGATTGGTTACACAAGGGAAGAAATTTGGGAATATCAAGCATCTTAAAACTAATTGTTACTACATAATATGATTTTAATTTTAATATAACCTAATTAAGTGATATATAAAATTAATCACTCATTTCATTTGATTGGTATGTAATTAGGGAATATCAATCCCCATAACTTTAATTATGAAAACATAACATGATTTGGGACTCAATATGATTTTTTAAATTCCCCATACAACTAATCATTCAATTAGCTACATAGGGGGAATAAATTAGGGATTATAAATCTTATAACCCTAATTTAGAGAATCTAATGTTATTTTAGGATTGATATTCTATAATTGATTGATCATATAGCTAATCATTTTATTATTTACATGTGGGATTTAACTAGGGAATATCAAGCCAATAAACCTAATTGAAACAAGTAAATGTGACTTGGGCCTGGATATGCACTAATTGAGTTATCTATTTACCCAATCACTTTATTAAATTAGTGACATAATTTTAGGTCACATCAAGCCCAAACAACTTATTTTGGAAAACATAATGTGATTTGGATATTAATATTCCAATATTATTTTACTTATAAAACCAATAACTCAATTAGTTTCATGGGGATGAAATTAGGTCATATCAAGTCCCTTAAACCTCATTACACCATCCTAATGTAATTTTAGATTAGATATGCCTTAATTAAGTTTCCCACACAACTAGTCACCCTATTTGTCATATATGGTATTAAATTAGGACTTAAAAAACCCTAATCTTTATTACAACAACCTAATGTGATTTTGAGCTCTATTTACCCTAATTGAGTTCCCCATACAACCAATAAATTGATTAATTTCATGGGGAATTTAATTAAGGATTATTGAGACTTTAAACCTAATTATTATAACCTAATGAGATTTGAGATGTTGTAACCCTTAATTTTGTGCCCTATTAAACTAATCACTTGGTTTATTCCATGTAGGACATAATTAGCGAATATCAAGACCATTAAATTGAAGTGAAATAAAATATGGGAATTGGGGATTGATATTCCCTAAATAAACTCCCTAGATAAATTCCCCATATTGCATCCCACTTTTAAAATTAATAACTAATTGATCTAATCAATGATTAAAATAGGGAAAATTGAATCCCAAATCACATTATATGGTCATAATTATGTTCATGGGACTTGATTAGTTATAATTTCATCCACCATTGAAAAAATTTATTAAATAGTTTAATAAGGTATATTTTAGCCATAAACCACATTATGAGGATGCAATTAGGTTTAAACAGTTTGATTTCCATAAATTTCATATCTTGTTGAAAAACTATTAAAATATAAAATTATGGACTTCATCTAGATAAAATGGGGCCCAAATCACAAGATGGGGTTAAATTATGTTCATAATTATTAATTAACCAATATCACATTTTCTATTTAAAAAATCAAGTAATTATTTCAATTAGGGACACAATTGGGAAAAATTAAACCCCAAACCAAATTTATGTTGTCACAATTAGGCTCAAAGGGATTAACTAACCCAAATTTAATCCCTTGTATAATGAATCAAATAACTGGTTCAACCAAATCCTTAATTTTATAAAATTTAACCATAAATTAGATTATATGGTTATAATTAGCTTCTTAGGGATTTATTGGCCCAATTTTCATCCTTAATTGAATTAATTAAGTAATTAGTTCAATTAGTGACTCAATTGGGGCTAATTGAGTGTAAAATCACATTATGTGGTAACAAACATTTTAATTAGGCATATTTTCCTCAATCTACATCCTCCATTAAACCAAGTGAGTAATTAGATCAATCAAAGACTAAATTGTGAAAAATTATCCCTAAATCACATTTTCTAGTTTCAATTAGGTTTATATGCCTTAATTGGCCATGTTTGTATCTCATTGAACTAATAAATTAATTGGCCCAATCAGGGACTCAATTTTGGAAAATAGATTCCTAAATCACATTTATTTTGCCCAATTATGTTCATATGGTGTGATATACAAAAATTACATCCCTCATTGAGGAAAACTAGTAATTGGTTCAATGCGAGACTTAATTAGGAAAATATGATTCTTGAATCACATAATGTGACCAAAATTAGTTCATAGGGCTTGATTTTTGCTAATTATGTACTTTTTAACATTAATTGGCTATGATTATCCCATAGAAGTAAAATATTTGTCAAATTATGAATAATTACACATTTTCTTGACATTAAATCATCATAATTGTTCATAATCAACTCATGTTAGTAGGATATTTATTGATTTATGGATGGAAACATAAAATTGATAATAACTAGTGGTAATTATAAGGCCAATAATCAATAAATAATGCCATAAAACCTGTAAAATGAAAATTTGTTAACCCAAAAAAAACATTGAGTGTAAAAGTTATGCCTTGAAAACCTCAGGTTTAATATTGAATTCTTATAAAAATGTCTAAGCACTAACCACATTTGATCTTTAAAAACTATCTTTTAAATGGTAACTCCTACTACTTTCAAACCAATTTTAGAAGACCCAAAGTGTCCCTAATTTACTATACTTAGTAAAATACATTTAAAAAATTAAAATATAAAATGGAAAAAAAAATTAAACTTATGCTTTAATGTTTATTTTACTAAATAAAAGATATACTAAACCAATATTTAAAGGCATCACATAAAGTTCATGCCCTCTGTAAATCACATGCACCTATCTTAAATGATGTGTATCATTTTTAAAGTGTGTATTGGTGTAGGATTTTTCCCACTTGTGGTTTTACCTACATAGTTTTTAGTTATCTTGCTTAGGGTTATTAATGCCATCAGGGAAAAATACACTTAATGTATTTTATAATATTGAGTTGATTTGTTGCTTCTTTGGTGACCTAATTTATCATTATATAATGTACCTCCTTTTTACTGTTTGTCTAATTGATTTATGAAGATTTTGATGTAACTTTTATTGTGTCTATTTTTATCTCTCCTAATATAATGATTTTCATCCAATCTTGGACATTCAGAGATCTAACATCAATCCAACATGGTATTATAGATTATATGATAATTGTTTTACTTTTTAGTAAATCATCAATGAGATCTTGCATGCATTATTTATTATTTTTTTTACTATTAGGGTTTCCAAAGGTTTGGTGGGATTTCATGAAAATACATGAAAACCATACTATTGGATTATCCAATCATAAAATGGATAACACCATCATATTTGAAAGGTGTCCAAACCCTAGGATTATCTATAAACAAAACCTAGTTTTGTGATAGTTGATTTTGAGTATTTTGCAGGGGTTTAGAGTTTATTTAGTGATTTCATCCAAATATTTACAATTATGTTCTCTAAGGGAAAATTATTTTCTATATTTTTTCTAGGATTTTGGAGATCCTTTGTGGGTATTTGAATTTTTTATAGACTTATACCAACTTTGGTGACCTTTTGAATTGGTAGAAATATCAATCTCCTTATACCTATTAGAATGATCATCTACAACAAAAAACATCATCCCCAACATCAAGGCTCTTATCAACATCCATATTCCATAATTATGATGCCTCTAAATTGTAAATGTCCTGCATAGTCCAATAGTTTGACATTCGGACTTTTGATTACACCCATAGTCCATAAGTATGATGTGTTGGAACTTAAGTCTACATGCATAGTATAAAATACTAATGCCAAGATTTTCAATTGAATATATATTCCATAATATTGATATCAATATTTATATATGATTTTGTAGATCCCAATCCAAATAATAAGGGTCAATTTTAACTCTAGTACAAAATTTCCATGACTGTCATGGGGATGTCTGACTACAAGGGTCAAGTTCAAATCTACCTCATAAGTATGATGATGACCATGGGGACATCAAATTTAATTCTATGATTTTTTACACTATTCATTTTAAAATTATAAAGATGTTTTAACTCCCATATCAATCAAAAATTAGAAGGGTAATACCCATCTTATCTTTTAACCCTTGGTCATATGGGAGTTAAGCCCCTAGTCACTTCCAACCCAAAAGTGCTAAAATTTTGCTCCAAGGGGACTTAATTTTTTTTTAGGGAAGTTAATTCAAATATTTTTAAACATTTAGATACAAAGGGACATAAGTGTTTTTAGGAATTTTATTCAAAAATTTCCACCATTATTTCCACCCAAATGTTTTATATGATTAATATTTTTTGAACATGCGTATATTTTAATTGGTAGCTCAAAGTTGAGTTTTGTCTTCTTCAAAAGTGATTTTTTTTTGTAATCTACACATTGGAAGTCATATTGGGACAAATAAATCTCCCCTAAGACTAAGTATTTTACTATCATGGATGCAATATCAACTGAGATTGATGTTCCTCTAGTTCCTTATACTTAAACACTAATCATTCAAGATGCATTATTAACTATGCCTAACATTTATACAACCATGACTGTATTTGAAAATTTAAGGGATGTCACTTTGATAGTTCTAAGGGGGTAGGTACTATATGGTGCTATGCAATTTTATTTTCTATTTGTATTATTTAATTTATATAATAACCATTTTATACACTATGGATTCAAGTTCATTAAATCCTCTTGCAACATTTAATTATCACAAATGGAAATATAGAATGTAAATCATTTTGAAATAAAATAATTTTCATCAAATTAAAATGAGAAAAGAGACTGAACCTAGAATAGAATTAGAGAAAGGAAAATGGTTTACCTATTGTGATAAATATATTAGACTAATATTTATTTCTATCTCTCTCTATCTACTCTTTCACATAGAATCTTCTACAACACCTAATGACATATGGAACACACTAGAATATATATTTGAGAAGAAGTATGTAATGAGAGGCCTTAAGATGGAGAATGAACTCATTAATTTTAGCCCAATTCAATTTACACCTGAAATTATTTATTCACTAAGTTTAAATCTCTAAGGATTCAGTTAAAATAATGTGAAATAGATAATAGAGGTGATCAACTTGTTCTATTTATACTCTAAAAATTGGGTCCAAATTATTATATGTTTGTGTCCACCTTTCATGCCACAGAAATTTATCTTGGAGCTACATGAAAGATGACTTATTTAGATACCTTTGGTGTCAATTTTATTTCAAATCAAGATAATCTGATATAAATGGGCAAAATGAAGACCTCATAATCTCATGCACTTTTTGCTAAGAAAGACAAGGCTTAAAATAATAATGAGAAGAAACAAATAAAAAAGGATCAAGAGAAGGATGTAAATCTTTGAACCTACAAATAAAAAAATGATAACTCTTCTTCCACTATTTATCCTAAGAAAGATATGATCCAATGTGGGTTTTGATTATGAAAGCATTATTAAATCAAATGTTTGAATAATCAGATTAACAAATTGGATAAAATGCTTGAGAAGCATAATATCAATGCCCCTATTTATTCTAATCAGAGTTTATCAATCCATGAATCCTCTAATGAAAATTACAATGAGAAAGAAAAGGAAAAAGATAATGATAACTGGAAAGTAAATGGAATTACCCTACTTATAGTTATTCCTCTAACTCTTAAATGGGTCATTTACTATGGTGCCTCACATCACATAGCCTCTTCATAGATAGAGTTCATTTCCTTAGAACCATGTAACATGTACTTTATAAAAATGGGTGATAACAATAATAAAAAGGTTCTAAGGAGAGGCTTTATTGAATTGAATAGTGTAACATTCAATAATTTTTTAGGTTTTCCCTCACTTTAAAGTAATCTCATATTAGTTTACCACATAACTGACCTTGGTTTAGGCATGTAAGTTGAGTTCAATCCAGATTCGGTGTATGTTATAAAGTTTCACAATGATTCTATATTAGTAGTTAGAATGGATGATCATCAAAATTAAATATATAAATTATCACACCTTTTTCCTAACACTCCTTCAGATTCTTCTTCTTTGGAATCACATAAACTTGATGACATTTTTTAGCTTGAGCACACCTCTAATATTAATAAGTGTTCTTATAATGCAAATGACTATAGTAGTGATGGGGATGTACATCCACCATATCCTTGTCACCTTATATATATTCAAGAGTTATTTAATGATCAACCTACCTTTGGTTCACTTTAAACATTACAAGGAATAGGTATAGTGATTCAAGACACATAAAAAATTAGGCAATCTATCCCTTAGTTATAGGGTATTTTTAAGTCCTTATTATCCCCTATTCCCATTACACCATAATTAAATTTAGTATTTTTCCCTCATACTTTGCATTAAGATACCAATCCCTTATATATGAATCAAACCCTAATTAAAGATCCATTAGGCACATGGTAGACACATTCACTTTTCTAGGGTGATCCACTATTCATTACATCTACTTCTAAAACACAGTCACTCTTGGGAATTCCTTTGTAAGATACAAGATAGTTGTAGGTAGGTGTAGACTCTAGTGGGAATTTTTTATATCTCTCTGTTTGTTTCTCTCTTTTTGGGAATGAGTTTTTCCTATGGGTTTTATTTTTTTCTCAATTTCATGAGAGTTGCATTGTGCTTTGGTACCTTATCAGGCTTCATTGTAAGTACCTAATTATTCTACCCACCTAAGCTATGCTTTAGGGAAGTTGTTGGTGTAGGATTTTTCCCACTACTATTTTTACCTATATGGTTGTTAGTCATCTTAATTTACTTTTTCAAGTTCATTAGGGGAGAATAAACAGTATATTTTGTACTAGTGAGTTGAGTTTTTTCCTATTTAGTGACCTAATTTATCACTATATAATGTACCTCTTTTATACTTTTTAGATAATAAATGAATGAATCTTTTGATGAATTTGATGAAAATTTTGTTGTGGAATTTTTTCTCTCACCTATTCTTAGGATTTTCATGAAAACTTGGACATTTAGATATATTGGAGAAATCCAACAATGTGTAACCTTTGTAAAGTGTGTGTTCAATTTTCAAAGAACATGTTCCCTTAATAAATCATGTGTATCCTTTACTTTTCCATTATAAATTTTTATTAAATATTTTATATAAATTAATTTTAAACCTAATTTTAAATGTTTATATTACTAAATATAACACATATAAAACTAATTTCTAAATGCAGTTAATAGGTTACACACTCTTTATAAAGGGTGTGTACCCTTTTAAATAATAATTACCCTATTTAAATTACAATCACCTTTTGTGAAGGATATGTGGCCTTTTTAAATCATGTGCACCATTTATAAATCACAATGACCTTTATAAATTCATGAACCATTTATTTTTATTTTTAAATTTATTTTCATTTCCCTCTAAAACAACCTTGGTACTAGTTTTAGAAGACTAAAAAATAAAATTATAACCTATAATAGACCAAAAAATATGAATCTTTTCAAGTTTATAATATTTTTATTCCTTCACAAACACATTTTTAATAGATAATTTTATTTATTATATAAAAAAATGTATGAATTTTTATAAGGATAGTGTAGTTTTCAAGCATACAATATATTAACATTTTTTTTGAAATTTTTATTTAATTTCTATATAGAATACATCTGTATGGTTCAAATATATACTTTTAAAAATATTTAATAATGTTTTTACCCTTAATAAAATTTTAATAAAAAAAATATATAAAAAATCTAAACATCATGGGACATGCTAATGAAAAAGTAAAATTTTTTGATGTTAAGTTCAATAAATTGTCTTCATACACCTTTCGTTACATTTTTTTCAATTCTCTTAACTTGAAAAATTAGTTCAAAATTGTCTTAATTCAATAAGTAATAAAAACAATTCTCTAAAATATACAATATTTTTATATCACTATATACCTTTTCATATAAAAATGCATTCACTTACTTTGAAAAAATGTGATCCTACACATGCATGTTTGCTATTGCTTTAGTAAAAATAGTATGGCATTAGAATAAATGCATCATTTTTACATATTTTTATTATATGCGTATTAAAATTATAAATATTTCAAAATGGCAAAATTCATATTTTTACATTATCATATAATTATTTTTCCAAGTATCTCTAAAATTATTTCCAAATACATATATTATTGTTTATGAATAAAAGTGTAAAATTAATAACCCACATTTTATTCCTGATTACCCTACACTCAACCCCAATTAGTGAATATTTTAGAAAATATATCCATAAATCCCATTACCTATTCATAATTAGATTCATGAGACATGATCACCCAAATCTATGTCCCCCATTCAACCAAATGAGTAATTGGTTCAATCAAGGACTAAATTGGGTAAAGTGGAGCCCATAATCACTTTATCTAGAAACAATTAGATGTTTAGAGTGTTCAATTTCAATAAAATGCATCCCTCCTTAAACTAATCGAGTACTTGGTTTAATTTGGGACATAATTTGAGAAATTTGAGCTAAAAATCATATTATGCTATTTTATTTAGGTTTATGTAGCTTCTTGATTTCTTGAAATCTAATACCTCTTAAACCAAATAAAATAAACTCAATCAAGAACTCACATAATCAAAATTGAGCCCCAAACCAAATTATGTGGTTGTAATTAGTATAATTTCATCACCCTCAAAATCTCCCCAAAAAATAGAAACATAATAACGTCAATTAGTTAATTGAATTAATGATTAAGTACACTTTAGCTTGTAGTTATTTTTTACCAACAAAAGTTGGAGAGATATATTCTTTGTAGCTAAATCAAAATTGGAAGTCAATAATTTTAATTTCAAGTAACCATACTTAATTGAGGGTATAAATACTAAGACAAACATGCAGTGGTTAATCCATTCCCCATAAAAATTCACTCAAATTCCTATGGTGTGAACAATATTAGAATGTGAAACAATTTTAAAAATTTAATGGATTCAAGTCAACTACATTGAAATAATAGTGTGGGAAGAAATTAAAGGAATTATAATTCCCCCAATGTATGTGCATTTGAATCATAATCATGTAGTGAAGGATTTTTATGCCCATAATGGGAAAGAGACTATTTGTGATCATGGAGAATGTAGGAGTAAATATTTGTTCTCATGTAAATGCAATGAAAGCCATATCATGATATATATTCAATAAATAGAAAGTGGATTTATCATAAATAATATGTATTGAAAGCATTGTAGATAGTTAATTTGAAAATCAATATGAAAAGTACCCAATTTAAAAATAAAACTAAGAGCTAAAATAATTCTTATATAAGGGTAAAGATAAGTTGCAATGAAGGAAAAATAAAAAATCTATGTGTAGAAGAACATGAAAATAATTAACCTAGATATTTTACCTAGTAAATGGATTATGAAGAAGTATGAGGATGTTTCCAACCAAGTATATCATTAAAAGGATAGGCATATGTACACCTAGCTACTTTGTATAAATAAGTGACTTCATGTGAAGAACTGAAAACTCTAGATTCCTCAGAGTCTGAATAAGAATCATATGATGTAATAAAACAATATGAACTAGTAATCATATACCAATGTAAACATGTATCCTTATATGTAATAAGAATAGATATAATTTATTGTACCATTGGTGAAACTTTTTGAATAACATATGGTACCTTAGAAGATTTATACCTCATTTTGAGTGTCACTTTATACTCAGGAGAAGGTTGTGTGCACTTAAAATTAATTCATTTTGTTCATGTGTAATTGTATCATGTTAATAAATAGTTGGAGAAACTAATTTTTT
The DNA here is from genome assembly GCA_037957365.1 of Torreya grandis. Lineage (NCBI taxonomy): Eukaryota > Viridiplantae > Streptophyta > Pinopsida > Cupressales > Taxaceae > Torreya > Torreya grandis. The sequence continues at coordinate 6,816,222 of JARHVA010000192.1, read as the reverse complement.
GTTATTATTTTGAATATATATATCATGTTATTTAATGTATGGAGGCATTGATTTTAAAATATGTTCTTGAATACTTGTATATACTATTTCATTACCATGTTGTTCAATGTATGTGCCTTCAAAATATTCTATAGGAGGAATATATATCATTTGTTCCAAGAGATAATCATACTACATTTTTATAATTTTGACCAATTTATTACTATGAATTTTTATTAGTTAATTACCATAATTAATTTTGATAGATAGAAAACAACCATTTTGTTATATAACCATAATAGGAGTTGTCTACATTTATTACCAAAACTTTCTAGTCATGTATGCAGATGCATCTTTATACATTATTTAATATATTTAAGTGCTTAAAATTTTCATAGTTTTTTCTATTAAAAAAAAATTCTATTTGTTGAGGATGTTTTAATGTCAATAGGCTATTGTTGGAAAAAATTAAAAAAAAAAACCCTAATATTTTAAATTTTTATCTTAGAGATGTAATTTTACTAAAGTAATAATTATTTATGCCATCTAATATGAATTAAAGTATATGATTATTTTATTATTATATATTTACTACTAATTACCATTTTAATTTATATTAAAATATTCATATTTTATAATGTTAAATGATGTCATGATTCTCTTAGGTGTTATAAATGTTTTATTCAAAAGAGATCCATGAAAATTGGATCCAAGCAACACAAAATGAGGAATAAATTTTTATTGATCCAATAGTATTATATTTAATTAAAACATAGGGTCATCATGATGTTGTGACTACTAATTACTTACATATCTAGAGTATATCATAAAAATGTGTTACCTTTGTACCTCCAAATGTATTAACCACATCAAAAACACCACAACGATGTTCAAGCAAAACAGTACAATATTTTTAATCACCTAAGGTGTTGTAACATGATATGTAGTGAATATTATATGTATATTTCTTTTTAAAATCCCAAATTCATGGTTTCATCTCAATTGATTTATATTTAAGTAACACACATTATTTTTAATACAAAATATTTACCAAAAATTATACTACAAGGGTATGAAAATATCAATGAGATTTTATTTCATACATGACCAAAATTTTATGATATATTTAATTTAAATCCTACTTCAATTCATCAAACATGACCTATTACTTGATTGACATTAGGAAAAATATTTAAATATTGATATTGTCAATACTGTATTCACCTTCATGTGCCTGTATAGTTTCCATGGGATGTGCACAAGTGGGATCCTATCCATGATTGAAATAAAATATTATGAATATGGTTGAGCCTCATATAGAGATGTAAACATTCATGATTTATTAATACCATTTGTCACATTAATCAATATTATGCATTATAATTCAATTTATATACTTTTTAAAAAGCATTTCATATAGGATATAATTACAATATCTTATAAGATTGTTTTATATAATTTTTATGTGGCTTAGGTCAAACTACTTAAAATTATTATATCTATATATATCACAACCATAGACAAAAAACTTATCCCCTTAAATGATTTTTTATGTGTTTACATTTTTTGGTTGTATAAAATGTATGTGTATATGGGTGTAATTAATAAGAATTCCAAGCAATTGTTAATTTGGTATATTCTCACATATTTTTTTAAAAGAGGAACAAGAAAGATATATCTATTATAATGTGATGATTTTAGGAGTATATATTATTTCATTATCTAATATAACACTAATTTATATAAAATAATTTATTTGAGAAATTCAGAAGAAATAAAATTAAGACAATTATCACCTTTTCTTGAACTTTAAGATACTTCCCTTCAATATAAATGATAAACCATTGAATCTTGACAATAATTTTCCATTAATAATGTATTAAATATAGGAATGTATATGAAGATAAAGAAAAAATTAGTAGATCTATAAATGGTGAAAGAAAAAATAGTGAAGATAAAGTCAGTAGCATCAGTGTTGATGACAGATTCAATAAACCTAACAGAAGATTTTGAGGTGAATAGTGAGGGTGATGGTTGAGGCAAGGGAATCAAGAGTAGTAGAGGAAGAGTACAGAGAGGTAGAGTTATGTAGAAGAATCCATATATGGAGGATATTAGGCTAGGTAAAATTTTAAATGGAAATATGGTAGGTAAATCAAGGATAGATGTGGCAAATTCAACAAAGGTTATTTTAGGTCAGAAATCAATGTAAACTTTGATAGATCTGACTAGGGTTTCAAATTTTAAGGCTCAAGTTTTTTTAAATTACCATAATGTTTCATATTTGTTTCACACCTTTGGTCATTTATTTTTATCTACTATTATGGGTAAAAACCCTAATCATCCCCCCTAGGTAATTGAGAGAATATCCTTTCCTTTTAGGAGTAGAGTGGAGTTCGTCATTGAGGTATCTTGCTCTAAGGAGAAGATTGAGGAAGATGAAAAAGATATCAGTGGTGTATATACAACTATATATGGTGATATCCCTCTTCCATTTTCATTTTATCCTCTTATCCTTGATTTTTATGATGAGATCCTTTATGTATTTTATGTGGAAATAGGGTGAAAATCCCTTATTGGTCATTGTGTGGGGAAATGCCCATCTTGGGAGGAGATTTCATTGTGGGAAAAGACTATTTGGCCTTCTATTTCCAATTTTTTTAATTTCTTATCTCCTAAATGGATTCTTATTATTTATTTTCCCCTCTATAAAAGAGAAGAATTTTGAATGGAACAATGGTACATGGTCTTTTGGTAAGTAGGGTGTGCTCTTGTGCCCCTAGGCCCCTTTTTTGATTCTTTAGATAAAATCCTATCAAATTCTCTTATATGGGTAAGATAGTAAAATATTATTTATAAATGCATGATTTAAAGTTATAATAATTTGGTTTTTCTTTTGGTTGTTTTTTTTAGAATTAATCAATATTTAAACTCTCAACAAAAAATTTCAAGGGTTTGTGTGTTGTTGTATCTTTATAAACCTCTACATCATTTTGTAAGGCTTAAATCTTCATAGGGGGTTTTGAACCATTTTATCAACTATGAAAAAATACTATATAGATGATTTAAATTCAATCAAATTGGTCATGAAACTATATCTTTCCCAAAGATGTTTTCTAATGTTGTTGTTTTTTCTTGTTTGAATAAATGGGTAAGAAAGATAGGCTACTAGAATAGAGACCTTATGAACAACATTTATGGTTTAATGGTTGTATCTTCTAGTACTTTTAAAGCTTATCATGTAGATACATTGGTGGAAAAGTTTTTCACTTTTAGACTAGAATAGGTAGTGATGAACCAAGAATGTATCAGTCACCTTTTACATCAACTCCTTCATCTGATCAAAAGATTAGAATCTGAAAGTTAGAATCTTGAGGTGTTATTTTCTAGTAACAAGAAAATGTCTAAGAAATAAAAAGTAATGACATCTCCCAAGGTTCAAGTTTTTCCAAATCCATAAGTATATTTTCAAGTGGAATATCCATAAGTGGTTGATATTTATATGAAGGATGACAAAGAATACGAACTAGTATGTAGATCCTTTTTATTAGTTTCTCAACATCCTTCCAAGCAGGTGACATTGAATTTTGGTAAATTTGGAAAAAGTAGGTAGAAGATGGAAGGTAAAATATTGAGAATTAATGCTATGAATTATATTGATAGTGTAACTTATTGTATAATGGAATATCTACCTTTAGTAGATTAAGGTGAACATTTTTAGCTCAATGATGAACTATTAGGTAGGTATGGTGTTTGGTGGGGTTGCAATATTTTGTTCTTCTTTCTTGCAATATTTTTGGTTTGTCTAAGTGTTGACTCATTATAATTTTTAGTGGATTTATCTTAATAAATATTATATTAGTTGTATTCACACATGAGTGTTGATATGTAATCTTGATTTGGACTTTCAATCTTAGTTTTTTAGTTTTTTGTTCTTTTGGGGATTGGGCCCCCTTGTGTGCCCAAAAACCCATTAAAGCTTTGGCCAAAATCTACTATCTATCAAAAAGATAATGTATACAACATAAGATAAATCTATTTCATATTCATTATTATTTAAAATATATTTGTTAACACATATATCATAGATTTTTTATATTAAACATAAATACTATGTTTTTAATATACCTTCAATGTAATATAATAAATACACTGAAACATAGATATGCATCCAAATATGTTATTTATCATATTTTATATTTTTCACTTCATCTTTGAGATGAGATACATAATTCTAGTCTAACTTCTATTTTTAGAAAGTTATAGAGTGGCCACTTTAGTTTTTAAGTTAGATATACAATCTTGTTCCAATGCTCCCAATTCATTTTCCTTAGTATTTAATACACTTCCCATATTATCTCTTAGATAATATCTATGATTCCCAGTCCATTATCCAACATCCTCTTCCTCTTATATTAATTTTCAAAGATGAGATATAATTGTTTTGCATGGATCGATAGGGTTGAGAAATATTCATTATTATTTAATAAAATCCAAGTATATCATAGAATGTTTTGCCTCATTTATATATATAAATATAATATATTTAGGTTTTTCATTGACAATTTTATTGTATGTGATACATCACCTCTTAGATTAATTGTGGGTGAAATGTTGTTCTTATGCCCCCACTATTGAGATATTATTGAGAGGTAATATTTTCCCCTTATTATGTTGATAATTTATACCATTTTATACCTTTTCAACCATGTGTTCCTCCCCATTAATTTTGTCATGATCAGATTTACTAGTTATTTGTGTTAATATGATGCCTTGCAGTCATTATTTACTATGATTTAGTATTATATTCATAATTTTGAGAATCATAAAATCATTTGGGGAATAAGATAAATTCTTTCAAATCAAGGTTTCACATGTCAACATGGATAGGGGTTTTATGAGGTTCATTTTTTCCTAAGCATAATAAGATTTAAATTCAAACATATTAGATACACTTCTATAATTTTTGTCCTCTATATAATTATGTCACTAGTTATATTTCACATGGTTTATTAAACATTTTAAAAGGCAAGGGTACTTGTCAAAATTTTGTGCACTTGCTTTCCACATAAGTATATAATATATTTTATAACTATAGAAATATTTTCTATAATGTTTTATTTTTTCTCAAGACTCTCATTTTTCCTTTTGGATAATTACCGTACATTTTTCTATGTTTTGAGGCCAAAAACAACTAAGTAAAGAAGCATGTAGAGGATTTCACATGTTGCTTCACTATTCTTTCTAGCTCAAAGGAATAAAAATGAGCCTTTAGTTTGTGCACAATAGACATGTCGTACAATGGTGGTCCTTTTTATAAAATTGAAAGTCCCAATAACAAGTTGAGTGGTAGGCACTAAGCTTCATGGAGTCACCTTTTGATAAAGCTTAGAAAAAGGTTTAGAGATTAAAATGAACATGGATTAATTCCACTAGTCACCTTGGTGGTTCCTCAAATAAAAATTATTTTTCACAAGCCTCCATTGAGCATGAGATTGACACATGGTTAAACGACATTTTACTTTAAGTCAAAAGGTAGTAAGAGAGTATGAAGCACGCAAAGGGTATCCATGTGTTGCCACTATGATCCTTAGAGCCAAGGAAAATATTAAATACCTCCCAGCTTGTGAAAGGCTTCCATGTGCAGCTTATAGACAGTAAGAAAAGGTTCAATGGCTTGATTGGGATCTATGAATATGACAATGCAAAACCTTCAAGAGTTGTTAAAACTAAAAGTTATGTAAAGAGTAAGAAAGAGCCTCAGTAAATCTAAAAGGCCACAGAAGCTTCCACATGTCCACGTTTGGGGAGACTACATGTTAAATACAAATTAAGACCAATAATTAAAATAGAATGAGAGGGATAGTTAGTAAAAATAATAAAAATAATCACCAAGTGGTTTAGTTCCAATGGCATGCATTTTCTCAGATCTAAAAATTATAGACAAGTAGTTAGACTCCAAGCAAGTGGTAGAGACTCATGATGGATATTTTTTTGGGCTATAAGTAACTATAAGATAGGAATATAGGAGATTTATCTAGACCATATACAAAGTTTTTAGAGCTAGTTATTTAAAAGCATTTGGTTGCCTTGGCAGTTACCTTTCTTATGAGTTTGAATATTATATTCTGTGCATTTTTTCCTTATGAAATTTGTTCATATATAAATAAAGAGTGGTTTTTCATGTAATACTATTATACTTTTTATTATTGCTTCTCAATTTTTTCTATAAGCCTTTTTTTAGTTTCACATAATTACTAGAAATATTAACCATGTTGCATGCTCTCTAACCTTTCTTGAGAAAACTATTAAAACTAATATTGTGTTTTTAGAGATAGATGATGATGCAAGTTACTTTTTATATTATAATCCTTTGGTTAGTCTATAGTCTTTTCTTTAATTATTGGTCATGCTTTGTGCTCTTTAATCTTTCAGTAAATTTTGTTATCACTCTTCACTATGTCATTCAATCTTGGTGTATTACCTTAGTAGTTTAAATACTCCTTTTATTCATTGTTTTATGTCCCTTTACACCAAACCCCAAGAGAAGAGCTAGATTCTTTAAAATTTGGAGGTTGTTTCAAGTTTCAAGTCTTCCATCTTTGAAACTTCCCACCACTTTGGTGATTAGTTGAAAAATTAAGCATGAACAGTTTTTTTAGTGTGCCTAGTGGGATAAGACCTAATTTTTTTTAGAAGTGTATGAGAATACATCCTTCAAGGAGGGAAAGTTATGGGCTAATTACAATATCTCAATCTAAAATAAACGAAGGAATTTTAGTTACTCATTTGGTGATTACTTCAAGGAGAGAGCTGACTCACCAATTTACTTTAGGAGGATAAATGGCTATTCAGGTGCCACTTAGAAACTTTATCAATTGGAATGGTGGAAGTCCACTTATCCTACCAACACCTTTTGATACATGGGATCCCATTCTAGCTAATTTTATTGAAGCAATATCTAAATTCACTAGAGAGGACTTCAAGACTTTAGTGGAGTATCTTCAAGATGTGGCTAATGTATGTACTATCAACTTTATTATGCAACAAAATGTAGCCTTAAGACTACTCACCACCTCTTTAAAGAGAAGAGTTCTTGACTAGTATAAATCCTTAGCACCAAATTCTATTGCAAACTGGGACTAATTGGGAACCACATTATATGATAGATTTAATGAAAATGGAGATAAATCATCCCTCCTATAGTAATTAATCACTATTAAGAGAGCCCCTTAAGAAGCAATGACTAGTTTTGATACTAGACTAAAAAAGACATGGAAAAGAATCCCAATATTAGCTTGACCACCTGTAGGTATGGCAATCATTTTCTATCTCATAACTTTTAGTTATGATATCTTAGCCATGATTTAGTCACTAGGAGGGTAAACTCTTCCTGATGCTTATGAACTCATTATAAGAGAAAAGAATAATTTGATAGATGTAGATAAATTATACCTAAGGCCTCCTATGCCTATATTCCCTAAATTATCCCTCCCAGCTCAAAAATGGCTTCCTACTAATTTCTAGGCCAATACTTCTCTATATACCTTTCCTTTATCTCAAGAAACACCAATCATAGCTACATATTCTACCTCATCAGAGATGAATGATGTTCAAAACATCCTTAAAACCTTCTCTAATGAAATTATCAATCTTAAGAGCAACCAAGATTCACACCAACAACCTCCTTATTAAGGTTTTCAATGGAATAGACCCCCCTATTAGCCGAATCAGTACCAAGGGACTCAAAGATTAACTTCTTCACAACCACCTAACTAGATTTCCCCCATACCCCCACTATTTTAGATGGTTTTTCCAAGCTCAAAAAGAGATCTATTCCCTAGCCAAAACAACTTGGCAAAAGAAAAAAATACATTGTGTTTTCCTTGTAATGACTCTCACATGCCAAGAGATTTCCCTATGGTAAATCTACAATAAAGAGTAGCTAAATAAAGAAGAATGGGAAACCAATAAGCAACCTCATCAAGACCTTAATAGTCACCTAGAGTTTAAAATGTATCCATAGTGGCTCAGATGCAAGGAATTTCACTAGAATAAGAAGGATAAATTTCCCATGAACATGATTTATTCTCATGGATTGAAGATGAGGAAGTTATGTTCATTAACAAAACACCTACCTCTAGAAATGTGGTTCAGTCTGATTATTCACATGGTCAAAAAAGAGGATGGTTGAGTCTACTGAGGTATTCCCTACTAACAACACTAAATCAAGAAAGGTGCCATTAGCCATAGTTTTTCAAGTCCCTACAACAAGGCAAGAAGTTCCAATAACCATTCATAAATAATAGATCTACAACATGATGGTTGAAAGGACAAGGTTTCCATAGTACTCTAAGGCATAGCCAAACAGACTAGTTAATATGGTGGAATAACTAAATAAAGTCCTTGCTAATATTTTGTTATGGGATATGTTAGCTATCCTCAAGAAAAAGGAACTATTTCAAGAAGCACTAAAGGACCATAGTGACCCAAAGTCTAGTACCACAAAGGAAACTCCATCAAATAAAGGTAAAGAGCAATTGGAAATACCTTAGCCACAACAACCAACAATCCTAATGAATGATAAAAAATAGGTAATAAAGCCTAGACCTAACCCTTGCTATATGACTCTTATAGTGGGTAAAAATTTTCTTCACAACTCTATGATAGACTCAAGTGCAAGCACTATAGTCATGCCTAAGTTAATACCTGATGCCTTAAAGATCAAATATGAGACATTGACTAAAAGAGTCATGCACCTTGATGGAAAGTTAGTATAGACCATTAAGATCATCAGAGGGCTTACATTAAAACTATATTCTTTCCTAAACATAACTATTTCATAAGATATAGTAGTTATAGAAATCCCTCCTATTTTTAGATTGTGCCTATCTAGAGACTTTATAGTAAAGATCAGAGGATATATGTCATTTGATTGGTCACATTTGATTCTAAGATCCAAGTATGGTTTTAAGATTAAATTTTTATCAGAACTGTTATGCAAGGAACACATTATAGACCAAATGGAATCAAGGTTCAAATCCTCATGCAATCATCACAAGATAAGAAAGAAGTTATATAGAGAAATAAATAGAAAAATTTGGTAAACATCAAGGTCAGAACTATTTTTTAGCTTTGACATTGGAAGATCCTTTTGGAAACTTTGATTCCACTAGTTTAAGAACCTATATCATCTATGGTAAGAATCCCAAAATCCTTGACATAATGGATTGTGAAACCATTGAAAAAGAAAGACCCATAAATAATTCTTTAATATGAACTCTAAATTTTTTTGGAGAAAGAAGTAAGAAGGGCTCAAAGGTAGGTATATGCCTCACTTCCATTAAGGTAAAAAATATCCTTAAGACATTGAATTTTCAATTTGGTTGAACTAACAATGAAGTAGAGTATGAATCTCTAGTGCATGGCTTGATTCTCACTCATAAGGAAGGGATCAAGAATCTAAGAGTCCTTGAGGACTCAGAGTCAGTCATCAATTAGATTAGAGAAGCTTATTTAGTAAGGAACCTAAATATGTGGTCTTACTACCATATAGTTTTGGATTTGATCAAATGTTTTGATAATTTCAACATTGAAGTCATTCCAAGGACTCAAAATGTTGAAGTAGATAGAATGGATCAAATTTAATCATAGTTTTATCTAACCAAAGATATGCTAACTAATGAGAGAGATATCAAGGTAATCATTTGACCCACTATCCCTAATAATGAGGACAATTGTTAGGTCTTTAATAGTGATCAATAGATCATACTTTTTCTACAATAATGAAGAGAGTTTGCAGATTAATTATAGCCTAAAATTGAAGAGGTGTATGGTAACCAAATAAAATAATTAAGTCTAATAAGCTTCAAAAGGAGTTAATAACCCTTAATTTTTTTTTTGATCATAATGATACAAACATGGATAAAAAAATTTCATGGCAAGTAAAGAAGACTATTCTAAACATAAAGTCTCCAATGGGAGAAAGTTGAAAGTTGGGAAGGTGATCACTCAAAAGGAAAAGGAAAGATTGTTGGATCTATGTCACAAATACAATAAGGTAATGTCATGGATATAAAAGGATATTCATGATTATAAGAGAGAAAATTTCCAACATATTATTGATCTAATTGAAGCATTGAAACTTGTTTGCCAAAAGTAAAGACTAGTTAATCCAACGATAGAGTCTCTCATGACAGAAGAGCTCAATAAATTACTAGAGTATAGGATTATCTTCCCCATAAAGCACTCCACATTGGTTTCCAACTTGGTCCCAGTAAGGAAAAATAATGGAGATATTAGACTCTATGTGGACTTTAGGGATCTCAATAAGGCCTCTCTTAAGGATCATTACCCCTTACCCTCAATGTAATAGATTCTACAAACCATGGTAGGAGCAGAGAAGTTTCCTTATTAGATGGATTATTAGGTTATAATTAGATATGGTTAGTAGAAGAAGATCAACATAATACCACTTTAACAACAAAGTGGGGAACTTGCACTTATGTCAAAATGCCATTTGAACTCTCCAATGCCGAGGCTATGTTCTAAAGAGCTATGGACATTACCTTTGGTAAATTAATAAATAAATCTATTTTGATTTATATTTATGATTCACCATCTTTATTTGGTTGGTTGAGGATAATTTTGATTAATTATAAGGTATTTTTCAAACGTGCCAAGAATATGGGATCTCTTTAAACCCTAAAAAATGTGTATTTAGAGTACCCCAAAGGAAGTTACTCAGACACATTATCTCAAAAAAAGGGATCTTCGTAGATCCATAAAGAGTCAAGGCAATACTAGATTTATCCCTACCAATAAACAAGAAAGTGGTACAATTTTTCCTTGGGAAGATTAACTTTGTAAGTAGACTCATTTCAGAATTTTCTAGAATGGTTAGACCCATCACCCTAATGCTAAAAAAGGACCTCAGATTTAAGTGGATGGCTAAGGGTAGATAGGATTTTGAGAGTATTAAAAGGGAAATTTCATCTACCCTAGTCTTGCGTAACCCTAATTTCTCAAAATATTTCATCATGTATGTCTATAGGGGATAACATAACATAGTGTCACTGTTAACCTAAAAATATACATAACAAGGAGAACATCTGATTTCCTTATTCTTAAGGACTCTCTATGACTATGAATTAAGGTATAATTTTGTTAAGAGGCAATCTTATGTTATTGTTAAAGGACTCAAAAAAATTAGGCACTTAGTTACTAGCAACAAGATTACAATATTCATAACACATTCAAGTATTAGGGAATACATAATAGAGGATAAAATCATCAAAAAGAGAGCCAATTTGATAACTAAGATATTGGAATATGATATCAATGTTAATCCCACTTAATTAATAGGAGGGAGGGGCTTATGTCAATACCTTTCTCAAGATTATAAAACTCTAACAGAAGAACAAGTCATTGAAGATACTATACTCTAAATACAAGAAAATGAATTAGAGTTTTGGGTGACTAATATGGTTAATTTCATAAAGACTAGCCAATATCCAATTCATCTTCCCTATAAGAAAAGAAGATACTATCTACAGTATGGGTCCAGCTTTGTCTTAGAAGACATTTTCCTTTTTGAAAGGAATTTTGATGGGATCCTACTAAGATGCATAAAGGGTGAAGAAAATAGAAAGGTTTTACCTGAACTAGATTATGGAACATCTAGATGCCTTTTTAAGGACCACATCTATTAATATACTTCAAGTAAGGTATTTTTGGTCCACTATGTTTTTTTATTATCATATTATGGTCAATAAGTGTCAATCTTGTCAGTTTTACATTAGTAAGAGAAGAAATACTACATTGCCACCTAGCCCTATAATTGTTGAAGAGCCTTTTTCATAATGGGGCTTGGATTTTAATGGAATGATTAATCCAATTTCAAGCATAGGAAACAAGTGTATCCTTATCACAAGAAATTATTTCATAGGGTGGACAAAATTAGTAACCTTAAAAAAAGGAATTGAGAATGTGATTCTAGATCTCTTGTAGGAAACTATGAACAGGTTTGGACCACCTCACACTATTATATCTGACAATGTTAGGGTGTTCATAGGGTCCAAAGTGTCTTATTTTTCATTAAAAAAAGTTATATGCCTAAAGACATCATAAAATTATTATCCACAAGGGAATGGTTTGGCATAGTCAACTACTAAGAACCTAATTAGACTCATCAAGAGAATGGGGAATGAACATAAAAGATGGCATGAATACATAAAGATGAATATATGGGAAAATTGGATAACACATAAGTATTTAATAAAGGCCTCTTTGTATGATTTGGTATACAAAAAGGTGTAATAATGCCTATTTCTATCAAAATTCTAGCCTCGTAGTTGATAAATCAAATAGAAGTTGAAGAAAATGGTCGAATGCAAGTTAGACTAGAAGAGTTGTTGGAGATTCAAGAGAAAAGAGAATTAGAACATGAGTTAATGATAAGTTGATAAGAAACTATAAAAATTTGGTTTGATCAATGAACTTCAAAGCCTAATTTTAAAATTGGTGCTTGGGTCTTAAAATAGGATGTGAGAGTGGCTAAACCCAAAAACCATGATAAGTTTGATTCTTTGTGGATAGGTCCCTTCAAAATAATTTCTTGTAACCATAAAAATACTTACACATTAGAGAAAAAGGAGGGAGATTCTCTAGGTATTCTTGTTAATATAATTTTCCTTAAACTCTTCATATAAAAACCATGTGACCAATGTAACCTATCTAGGCTAGTTTCCTTTCTATTTTATTGTTTTGAGGTTGTTCACCCACCTCTCTTCTTTTAATTTTTCTTTGAGAGTGTGTTAACATTAAATATTATCTAAAATCCCTTATGATTTTGTCTCCTATGCCTTTCTTAAAGGATGCCTATCTAACATTTCCCAAGGGTATTTAATGTTAAAATTTTGAATTTTGAATTGAGAATCTCAAAGATTTATTTTTTCAGTGACTTGATTTAAGTTTTAATAACACATGACTAACCATCAAGGAAAGTCATTAATTATCACTCGTGAAAGCCACATAGTTAAAGGATAATTTTGGTCTTGTTCTTCTTCACCGATAAACAAAGTGTTTAGTCAAAGTTGAACAAGGAGCTAACATCTAAGTCCAATCAAGAACAACATGTGTACCAAAGAGAAGAAAAGAGTATTCTCATAGTAGAGGGTTTATTTTAAATGGCCACCACATCAACATCATTGAATTCATATGCCTTAGCTCCTACATATCCCAAAACCATATACCTAAGAACTAGAATAGTGCTCAAAGGTGTCTCTTAGGACTCTTCCCTCATCCTTGACTATGTAGATGAAAATTTTGACCCTATTTTAACAAAAAGACTAAGGCCCTTAGAGAGGTAGTGCATGCCAAAATTTTAAATCAAAGGATGCCCAAAACCTTTATCATGAGGCTTTGGACCTTAGAGGTGGCTCAATATCTAGTTCCCATAGTGCACCCACACCTTGAATTGGTGGAATTATGCGCATGAAATTATAATCTCGCAAGCACGATGATTTAAAAAGGATTGAACAAGGTAGTAATCACCCCCAAGCTATCTATGACATGCTAGGTCTACAACATGACTTGTATACTATCTTTTATTACATGAATTAGTTGAAGCATGTTTAGTCCTAGGCACACCAGTAATAGGCATTTTTAAATAAGGAGCTACATCTTCTTAAAGATAGTAATAAAACTCTTTTCCTACCCTTTGAGAAATTTGGGCTATCTCCAGACTCCCAGGATGTATTTTTAATGCTCACTTTCATTTTTGGGGAGAATAGAAATGAAATGGTGTATGATTGGTAGCTTTCAGCCATTTTTCATCTAAAAACCATATCCAAGTCATAAGCAAACAAGTTTGATTTTGTAAAGCACATCGCCTACACCATGATCTAGCAACTAACTAATTTTAGTGCTCACCCTACCTTTAGGTATTCTTCATATCTATTCCATCTTATTTTGTATCAAAATACCTAATTTTTCAAACATCATATGAATTTGACTCTATGGGAATTAGAAGTAGTATACCCCCATAAGGTTATCCCCATATCTACATGGACTCATGTGTTGTCAAATTCATCACATACTAATGAGTTTGCTAACCATTTTTTTGTACCACTAATGGGGGAGATGGATTTAGAGGGAATAAACAATAGAATGAATGACTTGGTTAGGTATGTCTTGTTTGATGCCTATCACCCCTATGATTTCTTTTTTGAGGCCCATCATTCTTTCATTAAGGTTCATGGGTTTGGAGAGGATGCCTTTTTGCTTCCCAAAATTTTGACAAGCAAAATAGTAGGCTTAGAAGTTGCACAATAATTAGTGGTCATTGACTCCAAGTTTAGAGTAGGAAAAAAGAAGAGGGATTTCTATGACATCCCACTGACTAGGTTTGGTATTACTATAGTTTTAATTCAATATCTATGGAGCTATGACCCAGATGGCTTCATGACCTCTTGTTTTGCCAAGAATAAGGTCCATACTCCTTTTAGGTATGAGAGTAGAGGGATTTTTTAAGAAATGAGGTTGCCCAAGAGATATACACTTGAATTATATGTCGAGCTACAAAACATCCTAGCTACTCCATGGGAGTCTTTTTATCAACCCATTCAGACTTTTGACGTAGTAAAGGTCATGAATAAGGGTTTGAGATAGGCTTTAGTTAGGATGGACTAGATTCAAGAGAAAATATCCACCTACTAGAGGCATAGGAAAGATATCAGTGAGTTTTCTCAAAATTTTGAGGCTATACCCATAGATATCTAATGGGATATCCTATGGGATGAGTCTCAAATTACTCTATTTTCCATTCTAGATACTAATAATATCTTAGACCCTCAAATTGAGTCTCAATAGGTAGAGGCATTTATGATAGCACACACTACTTCAAATTTACCACTACTACTTAGTGAAGTAGAAAGGAAAAGGATGACCTATATTAATTTAGAACCCCCTATAGTGGATGCCCATTCAAATTCCCTTTAGGCAAGACCTTCCACACAAGAAGTGTTAGACTCATCTCAGCTATAATAGTCTAAATAGTAGAAGAATATCCCTTGAATATTTCTAAGAAGAAGAAGTGAGAGATAATGTTTCAAGAGGGAGACAAATAAAAATAGGTAGAGCTTGCCTCATATATGTCTCCACCTCAATCTTTAACTCAGACTCTATTAGTTCCACCCTCTTCATATGGCTTGGCACTCTCAGTCTTCTTGGCTATACCTACTCAATCATTAATTCCATTTAACTCTTCCTTCACTCTTGCTTCACAATAGTTGAGTTTGAAAAATTTTCCTCCTAGGGTATTAACAAACCCATCCCCATCACAAGATCAACTCCAACAGTCCATAATTGTGCCTTATGGTTTACCCCATGGGTCTCCTTTTGTAGGTGGTATTGTGGCCTCTCCCTTATAAATCCATGCCCAATTCAACTTGGCAAGGAATGCTACAAAGGAAAGAAAGGAAAATTAGAGGAATAAGGAGATGAAATCTATGGCCAAACAACAAGTGTGGTATTTTTATGACCATAAGTAACATTCCCTCACTGTCACCCACATGGTCCCTAATGTGAGTAAGCCACTTGAGAAAATACAACCTAAGGATTATAAAATGAGTGCAATGGTGATGGACATAAATAAATTTAGGCCCACAGGGAAAAGTAGAGCTAATGAATGAGACTACTACTGTGGTAGCCACATCTTATTTGAAAATCTCAAATCAGCACCAAAAGGAAAAACTAGTCTTAACTCAAGCCCAAAACATAGTAAGCCATCTAAGCCTAGAGCTTAAGGTTAAAGACAAATAAATTTCCCAAATAAGTAGGGACCTAAAGGAGTAATATCTAAAGTTGTTTTGAGGACTTCAAAATAAAAAATTGTCATACTCCAAAATGAGCTTAATTCAATCAAGGAATCTACCTAAATTTTGGAGTAAGAGAAGAAGCTCTTAGAGAAATAGAGCAGTGATAAAGCAATAGAGGTATCACAACTTTAATAGAAGCTAATTGTTGTAGTGATAGAAAAGACTAGCTCATAGGCTAGGTGTAATGTAGTAGAGTAAAAGGCCACCCAATTGACCCAATAATTAGCATAATAACCTAAGTAAATAGGTATTGTCAAGTTGGTAAGGGGGCTCTATGTTTCTTGCTACCAAAGGATCTCCACTGATGCTACCCAGCTCAGGCCTACACTCAAATTCATATCTAATGTAAACAATTTATATGATGTTATTGAGAAGATCCTAAAGATCCAATTATTGATCTTAGCTAAGGTTCTTGAATCTTAAGCATTGATTCAAAATTTATATGATGTGACAAAAGAGACCCTTTAGGCAATTAGAGTCACTGATAGGAGGAGAGTCCTAGGGAAGGTCAGTGAGATTTTGAGATACAATAAAGTTGATTTGAAATGCAATAATCTATTAAATATCTTAAAATAAGAGGTCGAAGGAATGAAGGGGCACATTTAAGGTTTGGTTCAACTAGGAATCCCTTTGCCTTTCCCTAATGAAACCATTATCCTGATGGAAGATTAGATACAAAATCTATTGGTCGAGAAGCAAAATGATTAGACTATTTTTTAGTCCTTGAGTGATTCTTTAGACATCATTGAGGTGGAGTTAATTTTGGCTCTGATGACCATATTAGAGAACCAATTTCATTTCATGGCGCAAGGTCTCCAATCCTTTTCCCATAAGGATATCATTGAACTAGATAGAGCTTTTCAAGCTCTATAGAAGTGGGAGTACTCAATAGAGGCAAAATGGACTATGTACAAGATGTCACTGTGAAAGCTCTAAGGGAACAATGATGTGAACCATAATTTTGGGAATCTATTTTAGTCATCTAAGGATAACGATTCTTCCATGTAGGCATGGATCCCCTAGTGAGTCACCATAAATTGTAGAATTATTTTTTACAAATTTTTGTTTTTTCTGAAGACTCTTATTTTTTATTTTGGATAAGTATCATACAACATTATATGTTTCAAGGCCAAAAAAAATTAAAGAATCACATGGAGGTTTCCATGTGTTGCTTCATCATTGTTTTTAGCTAAAAGGAATAAAAAAGAGCCTTTAGCTTTCACATGATGGACACTTGGTGCAATGATGGTTATTTTAATAAAATTAAAAGTCCCAACAATGAGTCAAGTGGTTGTCACTAAGCTTCATGGAGTCCCCTTTTGATAAATCTAAGAAAAAGGTTTCAAGATTCAAATGAACATGGATTGATTCCACTTGTCACCTTAGTACTCCCTAAAATAAAAAAGAGTTTTTATAAGCCTCTATTGAGTGTAAGACTAACATGGGGTTAAATGACATTTTACTTTGAGTCAAAAGGTAGTCAGAGAGTATGAGGAATGTGGAAGGTATTCATGTATCACCACTGCACTCCTTAGATCCAAGGAAAATATAAAATACCTCCCAAATTTCAAAAGGATTCCATGAGTAGCTTGTAGATAGTAGGAAAAGGATCAATAACTCAATTGGGATCTATGGATCTGATGGTGTAGAACCTCCAAGATCTGTTAAAACTAAAAGATAAGTAAAGAGTAAGAAAGAGTCTTAGTGACTCTAAAAGGCTATGGAATCTTCCATGTATCCATGTTTGGGGAGACTACATGTTAAAGACAAATTAGGATCAACAATTAAAACATAATGAGAGGGACAATTAGCAAAAATAACATAAATAAGCATCAAGTGGTTTAGCTCCAATAGCATGTAGCTTCTCAACTCAAAAAATTATGGACAAGTGGTTAGAACCCATGCAAGTGGAAGAGACTCATGGTTGATAATTATTTTGGCTATAAATAGCTATAAAATGGGAAAATAGGATATTTATCTAGACCATATACATAGTTTTAGGAGCTAGTTATAAAAATTCATTTAATTGCCTTAGTAGTTACATTTCTTAAGAGTTTGAAGATTGTGTTCTATGAATTTTTGCGTTATGTATGTTTTTTAATATATAAATAAAGAGTTGTGTTCCATGAAATAATAGTCTAATTTTCAATATTGCTTTTCATTTTCTACTATAAGCCTTTGTTTGGTTTCATATAATTACTTAAACTATTAACCATGTTGCATACTCTTTACTCTTTTTAGGTAGAAATGTTGAAACTGATACTATTTTGTTAGAGATAGATGATGATCTAAGTTAATTTTTCTATTATAAGCCTTTAGTTAGTCTATATTCTTTATTGTAATTATTGATCATGGTTTACTTTCTTTAATCTTTCAATAAATTATGTTAACACTCTTCACTTTGTCATTCAGTGAAGGAATTCAATCTTGGTGTATCACCTTAGTAGTTTAAATACTCCTTTTATGCATTATTTTCTCTCCATTTACACCAAACCCCAAGAGAAGATCCAACTTTTTTAAAATCTAGAGGTTTTTTCAATGGTCAAGTCCTACACCTTTGAAACATCCCACAACTCTGGTGATTAGTTTCAAAAATAAGCATCACTAATAACTACCAATAAATGATCTAGGTTAGTCTTTTACATATATTTCCATTTACCTACTATAATAAAATGATGTGTAGACCAAAGATCTTGTTTTATATGGAGGATTATAAATGTTTTTTAAATGTCTCCTATTTTTTTCCATAATTCATGAAATTTTTCTTGTTTGGATCCTCTTTTCCATTTGGACTAAGGTGTGGTTTTCTATGGTACCAAATATAAAAAATAAATATAGTTATTTAAAATGGTTATTATTCTTATTTTTTAAATCATAAAAAATAGAAGTTCCTTATTATCACATAGGTTTTACACCTATCTGTTAATGTGATTATTCAAATTCTAAATACATAATGACACAATGGAAAAACCTCAAAAGCTATGAGACTTTGGAAAGTTTAGGTTAATATCTATATAAGGTTTTATTCCTTTCACTAAATCCAATGTAATTGATAAAACAACAATTTTATATAAATTCTTCTCCTTTTGTGTTCTTGATCCTAAACTAGACTTTGACTGGGAAAAGAGTTAAGAATGGAATTTTCAAAACCAAAAATGGTTATTGCACCAAATAGTTTTACCAATTTTTAGTTATTGCTTAAATTAACATAAGATAAAAAAAATCTATTAAATTTTTTTTGAGCATAAACTCATGCAAATGGGAAATCAAAGGCAATATTTTCTATTTTCATATAAGGCAAAATATTGTTTATATTATAAAAAATATATCCAAAAGGGTATCAAATATCAAAAATTAATTTCTTGTGACTAAAATAAGAAATTTAATATCCATAAATATTCAAATAACTTTCATACATAAGTATTCTGCAAACAAGAAAGGAAAAATCTTCAATTTATTTTGTTCTCCAGGTTACAGCTTGTATAAAATTCATTCAAAATGCAAAATAATATTCATAACATAAAAAAATAGATCAGGTTATGGGGTCTACCCATATTTATACAAAATATCTCATATATAAGATGCATTTATCAAAACTTCAATGCCTAGTAGAAGAAAACATGCAAATATGAAGCTCTATGAAAAAAGAGGCATGGTCTTCTATTTTTGGCATTACTTACTTGGTAAAATTATTTGGAAAGTAGCATGAAAGATCCAGGTAGGACCTTTAACTTATAAATGAATAGATAAATTTGGAAAATATTCATGTAATTCTTATCCTTCTTCATGCAGCTGGAAGTGGCCCTTCGTGTAGATGGGCATCACCCAATATAGAACTCAACGTCTCATGAAAAGATAACTTGAAAGTAACTCAAGTCACTTTTTTTAAAACACTAACTTAAAAATCACAAGTGATACTTTTAAAAATAAAAATTCATGTCATGTTTTCAATATGGAATTTGAAATTTTCAACACATGCTTTTACAACTTTTAGCAATTATAACTTATCAAAATAGAAAGTGTAATTTTCAATTGTGATTTTAAAAAAATTCACCTTGTCAACAATATAAACGGTAAAATAAATATTTATCTTTCTCAAAAATATATATAAAATATATTTGCATCTTTGTAACATATAACTTTATAATGTTTTTTGCAATAATGAAATTACAATTCATGAAAATGTTTCAATAGAATAGAATTAATCAATTTACAAAACTTCCTTTGCCTTATTATCTTTCTTAGCCTATAGATTCTCAACATATGCATCAAAGGCCTTGAAAATATCTTGTATCATATCCTCATCTATTCCAAAGAATTATTGGTTGGAGGTTGCACAATTTACTACTATTTCAAATGATTCCCTCCTTAAAGTATTGATTCCATGCATTTTTGTTCTCATCTTATCCAATGCATTATGATACCTGATGTACCAGTGGATAGAACTTAGGGTAAATATTATAGTCTTTATAGATTCATTTTAAACTAATTCATTGATATTTACTTGAACCTCTTCTATTGAAAAGAGGTTATCTTCATCATCTTCTAGTTGGCATGAAACTTACTCAACATTCCTTCAATATCATGCATCATGTCAACAACACTGCCATGTGTAACCTTTGCCTTATGGGAAAATTTTATAAGCATCCTTATCTAGAATTGAGATACTTTATGTAATTCCTCTTTCTCTTCATCATTCTTTAGTATCTTTTTAGTAATGAAGATTTCTATATCAATTAAATGCACAGCTGTCAACATGGGATAATATAGATTCAAGGTTTGTAATTCTCCCTCATACTCAATAACCTATTCTCTTAAGACATTATTTCTCTCTTTTATAACTTTATAATGGTCCATTATTATATAAATAATCTTATTTCCCTTATAAATGAGTTATTTCAACCATTATTTGGTAACCCTTCCCATGATAGTAATTTAAGTCACCATATCTATTATTGCCTGATCTAGAATTTAGATGAATGGTTGTGATGACCCTAGTTTTTTCAATGATACACTGGGTTTTATGAACTTATTTAGCATATTTTTGAGTTTATCAACCATGTTTTTCAATTCAACTTTGCTAGCCTTATCATCATCTATTCTCTCAAAGAGGGAGTTGATGCCAAATTGAACATCATATTTTAACCCTTCCCTTGTTGGTCATCCAAGGTATATATTTGAAATCTAAAATTCCCCCACCATAAGATCTTATTTTTATTTATCTAGTGGGGGCACTACAATATCAATATATCTTTCTCCTCTACCATCACTTAATATTTTTGAAAAGGTCCAAGGATTATATTTAGACATATTTTTTATCTTTGATAGAACAAAATCTAATGTGCTTAGGGAAATCATTTGATTCCACTTATTTCCCACTATTTATACTATCCAACTAGGGGTAACATCTTGCTAAATGGATACTATCACCTAAGAATTAGTAGTTGAGGCTACTACACTAGTAGGCACTATGATTATTATAGAATACCATGTGGATGTTTCCATTGGTTGATTGAGATGCCTATGAAATTTTATCTCCATCAATTGTCTACAAATATATATTTGCACCAATAACTTGTGTTTCTCCTATCTCCACCAGAGGTGTTGTGGAAACTATAAAAGTGGTGGGATCAATGGAAACAACTATGTATATTGGGGGAGTGGAAGATGGAATTGATACTGTTAGGGGAATAGACAAAGGGACTCTAAATTTAGGAATAGGAGGAAGGGGGAAAGAAAAATAAATAAATGAATCAATAAAATGTGTTGGGTCACTTAGGGTTGGTAGGGTAGGGAAGATGACAAGGTATGAAGATTATGAAACACTTATCCCAAGAGTCAGGATAACCTATGGAACTATATTCAAGAAGAATGAGTCTATAAATTTGTATTGCTAAGTGGTGTTGGAAATTAATGGGGATGGAATGGAATTAATTATGATTAAAATGGAAAGGGGAAGTGAAATGTAAGGAAAGAGTGAAATTGGATGAAGGTAAAGTGGAGTGTAAATTTGATAATCCACTGATAAGGGATCCTGAATGTCCACTTAAATTAATTACATGGGTTGTAATGGGATTATAATGGTAGGTGAGGTGGCAGGAATGAGAGGTGGTGTGGAAACCTAAGATGAACTGGGAATGGAGACTTAAGGTGCAAGTGTCGGAGCTTTGGGAAAAATATAAATAGGAGGTGGGTGAATAATAAAAATTGGTTTTATTACTATGATAGACATGAGGATTGAATTTTTGGAAGATCTTGTTATAGTTGTGTCTTCTAAAAATATGTTGATTGATTGATCTAATTCTAACCCCTCTTTACTTGATTGCCTCTTTTTGGCCTTATTTTTATTTTTCTTCTTTTAAAGGGTCACTATCCTTCTTTTTTTCCACCTATTATCCCACTAGGACCCTCTACTAATGGATAAAATCCTTCTTGTTTAAGCTTTAAAACCTTCTCTCTAACACCTATTTTATATTTTGTTACTTTAAATCCTTTTCTTCTCAAAAAATTGATCATTATTTTAATAACATGTTTTATTCTATAAATCAGAGAGAAATATTTTGGATATGACCACCTAAGTAGTGGCAGGGGTTGAGTGATAATTGATTTATGATAATTTAGGTCAATTAGAGATTCATCATCAACCAAATAATATAATATTAGTACCAAATCATAGTCTTTGATATTTTTCAAGGTCATTCAAGAATGATCCTTCAATATAACCTTCTCCTCATGCTTTAAATCTTCCCAATAATATTTAAAATATGGAACATGAAAGTATCTAGAAATTATTATTATAGGTACAATCCACTAAGAAGTGGGTGAATCAATGGTGGGAAATAATCCAATTCAATTTCCAAACCATTTTAAATACTTAATCAATCAATTCAATCATTCATGAAGCATACAAATCATTTATAGTAGTGAATAGTGAACATAATTCAAGATAACATACACAACACAATATCTACATGGTAAACCCTCTTGGGGAATAAAAATTACTCTCAAACCTATAAATACATATACTAATATCCTATAATATCATCACAAATAAGAAATTGATCAAGTCCTTTTGATCAGGAACCTTGGTCAAATCCTTCTGACCTAAGGCCTTTAGTGAAACTAAAGTTCTATAAGGATCACCTACCCCTAATATGATCAAGTCCTTTACAACATCCTCAAAAATAACACTTCCACCTTAAAATTTATGTATTCAACACCTTATGATGGACCTATTTATTATATGAAAACTTTATAAACTCTCTCTCTAACTCATATAGGCCTCTCACATATGCATACCATAATCTCTCTCCTTATTCACTCAAACAGTCTTCATATTCACACTCAGATCTCTTTACACAACTTCAAATTTCAAGAACACTATAATGAAATCATAAATATGGACTAGAAAGAATACACATAGTACTTAATATTATTTTATTATAAACTCAACAACTAATCACTCTCACTCTCCACTCCTTTCCTTTTCTCTCTAACTCACTCACATACAAGTCTCTTGCTCTAAAAAAATATAGAAATCACTAACTTTGATTTTATTATTTATAGATAATTCTTGATAGTCATCACCTTGGTCATCCATTAATAATTTCTTATCCCTTAATAAATATATAATACAATTACATAGCTCAATATATTATTCATAGGTCAACCATAACATTTATGGGTCACCCTTAAGCAACTACACCTTTTAGTAAGGCCCTTGTAGCCCTTATAGGTCTCATGTGAAGCTATTCACTCCTTCAAATTTTCATTTAATAAAAAAATAAACACAATACCAATTATAAATACATAGTTCCACTCTTTATGTCCTCTAAAACATCACAAAATGATCAAAGTCATGTTTTCTCACCTTTGTATATGCTTAATTAACTTGAACATAAACCTTATACATAGGAACACCATTACCAAACATACATTCAACTTATTAATAATTTTTCATACTCAATATAGACTAATAACACCTCCAAAATACTCATAGATCATCCTCATAGAGTCTAAAATACTCACCAATAGCCAATTCATCAAGATATATAAAAATAACATTAAAACAAGCTCAAGCAATCTTATTGAGTCACTTCTAGAACAAGTACGACCACATAGTCTACTTTGAAGATCAAAATAATTATTTATAAATAATTTTATATTTTCAAACCCATATTAATACATGAAACTTAGATTCATTTACAACTTTGATTTTTACTACATTGTCAAATTCTACTTGGACCAAAAGCTATGACCCAAAAACTAGATACTGGTATTTTATTTTGCAAAATTCAAATATTGAAATTTAAATGGTCATAGTTAAACCTTGAACACCATGCTTGCATCTTGTTTCATCCCTACTTAGATCAAATAAACACTATCAATCTTGTTCAATATTTAATGCATAAGAACCAATGCTCAGATGATAAACCTCTATCACTTTGACCTCATCTCATTCAATCTTGAAATGTTGACCCCATACACTCTGTTGATCTCTATATATCAATTATGTCTTTAACTATCAATGCTCAACATTTGATCAATCTATATAAACACCTACTCACCATTAGATCTTTATCCTATACCTTTGCTTAATTTTTAAACATCATGAACTTTTCCTCATCTCACTACTTCCTAACTTCTTGGAGTAATGTGGTCCATTGATTTTTCTCGAGATTTAACTTATGCATAAATGACTATGGGGACCCTTTCAATATGTTTATAAGGCCAAATTTTGATAGATATATCTTTACTCTGATCAATCTCATGTCCTAAAAATTGCACCATATGTTCTCCTTTAAATGAGGAATCTAACCATGTACCAATTTAATTCTAAAAGCATCATGCATGAAAGATATAAGATCATTAAAATTCCTTCTCAAAACTTCTTTCACATAGCCAATTATGATTATAAATTGTCTAGGAGACCAACTTTGCTCCTACATAATGTTTTTCACAATTTAACACAGATCTAAAATTTAGCACAAATAAACCATACTCAAAATTGAACAAACCCAAATTATCAACTTCTATTTACACTTTTAAAAATTCAAGATATATCACCATCAAAATTCCTACTCAAATTTTCTTGTCACACACAAATTTGGCTATGAAAAAACATAGTCAAACTACCTGGGAACCCAAATTTGCATATGCATATATTTTGATGTATTTTATAACATGATTTGAAATTTAGTGAAAAGAAACTAAGAATAAAAATTAAAAAAACCATATTATCATTTAATCTTGGCACCTTCACATGTGTAAATTTTGACCTCATAAACATGCTTACTCGGCTCTTTCTGGCCACATGCAAACTTGGCAAAGTATGAAAAAATAGTGAATTTTGTCTTAAAAGTTAATTTTCCACCCTCATATTTTTGACTTCACTTCAATGAATGAATTTATATTTATTTCATATGAAATATGCATAAATTTTATCATAACCATATGACCAACTCCCCCTAAATCATTCCCATATGGCAATGGTGACATCAATAAATTACCTACTCATATTTTCTATCAATAGACATAAATTGTCTAGATGAAAGCTATGGACTACTATCTGAATTCCACTTATGCACATAATACATTAAATATAACATCTTAGGGACCTATTTCACATGATCTAATCACCATAATCATCCATAAAATCTCTAATCATGCCGAAACTAAAGAACACCCAAGCCTCCTTTAAACACGCTAAGAAAAGCACTTTACACACTTTGTCAATGTTACTTAGGCTATCAAATAACTTCATCAAATAATCGAGACACCTAAATGACATCATTGATAAATATCCAATAATATACCCCTTTGTCATTGACATCCAAAAACATCATATTCATATATATATATATATATATATGTATGTATGTATATATACAACTCACCTTCTCTCTCTTCAAGCACTCCCACAAGATAACTTTCTCCCCCTTTGACACAATGACAAAATGGGAACCAATTGATCCTAAGGACCTAAAAATACCATAAATAGGAAAGGACCATCTTAAAAAGATGATACAAACTCCCCCTTACTTTGAGACTATTTCTACTTGTCTTAACAACTTCCTCTTGCTCCATGTCAACACTCTCTCCAACCAAGCACTACAATAAAGGAGGAAAGAAAAAAAAATATAATGAAATCTAATGGAACTCACCAAGAAAAATCTAAGAGGGACTCACTCTAATACCTCTTATCCATTACATCATTTAAACATCTTTATATTTCCACACACCATAAATAATCACCACATAGTCTTACTAGCCTTCTCTCTCAAGACACTTCCATTACCACCAAAAAAGCATCTTACCAATAATTAATTAGGAAAAATTCTCTAAACAAACTTGAGAAATCACCTTGAAACATGCAAGATTTTCTCTTTTGGATAAACTAAACAAAATCACTTTTCTTCACACTAGGCTTGTTTTAGAATCCTTATAGCCCTACCTAAAACTAGTAGATCCCAAAAATATTTAGTAGACACATATTCAAAACCTAAAACTTCATATTTGGAGTAATATCATCAATCACACCAATTTTCATCACCAATATCATCCTCTACAACATATTTCCTTTACAAAACTACTAGCCAATCAACCCTCCATATTGATAAAAACTTGAGTAATTTAAGAACCAAAAACCTTTAATTCTTTGTGAATCTTGATTTGACCACCCATTTGGACCATTAATAATATTAAGAATCCTCATAACTCAATTCATAAGGCATACCACTTTTCTAACAAGGCTAAACACCCTAGAATCTCAAAACAAATAAAGTCAACACATCACCTTCTAGTCATCGTCCACCTCTGAAACTTCTTGTAAATTCATATAACATGTTTTAGGCCCTTGATAAATCTGAAATCATCCTTTTCCATCTAGGAACTTTCAATCTAACCCTACAGATTGTTCTAACTAAAAAAACACCATAAAAACACTTGCTTCTCCACTTGAAAGGTGTCTCTTAAGAATTAAAGATAGATACAATCTCTATACATAAATTCTCTAAAACAAAAACAAATCCTCATATTCCTTTTCCTCCTTGATCAATTGATACTTATATTTCTTCTTTATCTTCTTCTTTGGCTTTAGATAAAAAACTTTCTCAACTACTACAACATTTTATTTATATTCTAGGATTGGATTATTAATACATGGAGACAACATAGATTCATGGCATACCCTTTCATCTAAAGAATATTCCTTACAGATTGGATCCGCATCACTAAGAAATTATTCAAAAATAGAATGATGTTTACTTATATCCATACATACCTTAGAGCCACCTTTAACCAACACCTTGGTCTTCTCTTTGAGCTTAGTCTCTTCATTCTCAACATGAGCATAAAATGAGACCTCTTCTAACTCTTCAACTTTTGAAGAATTATCCACCATATAAAATAGATTACTTAGACCAATATACTCATCATGATTCATACTTATCACCTTTGATTTACATGAGTCAACCATCCTTCTTCTTTGCATTCTTGGATCCTGATTGAACATTTTATGACTTCTATACTTTTGCTAGCAGAACATAGCAATGCGACCTATCTATTCACAATTATACCATAGTTTTTTCAAGAAGATATTTATACCTTTCAAGATTTGAATAAAATACTATAATGTGTCCTATGTCAAAATGACTTTACCACTCAACATTTCTTGAAGGAAACTCAACTTGTCTTACCTTGTTCAGATAAAAACTATCAATGTGTCTAATGTCTTGATAACTTTAAAAAACTACCCTTTTTGAAGAAGACTTACATTTCCTTTCCTTATTTGGATAATGCATAGTAAAGTTTCCTTCATTAATACAATTGAAACACTTAACCTTGATTACTCTTTTTGAATGATGACCCTCATCATAGTCCCATGCAAAATCATTTTTAACAGGTCTTCTATATTCTCTAGCTCTATGCCCAAGCTGATTATAAGTATAGCAGTAACCATTAAAATTTGTATACCTCATGGCATTTGGTTAATTGATATAATTTATCTTTAATCTATTTATACCATCATTCCTTTTTTTATGATTTGTCTTCAAAGGTTGATTGTCCTAGTTCATATTAGTCTTCATCTTTTCTTGAGTTACATACTTTTGTTCTTCTTCATATCCAAGACTAGTTCTATCACTAGCATGCTTTTGACCACTAATAATATTGTCTATATCACATGAGCTCTTTTCAATTATCATAAATGTCTTTACTTTACTAAATTTATTTTCTAACTTAGATTTCAAAGACTCATTCAAAAACATACCTTAAACATTCATCTTCTTTAGATTTTAGGCTTCTAGATAGAATTTATAATTAATAACTGAGATGCTTGATCATATATTCATTCTCCTTGGTGTATTCATTAATTATTACCTCTTAAACATTAAATTTATCCTTGTAGTCCTTGATTTAGATTTCAACTTATTATTAATATTCTTCTCAATCTTTAGTTCTTCAAGATCATTCACTAATACACTCTCATATTCCATCTCATCTTCATCATTATCTGAATCACTCCAAGTAGACTCTTTCTAATGTCATAAACTTACTTCCTCAACCATGAAAAGAGCTTCATCTTCAATTGGACCATCATCTTCATGATCATATTCTGAGTCACTGTCTTCACTCTCATCTGATGAGCTACAACAATCTTTGGTGTAGAGACTCTTTTTGTCTTTGACGTACTTATTATTATAAAACCTTCTAAACACCTTTTTGATTTTATTATACCTAAATGTTCTCTTGAAATTATCATGACCTTGATCATTATCTTTGGACTTATATTCTAAACATGTTGTGTGAAAGGCTCAAATGTGTTGTTCTGGATCACCTTTACCATAATATAATGTAATCTTGGGTGAAATAAATCATGTAGGTGAGGGATAAGCTAAGATATTGGAGGCCAATGGATTATGTAGTAATGCATGAGAATTAATGGCATGGACCACTCTATAATAACCTTAGTTTCAATATCAAGAATTATTTTTTCAAGTATCTAAGAAATTTGAATAGAAATTTATGTAATAATGGATGGTGTTACATGAGTATCAACCCTATAGGATATGAGAGTATGTTATGTATGGAGAGTCATAGTAATGTATGGAGAACCTTGTGTTTCCCCCACACTATAGGTGGTCATCACATGTTAGTTTCAATATCAAGAATTATTTTTTCAAGTATCTAAGCAATTTGAATAGAAATTTATGTAATAATGGATGGTGTTACATGAGTATCAACCCTATAGGATATGAGAGTATGTTATGTATGGAGAGTCATAGTAATGTATGGAGAACCTTGTGTTTCCCCCACACTATAGGTGGTCATCACATGTGTAAACAAAGTTGTTGACATAGAGATAGTAGTAGTAGTCTAAACACCTATTGTAGATTTAATACCTCTAAAAGGTATATTAGTATCATTAAATGACTCATTTTATTCCTCAAATGTGACAACCTTAGAATTATTTACATTAATAACTTATAGGATTGTATGCCATCCCTTTTCAAGATCATTAGGTTACATATGAATTTAATCTCAAGGTGGAGAAAGTTTTAACTTGTTTAAGGTCTATACCATCAAAGTCATCAAGATGTATTATATCATGATATTCATTGTTATGTTCATTTTAATCTTGATAAATAGTTTCAAGTTCAAGCATATCATCATTAACAATATGTCTTACTTAAGTATGTTTATTATTAATATTTTAATCAATAGAGGAAGGAGGAATTTGTATTCCATAAATTTTATCCATTTTAGACACATGAGGTTGATCTAAATAAATCTGGCTATGTTCAATTTTAACACCACTTAAACTAGCACTTTGCTCTAGAGATATAAGAGAGTTAACATGCCAATAGTGCCCATGATTATAAATTTTCTCTGTTTATTGATCAGCTTGTGTGTCAATAGGTTCCTAATTCTAACTTAATAAACATATATATAAATTAAAAACCTCCTGGAAGCATTTTAATAACAAGTATTAAAAGGAATTGAGTCTTAGGTGCATTATAAATTATATATTTTGTAATCTTAAATACATTTCAAAGAAGTTAAAAATTCATTTAATTACATACTTATATTAATATAAAAAATAGTTGAATTTTCATGTAGTTTAACTAGATTACATAGGGAAAGAAGGCAAAATCTTATCTCTCGCTTAGGTTAGAATTACACTCACATGCACTAGAACTATATTGGTTCTAATTCCAATCATGTAGAATATGTAGCTACAACTCTTCAAGAGATTTATTGAGCCATATAACATTGCATATTTTTATTTATCTTGTACTATGTTTTTGAAAATTATGTCAAAGATAATTTAATCAAGATAATTCAGCCTCCAATTCAAAAAAGCAAAGACACGACCCTATTTATCAGCATACTACACACTTATTCAAAAATTTATAGAATCAAAAACTCAGAAGAGTATGAAATAAATAGTCAAGTACAAAATTGACAATAATATAAGTACATAATTGGAAACCTATTGATTCTATCTAGTATAGAATCAACAACCTACCAGTTCTATAACATTTTTCAATGTAGATCTAGATTACATGGTTTGGTCCCAAATGAATTCCATACCTTATTTCCACTCTCATATTTTGAGAACAATGACTAGGTGTGTCAATTTCCATCTCTTTAATCTCTTGTTTAATTTTTTATTTTTCAGTTATATATTTTTACTTTTAGTTTCTATTATTCACTCTAAGATCTCATTCCCAAATGCACTTATGAGGTTAGATGCACTAAGCGGGTTCAGGGAATAATTCAAGGACTAGTGTCCTCTAATTTTAAGATTGTTGTTGAGATAATTTAAGCCATGATCTACAAGTATGGGGCTCCACTAGATATCCTACTTATAATATATCTCTAATAGATAAAACACTACCACTAGGGGTCCAATACTGATTTTATCACTGACTTACAGGACTTCTACACTTCTAGAAAGACCAATTGCAACACATTAAATTTAAGAGCCCTATTTTTATTCACTTTTCCATTTATAAAATAAAATAAATATCACTTTTTCACAAATAAACATCAAAAGAGAGGGAGGGTAAGGCAAAAATAAAGCTTTCTAATTAAAAAATCAACATAGATGCTTCTAAGACCAAAACATGCCTAGCTACAGTTGCACCATTATATGCCAAGTTTCATGATAGCTCAAGCTTCAGTCACATAAGGAGAGAGATTTTGGGGTGAAAAAACAAATTCTAAATTTTAAAATTCCTTTAATTAATTAAATGCACACATATTTGTAGTTGATTGCATACATATCCTTACAAACTTCAAATAAAGCAAAAAGAATCAAAGAACCTAACTAAAATAGTAGAAGTACATCCTAGTTAATGCATAAACTCTATATAAAAACATAAATTATAGTCCTATAGAATTAATATTGATTGATTAAATTAAAATAAGATATAAGACTTGCAAGGGAACTTGTTGAATAATTAACCTCAATTTGAGTAGGTTAATTTGGGTCCTTCCTATAGGTTTATAAGTTTTTCCTAAGTCTTAATTATGTGTGTATTGATTATATTTATATATATAATTTATTCCTACCTAAATGAGGTGTCACTCACATCCCTATTCCACTTGTTGGATTTGTATTTACTTGCATGTAACTCCTCTCCCCCTACATGGCACACACATCCTCCTCACTTGTAAGAAGATTAGGGCCACATAACACACATGCCTAAGCTTGCACATGTAACTCCTCTTCTCTCTTAGATTTATATTAAGAGTTCACCTCTCTTATTCCACACACCCTCAACATATAAATCACTCTTGTTAAATAGTATTTCTCTTGCATCCTTATTATAAATTCATTCACTTTCTATTATACTTTCTCCATGCTATTGTAATTGGAGTTCATTGATTGAAAGCTTCTAATAGATTGTGGGGATTTTTTACCATTCAACATTTTTCTCCATTTATCAAATCTCTTGTCTCACATTTTGTGTGGTTGATTCACTCTTGAGGTAACTTTATAAATTTACTCATTATTTTAATAAATTCAACATTATTTCTCTTTTGATCTTGGCAATAATTCTAATATGGTATCAAAGCTAATTTTGTTTAGTGTTTAAATCTTTGATAATATTTCATTTCATTGAGTTGATAAGAAACATCTTATCTATTTTCTTGAATTTTTTTTGCATGAAATTTTATCATTGCAATTATTTGTCTTTGATATTAATTCATTGATAGTTTTTTTGAGACATATCACCTAATTATCATTTATTATCAATTTTATGATAACATTATGTTCTTTTATTAAGATTTAAAGCTGCATATAGGTGATTTTTGGTTGAACTTGATGCACTAAAAGCTTCTAGATTTACTACTAAGCCCAGTCTTGGCTTCATTCTACATGATATTCCATTTTGTTACATGGTAATTTATCCCTTTGGTGTTTTTCACTCTTAATCCATTTCAATTTCATTCAATTTTTTTTATGTATGTATTCATATTTGGTATGATGTGTTTTATTCTTTGGGTTTTCTATTAGTAATCACATATCTAATAGATGCTTTAATCCTTTGTTTTATCTAGTAAAATAAATTGGCATTTTGCTACTGATTTTCATGGCTTCTTGGTGCTTTGTTACTGTTCTTTGTGTCTTCTGTTTAGTATGCAATATTCTATTATGGTCCTTTTTGGTGATGTGTATCATGTAATATTCCTATATGGTCATTCCAGTTTTTTATTATTGCTCAATTTATTGAATTGGTTTTTTATATCTCTAGTATAGGTTTTCCCTTTCCTAGTTGATGTTCCTTCCATGCCGCCTCTCCATGAATGTATATCAATCTAATTCCTCTTCATTGATTCATTTATTGGTAGTTTGTTACCTAATTTCTTTTTTGCATGGTGGGTGTGAAGTTTTTTTGTGTCTCAAGATTATGCATTTAATATAATTATAAATGTTTATATTTTTATTCAAACTATCATTGTGCTATATTCATAGCCTATAACACCTTTGTAGGCCCTTTCAATCCTTATTTGCATCTCATTTTTTTTATTACATCCTTGGGACATTTTAATATTATTTTTATTTTGCATGTATCATTTCAAAACATTTATGTCATTTTAAAAAAAAGGTACATTGGAGGCTATTTATCCAACCCATTTCTTAGCACTTTCTTATTAGCATTATTTCTTAGTGAATGATTCTAACTTGGTGGTTGTATTCTTGGGTAAGTTAGTGTAATATTTCTATATTAAGTTTTTAAAGTAATTCAAATTCAAGTTAGTAAAGTGTTGCTGGAATGCATTTAACCAAAAACTTTTCTTTTCATATGAATTCTTAAAAAAAGACAATTCATAGGGCAAAGTCTTTTTCCAATTTTAAAACACAAGTCTTTTCAAAATGTGACACATTTTCCTTTTATAAGTTTCATGGTAAATTAGTTTGATCTTTGGTATTCATAATTATAAATACTTTGTTAAATCATAAAGTTTCTTTTCAAAATAAGAAATTTATTTATACTTTAGCCAATGGCATAATTTGTATTTTTGATTAGATAATTTTCATGTCCACAAAAACACATTTAATTATTTTAAAAACAAAAACAAAAACCTTTTTTCCATGTGAAATGTGCCATGTATTAAAATATGGTTTCATTTCATTATAAAACATTTAATGCAATTACTTAAAATTAATTTAAATTAAGTTTAAAGATTTTTCCCATTGTGTCATTTTTTTGAATTGTTGTAATGCAGTTATTTCTTTTGACGAGTAAGTTTGACATGTTTTAGATAAATTGGCATTTTTTTTGGTCACAAAATTGTATGTTATAACTTATTTTTCAAACATAATGTGGATTCAAATTTATAATGAGGCTTTTATTAATGATTTTCAACATCAAATTATTGAAAAAGATAATGAAATTATTGCACTTATATGTCAACTTAAATGTAAATGAGAAACCATTCTTCTTTTACAAACCTCACACCATGAAAAATTAAGAAAAATGTAAGTTTTAATTGACTCTCTAATTGCTCAATTAACATCTTTTTAAAATGTGTAAACATTTAATACTATTGTTTCACCTCCTAAAGAGCAATTTACTCTACTACATGATGGTTCTAACCCCAGTTTCAAAATAATGCAATCCATGGGGTATGTTGGTAGAGGCCTTGGTAAGTACAAAAATGGTATTCATGCACCCTTTTTACTTGAATCTAATGCTCAATGTAAAGGTCTTCGTTATTTAAATTCTCTTAATAAAAATTTGGAATTATATTGTCCTTCACATCAAAGGACTTATAATGCAACTTTTGATTATATTGTTTAGAATGTTCATGCTTTGGTTAAGAATGCTAAACCTTGTGCATGTTGTGGAAAACTTGGGCATCATATATCTAAATGTTATAAATTTCACCCTTGCAAATCTTATGGTAAATCCACACATGACACTTTGCATTGTTGAAAATTGACTAAATCTCCTACATATAAGGGTAAAATTATTTATATTCTTAAAATTGATAGATCTTCTAAAGACTTTGGTATGTATTCATGTGATGATTCTTTAATTTATTTTTGATGCATATATTTTACTAGCAACACATCTTATTTGTCTCTATTTTGATTAAATTAATATTTTTTATATATTCCTTACTTTTTATTACATATGATATATGCCTTTATTATCTTTACTAACTTGTTTGTGAAAAGGATATCGCACTTTATGATGTAAGTTATCTTTTCTCCATTTTCCTTTTTTGTAAATTTACTTTTATTATTATTATTATTATTATTATTATTATTATATATATATATATTATTTTTGACATATTGGTTACTTCACTTGAAAGATTGGTGTTAGCTTGTTTTGTCTTACAGGTTTTTTGGATCATTACTCCTTGTTGGTCTTTGTTCCATTATAGATTGACCACATTGTCTGAAGAGGATTATTGGATATTATTTATTATCACACTTTTATTCTTGTGCCTTTTTGTAGCACCTTTTCTTCTTTCTTCTCTCAAACTATTGTAATTTATCTTGAAGGAAGTTTTTATTAAGGGCGAGTATTATGTAATTTCAACTATGTTCCTTTTTTGTAATAAGTTTTTTATACTTTTGTAACCCCAATTCAAGCTTATGGTAGAGTGTTGGAGAAATAACCTTAATTTGGATTCTTTATATAGGTTTGTAGGATTTTTCTAAGTCTTAGTTATATATATATATATATATATATATATATATATATATATATATATATATATATATATATATATATATATATATATATAACTAAGACTTAGAAAAATCCTATAAACCTATATAAAGAATCCAAATTAAGGATATTTCTCTAACAATATATATATATAGGTAGAGTGTTGGAGAAATAACCTTAATTTGGATTCTTTATATAGGTTTATAGGATTTTTCTAAGTCTTAGTTATATATAATATATATAACTAAGACTTAGAAAAATCCTATAAACCTATATAAAGAATCCAAATTAAGGTTATTTCTCCAACACTCTACCTTAAGCTTAAATTGGGGTTACAAAAGTATAAAAACCTATTACAATATATATATATATATATATATATATATATATATATATATATATATATATATATAACTAAGACTTAGAAAAATCCTATAAACCTATATAAAGAATCCAAATTAAGGTTATTTCTCCAACACTCTACCTTAAGCTTAAATTAGGGTTACAAAAGTATAAAAACCTATTACAATATATGTATATATATACACTTTATTCCTACATGTATGAGGTGTCACTCACCTCCCTAATCCACTTTTTGGATTCCTCTCCTCCTACATGGCACATACATCCCACTTATAAGATAAATAAGGCCACATGGCACACATTTTTAAGCTTACACATGTAACTCCACTTCTCTCTTAGCTCTATAATAATATCTCACCTCTTTCATTCCACACACCCTCAACACACAACTCACTCTTATTGTTCTAGTATTGATCTTTCATCTTTGTGATTATCTTTAGTAAAAATCCATTCTCTCTCTTATATAGATTATTTATGTTATTTTACTTGGATTTAATTGTTTGCAAGCTTCTACTAGATTGTGGGTTTTTTTCAATGTTTGATGGTTTTTCTCACTTATCAAATCTCTTGTCTAACATTTTATGTGATTGATTCACTCTTAAGGTAAATTTATCAATTTATTAATTATTTTAATGAATTAAATGTTATTTATCTTTTGATCTTGGTAAAAATTCTAATACAACTAGACATATTGAGATAGAAAATCAATTTTCCATTATTCTAACAGCATTTATTTGCTAATAGAGTTGACCCTTTTAACATACTAGGTAGTATTATATATAGAAGGGAGAGATTAATCTTGGTTTCAAGAGGAATGAGATTCTACTCTTAGACATCATGGCATAAAATGGTATAACATCATTATTTCAGAAGATTCATCATCTTATAATAGATAAAGTGAAATTGAAGTCCATGACCCACTAAGAATCCTTGAGGAGAGGTCTGATGGTGATTGTATCCTAATAATTTTGATAGAAATTGTTGATCTTCCAATGATAAATTGATGATTTTGAACCCATGAAAGCCAAAAATTAACAATTAAGGAGTGTCTTTGTTAGATCTACTATGCATAAGCAATTTGAGGTGCACACACCTCTTTTATCTTTGTGTCACTATAAAACGATAAGGGGATGGCCACATGGCACTTTGTCAATATCTTTGACTACATAATCCTTGAAAAAAGATAAATGTATATCCATGATACTTTAAGGTCCACCTTCTTATCTTTTATTTTTACATCAAATTTGAAACAAGTGTCCCAATTAAGTTGTTTGGAATTAACCACCCAATTAGTACCTATGGAATTACCTTTATCATGTGAACCAAGACTAATTTATATGGAAAGTCATATTTAAAATTATAGATATGTCTTTATAGTTCTCACATGACTCATTTTTATGACTTAACCATACCTTATCTCATGTCTACTTTATTTGCATATTAATACTTGGCATGTCCTCACTCTTGTGTTGGGTATGAACTCAGATCTTAGCATCCTAGGCCCCCCTTTAGTAGAGAGTGAGTGTAGTGCCTACACATGGCATGATCTCAATATTTCACTTGGTCACAAATCTTTGATGCATGTGCCCTTGGGACTTGGTTATGATTTAGCAAGATGTCAACACATGGCTCAATCATGTTGATCCAAAGACTTGAGAGTTACACATAATTCTTTATTATATTTTTAGGTTATGATCTAGTGAGATGATACCATGTGGATGACCCTCACTTATCTAGGTATTCAAATAATTTTGAGACTTAAATTTTCTTATGTTTTCTATATATGAATGAGATTATATCGTGTGACACTATCTCATTCATCTGATTGATTAGGGAATCTTGAGACTTATGATTTTACCTAAAATCTCTAGATGAGTGAGATCATTCCACATGGCATGATCTGATTTATCCAAAGGGTTCTTTATCTTTGATTATGGAATTATCTATTAGCCTACATGATAATTTATATGTGAATAGGATCATGCCCTGTAGCATGATCTTACTTATCCAAAGGGTCACTTACCTCAAAATATGTATCTATGTATGTGGACTCTAGGTAGTGGGATGTTTCCATGTGGATAGCCCTCACTTGTCTAGATGTTTGTCAGCCTTTATAGTATGTGATTGTTTTTTTATTCATGGATGAGTGGGACCATGTCATGTGGCACTATCTCATTTATCTATATGATTGGGGAAATTTGGGAGTTGGGACTGCTCTTATTTTCCTCTATAGGAATGAGATAGAGATGAGGAATGATCTTAGATATTAGGGCATTATAGATCATTTTATTTATTAGAAGTGAATAAATAGGATGAAGACATGAGGCATAATCCTAGTTACTTGGGTGCTTGAGTAAATTGGAATTAAAATATTTTACCTTATAAGTGTGGAGAAGTGGGATGAAGACATGCATCTCATCCTATTAATCTATGGGATCGTTGAATAAAAGATAGTAATTTTTAAAATCCTTTATGTGGAAGTTAGGTGTAGACACGTGGAATAATCTTGGAGCTCAAATATTTAGACATTGAAGTTTGAACTTGGATATGTAGTCATTGGGCTTTCAACTCATTACCATTCTTAAATTTGATAATCACTTCAGGTTTAAGAGATACATACGGTGATGTTTTTTGCATGGATAACCTTCACAAAAATGACTAAGTATGAATGTCCTTCATACTATAGGGGAAACTTTTTGAGTTGGACCAAGTAAGCTTTGGTAATGTGGCCATGTGGGGTCAGAATATTCTTGTGAAGAATAAACAACCTTGGGCAAAATAAGTTAGCTCAGTTAGTTCATAAATCCATAAATAATATGAACATCATAACACCAAAATCCAATTAGATATATATAATAAATTTAATACATATATCCATTTAGACCTTTAGACTCGTGCATCAAACAAACTACTGGAGCAACTATGGGGACACTTAGTCAACTTAGTTACAGATCAAAACTTTATTCCTAATAAGAGACTCAAACCTAAAACAATGACTTCTAACTTAAAATTAGACTAATTCATATCTCAACAAGACATATACATAAAATTTAAGAAAAAATAAGGTCTTTATTTTAAAAAAATGTGAATAGGGTGTGTTGGTCACAATAAATGGTGA
Source organism: Torreya grandis (assembly GCA_037957365.1). Taxonomy (NCBI): domain Eukaryota; kingdom Viridiplantae; phylum Streptophyta; class Pinopsida; order Cupressales; family Taxaceae; genus Torreya; species Torreya grandis. Next base: position 6,777,688 of record JARHVA010000192.1, on the reverse strand, counting down.
CTACTATAGGGAAAATATTGTCTTAATGTTTAGAATCTAGACTATTGGCCTCCATTATCAAACTATGAGATAAGAAACTATATCTCACTTTATATGAACTTAGAAGAAAGAGAGTGCTCAATTTTGCTTCAACAAACAACATATTAGGCCTTGATTCTTTCAAAGGCTCAATTTATGTAAACAATGATTCTATTAAATTTTAAATCCACTAGACTAGCTCAAACATATATTAAGTACTTTTAACTCCTTGAAAGGTAATTTATTTTCATAATTTATTTAAGAGTATAGCTTGGAAATTACTCTACTACTACTATTCAGGCATCTATAACCCTAATAGAGATGCCTTTGGCCCCACTCAAGGCCTTGCTTCATTACTAACCAGGTTAGAATAAATGTGATAGAAGTTACATAAATCACCCTTTCTTAGGAAGAAACTTCCAATTTCATGAGATTTAGACTTCCTTTCATTTTGATGTTTCTTTTTGGCTTAATTTGGGAGGGCCAAGGCCCAATATCGCCAAGGTGTCTGTATGGTTCAATGATATCTTTTCACCAAAAGGGTCCTTCACTTGATCATTAATTTGGTTGTGATTAATATGTTTATTTTACTATTTTGATGACCTTTATTATAAATAGGGCCTTTCTCAATTCACTTACTCAGTTTTGAATTAGTGACCCCTAATATTTTTAGTGTCTCAAGAGAAGTTCATTTGATTATCACATTGTTCAATAATGGAAGCTTGCCTTTCACTTTCAAATTATGGGACTATAATTTTAGTGTTTTTATCAATTTTGAAGTGATTAAATTCAGGAAGATGAGGATAAAAATTTAGATTGGACTTTACTTTATTAGAACTAGTTTAGTTGCTTCTCAATCTAAATTATGGGGACAAGGTACAACCACTATAAGGTTAGCAAGGGAAAATAAGGGGAAAAACTCAAGGCAAATAAACACATGCCAAAACAACACAAAGTAGGAATAGGAAAGCAAAAACATGAGAAAATAGAAGCAAACACACAACTAAAGAAAATGAGCTAACTCTAATCTAGTATTTACATCACTAATCTTAGTTACTCAAGACTATTATAAAATTGTATTGGAAGGGAAAACTAAGAAGTAATAATTTAAGAACTATCCATTCACATGTAGTGGGAATTCATTATTTTCAAGGTCTTCAAATGTAAATGTGTTTTACCCCAACAATTTAGAGATTCGGTATGGGCCAATCCAAAGTGAATCAAGTTTAGAGTGTTTTTATTTCTTCTCATGTGTTTTATCCCATAATAGGTCTAAGTTTGATATTTAAAAGGACTTGATCTTTTCCCTCTTATCAAACTATCTTTTGACTATCAATTGATGGTTACAAAAGTTTTATAGATCCTCTTCTCATACATCCTCTAATTGGACAATGTCCAATAGCCTTGATTTTGTCTTTTCAGTATCTTCCATGTATTCTTGCATAAAATTATAAGTTGGAAACATAAGAGTCTTTAGGTAACAGAGAGATTTTGAGGGATTTATTATATCTATGGTGGGCAGCCCAAAGAGCATATTTTAATAGTGAATGTTAGTCTTTAGTCTTCTTTTCAATAGACTTATTGATGGCATCATTCAGGTTCTTATTAATTGACTCAACCAAATCATTCCTTTATAAGTATTAGTTTGATGGGAACCCCAAGGTAAACCCATTTTCATAATCCCATTCATTGAGCTTAACTGATTGAAATACAAGTCTATTGTCATATACTAGTGAGGCTAGGGTGTCAAATTATGTTTTTATGTTTTCCTCAAAGAGCTTGATGACTTCCTTGGCTATGTTGTTCTTAGTTTCCACTACCTCTGTACATCTTGTGTAATAATGAGTGGCTATAATTATGAATTTATGTCCAACTAACAAGTTTTATTTGATGACCCCAATGAAGTCAAGTCCCCATTAAGTGAAAGGATGTTATTTTATAAGAAGTCGTAAAAGCATTATAGTGTGAACTTTTTTCTTGAAAAAGTTCTAGCACTGATGGCATAAACGCACATGGATGTAGACATATTTGAAGATAATGTGTCAATAGTACCCAAATCATAGAATTTTGTGTGTACTTATAGTCCCGAAAGGATGGCCACTACCCAATTTTCCATAAAAATTAGTCATTATTTCCTTAACTTCTTCTTTGGATAGATGTTTGAGATAGATGACTTCATACTTTTTCTATAAAGCACTCCATTATTCAACACTTAGTAACTTGTCTTTAACCTAAGATCTCATTTTACATCTGATTGAGTTCTAGAAGAAGATTTTCATAAAGAAGGTAGTAAAAAATTAGACCATACCATTCTTGATGGATCATTTCTGATTGGTCTAATTAAACCACCATAATCCTTGAATTGATTTCAGTGATCAACTAAGTAAGACCTTGACCTCTAACCAAATTGATAGGTTTTATTATAAGTTCTTACTCTTTTAGCTTGGCCATCCATCAACCCTTGTGTTCTCCTATCTCATTCTACCCCAACTTTAGCATTATAGTTGGTTTGGGATGATGGTGTGCACCTTATTTATGTGAATGTAGTGTTTAAATGTTTTCACATCCTTAACCAATTTATAAGCATGTTTATGCAAGGTGAAATACTTCAACTCTACATCCTTCAAGTTTGTGCTCATGAAAGTGATTAGGTGCTCATCTTCATTTATATTTTGAGTGAATATTGCAACTATGGTGTGTTTTCACATGAAGGAATAGAGGTAGAAGTCATTTGCATAGTCCAGGTTGATTAAGATTGGTGTATGCATGATGGATTCTTTGATTTTTGGAAGGATTGTCTAGATATAGGATACCACTCCACCTTTGCTTCATATTTCAACATTACATTCAAAATTTTAACAATTTTAGAAAAACCATATATGAATTTGCATATAAACTTAATCTTATCAAAAAATGACTTTAATTCCTTTTTACTATTAGGAAAAGTTATCTTGGAAATCACATTGGTGTGCTTAGACTTAATATAAATACCTTCATTCATGATGATGTGACCTAAAATATTACCTTAGGTAACACTAAATACATTTTTATTTGGGTTAAGAAAGATACCATACACTATACACCTTTTAAATATCTTTTGAAGATGGTGAAAATGATTAGATCTATAGTTTAAAAAATAAGTCAAGTCATCCATGTAAATAAGAATGCATTTACCTATCAGACCTTTAAAATAATAGTTCATGGCTCTCTAAAAGGTGGATCCTTTGTTAATAAGTCCAAATGGCATTTGTTTTCAAGTGAAATTACCCCACTTAGTTATAAATTCCATCTTGGCTAGATCTTTCTATTTTACTAGAATCTAATTATATCATGAGAATACATCTAGGAAGGACATCATATAGAATCCATTGATGATTTGTATTACCTCATCTAAAGAAGGCAAAGGATAGTTATCTTTATCAAAAACTTGGTTCATATTTTTGAAATCCACACATAGTCAGATTTCTCCATTCTTTTTATGAACTGGCACTAAATTAACTACCCAGGTAAAGTGATAAATTGGGAAGATGATCCCAATTAAGAGGAGTTTGTAGACCTCTTTATGAACAAGTGATTCTAGGATTGGTTTCACATGTCATTATTTATATCTAAATGGTTTCTAATACTGATTGAGTGGAATAATGTGGTTTATTATCTTCAGGTCAAAGACCTTAAGGTCTCTATAGGCCCAAGCAATAAAATTTTGGTACATCAATGGTAATTTTCTAAGTTCTTCAACCTCAATAAGAGTTAAATTTAGACTAGTATGAACAGCTTAGGGTTGGTCTAAGGAACCCATATTAATCATTGTACACTTTTGGTCTCAGTGTATCAGCCTTTTAGGCCTGTGTGTGAGATTGTCAAGTTTAAACACTCTTTCAAAGAAGATCATCCTTTTGGAACTCTATTTTCTTTAAATTTCATAATGTCATCTTGGTCACTTTCTACATTTCCATGGTCATATTTTTCCACCTCATCTAAAACTTGGGTCTTAACTACCCTTAAATTGTTAAGAAAATCTAAAATATGGTGGTCATATTTTAAAAATTGAAATTTATTCATATTAGCTGGTACTTGGGTGACATGGGATGAGATCCATTGAAAACATTTATTGCCTTGAGTCATTTAGGAGTGTTAGGTTTGTAATAGAATTTCCTAATAAATCAATCACTTGATTTTATTCTCTAAGAATGGGGATGATGGTTAAAGCATTGAATATAGATATTAAATCTTGTAGTCATGTAAAATGCTAAATTTGGTTACTTTAGTGTGGCTAATGACACCCAATCCATAGGTCCTCCTACTTACTTGCACAACCCTTATAAGCTTTTCTTTCATCAATTTCCAATCATACATAGCCTTTCAGACTCAACCCTTATAGACCCAAGTATCTCTTTTAAGCCCAAATCCACCCCCCCAAGTCTCATTCCCTCTAGACAATAGTGTCCAACTTGGATAGGAGTGCAAAAACCCAGGGTGTCTTATTTCTAGTGTTGTCCAAGTGTAAATTTGGTTCAAATAGTCATTTTCTCCTGGATCCTTATCCTAATTCATGTCAGCCTAATGTGAATTCATTTAACCCATGATCATTAAATCCCCTATAAAATTCTATTAAAATTCCATTTATAAGGGTTGGCACTCATTTACAAGAGAGAAGTAAGACTACAAGCAAGTACACTCAATCACTTTTCCTTATTCTCTACATACAGCCTTCCAATATTATTCAAAACCTATTCAAAACCCTTACACTAGTTCCTAGCCATCTAAAGTACACCTAGCTTGACATCTAGTTGCATTTTCATACACAATTTCACCAAGCACTTTAATGGGAGAACTATATTAGCTTGATCCCTCCTTGGAGTATTGGTATGTAGGTAGTGTGCCCATACATGGGGTGTGAAATGTGTCTAATGTATCCTTTATATACTAACCCATTTTCCCTCTTTCCCATATTTACTTTCAAGTTCAAGTACAAATATCTCATAGGTATTTTGAAGATTAAAATAAATGCACAATGAGCTCTGTAGACTTTTGGGCTTTGATATTTCACTGATAGAATAACACAAACCTGCCTAACAGAACCCAAAAAACTTAGATCACCTAAACAATAGTGCCAAAAAAAGACTACAACACTAAACACTAGGGTGTCCCACTTTTATAATTCCTATACAATCAAAAAATGAAGTTTAGGAACCTATTTGTGACACTATCCTAGTCATGTACTTGAATTCTTAGACCCTATCTCAGACTAGATAGTATAGAATAAGCTAAGTTACATTTCTCCTTGATCTTTTACTATTTTTAGAAAGGTCAAATTGCAATTAAATTTCACAAATTAGTATCCATAATTAAGAATATTATTTATTTATTTTCCCTACTCAAACGTATTTATTAAATAAGAATAAAACTCCATTATTCCCAAAAAGAATAAAACATTTGGTGAACCTGACTTACTTTGAATTTTTGCACAAAAACCCTAGAAACCCTAGGGTAAATTATTTCTAATTTTTTGCCATAATTTCATAGTTTTTCCTATATTTAAAAATTATAAATCTATAAATTAATTACAAATTTATCAATATATTTTATAAAAACCCTAGTTTGCACATACTAGATCCCTTTTGCATACAAACACATTCCAAACACTAGGAAAAATATATTACTAATTTTAGAAATTTTTCTAATTTTTCCTAAATTTTTCAAGAAAAATTTTAAAAATTTTCTATAAATTCATATCAAATATTTAAAATTATCATACTAACTTTAAAAATTCATTCAAAATCCTTAGTTACATTAACTAGCTCCTAGTTATTTTCTAATCATTTTCTAAATTTTTAGTTACATATCAAACTCAAAAAATCAATTTCAAATTCAAAAATTTATATTATTTTGCATAAATATTTTTAAAAAATTGCTAGTTACATATACTAGATCCTACTTTGCCTCTTGAGGTATCACCTTACATCCATAGCCAAATTGCAAAAATGATGTTCCTTTATGTACAATTTTTTCTTACATTTCTTGCAAATAACAAAGAAACCATAATGGGCCCTATCATGTATATGAATGATGAAGTCTATCATATGTTAGTAAAAATATTCATCCTTTGCATTTCATGTTTGTGTTTCATTATATGGGATGATATTACAAAGTCATTGCAAAAAATGCACAAGACTTCAAAATTATTTTTGCATATTCTCTTTTGCTCGTACAAAATAATTATGAACTCCATTTTGATAAATGCATTCAAAATGTTATGTTACATGTCAAAATTTTATGTCTTTATGAAAAAAATCATGTTCTCTATCCTTTGCTTTATATTCCTCATTTGGAAAAAAAAATTGATCTTATCATGCTAAACACATTAGAAATGTCATAGCACATGCCAAAGTTTCTTATGCATTCATGCACAAATTCATACTTTATATCACTTGTTCTCTATCTCTCATGAGGAAAACTTTTCAAGACTATCTTGTAAAACATATTAGAAATGTCATGATTCCAGTCAAAATTTTCTATGCGTTCATGCATAAATTCATGCTTTCTATCCCTTATTTTCTATCTATCATGTGGAATGTTATTTATAAACATATTGATATACATGGTTTCTACTTAGATGTATCTAACTCTTTGGGTACTCATAAGTCTCTCCCTATCACTACTAGACATAAGCAAACACTAGTGGTTATATCTATCCCTCCTCTCTTCAAACTTGGTTCATATAGCTTTTATCCCATACCTACTATCAGCTATATGCCTATAGTAGATTGTGTGATACATTCTATGACCCAAGTTTATGAAGATAGGTAGGTTGATTACACCCATGGTTATAAATTTGTCACTCAGGTTGGTAACCCTTTTGATCTAGTTTCAGCTCCTCCACCTATTATAGTTCTTCCTCTAGTCTAGATTCAGCCATAATTGAGACCTTCATCACTAACACAGAGATTTCATACACCTGCATAGCTTTAAGATTCTATACAAATTCCATCTACCATATTCACACCTAAGATAGTCTCATTGAGATCTCATGCATTTATACATAGAGCACATGTTTAGAGAGTTTATCCTAGTACTAAATGGGTCCCTAAGAACCCCATAATTGCATCCACTCCTTAAATTTATAGGAGGACCCAACAGTCAATTTCCACTATAGGAATTTTAGATCACTTATAACATACACAACTTTTAGAACCACGGTCTCAGCATTTCCATCATGCATGATACTTCTTCTTGATGCAGGATAACATGATAGGGAGTCTCCCATGAGACTCATCAGTTAGTCTCATCTCTTCTTAGCCTTAACTATACATATCTTCTTAAACATTATTGTACATAATATCTTCTATTTTATTGTACATAGTTCAAAATTTTCAAAATACAAAAACAATACAAAATTTAAACATACAAAAATAATACAAAATTCAAAAATACCAAAAACATTTTGATTGTATGCATCATCCATGTTTTACATTACTATTACTATGCTAAGACTTACGTTTATTGTTTCATGCTATGGTTTGTAGATTATATACATTACCATGCTTCACTTGATCTTCTTTGAGTGTGTGAAGTGACATCCAACTACTTGATTGCTTCATTAAACCCATTGAGGGGGCTTTCCTACTTTTACATTCGAGACACACATCGATATACATACCCACTGGGGGCATCTTCTACATGACAACACTATCCAATTTATGTCAATTATACACTACACACTCTAAGTTATCATACTAATGTACATTACTTACTAGATTATATAGATTACTATATCAACATTTCACTAGTATCTAGCACTTGTGTATCTCTTAGTATATACCTAGTCTTGTACTAAACATGTCTTGCATTCTTTCACTCTTGCTTTGATTAGTTACATGTGATTATACCTTTCCAATTTTTACATGTTTTCCTTTCTTTATGTACATAGCTAGATGAGATTGCATTTCCATTTCCTATTTTGTTTCTTATATGTACATTAGGACATCTACCAATGTCCTTTGCTTTTATTCATGTGTGTGTAGCTTTGGACATTTGCGAATGTTCCTTCCTTATACTCTTCTATGTGCATGTGGCCCTCATGCCAATCAATGTTTTTTTTAAATTGTATGTGTATGTGGTATTCAAACATGCCTTGTATGCTTATGTTCCAGTTTGAATGACATGTGCCCATGTCCCTTGTTTGTGTGGCCCCTTGGCCAACCTTGTATGTTTCTTGCTTCTTACTCCATGTGATTATTTGTTTGATTGTTTTTTTATTGTTGCAATGCCATGATCCATATCATGCATTTTCCTTACTTTCTTATATGTCATGATGTACATCATGCTCCATCCCTCCTTAACAATTAAAAAACTAAAAACTAACATCTAATATTTATAATTCTAGTTCAATATATTGCACATGATTTTACATTTTTGTATCTATCTAGGCATATCCCTATTGATTTAATAATCTCTCAATACAAATATTGCTATATCTATAGATATCTTGTCAAATATCATTGCTATATCATATATCTATGCAGTGTAACACACTTGCAAGACTCTTTTCTTCTGAGGGCAACCATTACAGGTTCATCATTCCTACCCTCAAAAGAGGGGGAAACAAACAAGGATTTTGTCATAGAGATCAAATCTCCTAATAGTCAAAACAATAGCATTCAAATCACCCAATTTAGAATCTAGAGGTCAAACCAGTCATAATAAAATAGAAAAATAGTGATGATTCTAGATCAACAACTAGTTTTAACATAGGACAATAGTGCTAGAAATAGATAGTAGTGCTAAACATAGGGGTGTCCTCATTTTAGCACTCTTGTCTAGGCAAAAAAACACCTAGGTTTTCTAGTAACAAGCAAAAAGTTAAGCTCAACTATAGTTTTTGCACATCTAAATCAGTCAGAATCAGTAGTTTCAATATAGTTTTCTCAAGAAATATAGATATAGGGGGTATCATGCACAACATGATGGATCTCACTTTCAATTTTAGATTAGGCAGTTGGCATTATTTCTAGATCAGAATCCATGTTCCATACACCAATGATTGGGGGAAATTTGCATGGCATATTGGTCTTATTTATTTTTGAGTTTAATTTATTACCCATGCATTCTCAGCAATTACATGACTTAATCCATCTATAGGTGGTTGGCATCATTTCTCAAGTTGAATTTTCATATAATTTTAACTTCTTGAGTACTTGAGTTTTCAATTTAGTTTTCACATAAGCATATTACATTAGTTTCAAAGTGGCTTTCATACAAGCCTAACCTCCATCTTTCGAAATGGCCAAGAGTGGCCTAGTTTCCAACATACATTTGGCTATCCACACCACATTGTCAGACTTTTAGATTATCCATGGGCTCCATAAGCCATATTATATGACATCTATTCTATACTAATATCACTTTATAGCTTCACTTCATGGGGTAATGATGGATCCAAAGGGCTAGCCTTTATATTTTTGAGCCACCTATTTAGAGGGATTAGACACATAGTCTAGACATTGATTATCACATGTATGATCATCTAGCTTCACTTAGTAGGTAATGATGGATTCAAAGGACCTACATTTTCATTCTAGAGCTACTTTCTAGGGAATTGAGCACTCAATGCCATTCATGATATAACTTTTGATACAACATCATCTAGTATTACTCAGCTTTACTCAAGATCATAACAAGTTTTGTATTGGTTCACGTACCCAATGAGGTGTATTCATTCCTTTCTCTTCCTTTTTTTACTTAGATTTTGTATGTTCTTGTTTTATATCACATATAATAATAACTAATATACTCTTTATCCATTTCATATATTCACACTTGAATATTATGCTCTTTATGCATTACTCAACATCACATAAGCTTCATGGGATTCACTTTTGTAATTAAGTTCAGGTATGATTTCTATTTTTTATTTTATCTTAGTATTTCACTTTACTGCATCACTAAAATAAAGGGGGGGGAATATAGTCATGTAAAATGCAAAATTTGGCTCCTTTAGTGTGGCTAATGACACCTAATCCATAGGTCCTCTTACTTCTTGCACAACCCTTATAGGCTTTTCTTTCACTAATTCCCAATCATCCACAGCCTTTTTGACTTAACCCTTATAGACCCAAGTAGTTATTTCAAGATCAGATCTATCCCCCTAGGTCTCATTCCCTTTGGACAATAGTGTTGGATAGGAGTGTTAAAACCTAGGGTGTCTTGTTTTTGGTGTTGTTATCCAAGTGTAAATTTGGTTCAAATGATCATTTTCTTCTAGATCCTTATCCTAATTCATGTCAACCTAATGTGAATTCATTTAACCCATGATCATTAAATCCCCTATAAAATTCCATTTAAAGTACATTTAGAAGGGTTGACACTCATTTATAAGAGAGAATCAAGAATACAAGCAAGTACACTCAAGCACTTTCCCTATTCTCTACATATAACCTTCTAATATTATTCTAAGTCTATTTAAAACCCTTACACCAGTCCCTAACCATATAAAGTACACCTAGTTTTACATCTATTTGTATTTTCATGCACAATTGCACCAATCACTTCAATTAGAGAATTACATTAGCTTGATCCCTCCTCAAAGTATTGGTATGTAGGTAGCAAGCCTGCCCACACATGGGGTGTGAAGTGAGTCTAGTGTATCCTTTACACACTAACCCCTTTTCTCTCTTTCTCAAATTTCCTTTCAAGTTCAAGCACAAAGAGATCCTAAGGCTTTTAAAGATTAAAATAGATGCATAGTGAGCTTTGTAGACTTTTGGGCTTCAATATTTCAATGAAAAAGTAACATAACCCTACTGAATAAAACCCAAAAAACTTAGATCACCTACACAATAGTGCTAAAAAGGGACTACATCACTGAATAACAGTGTGTCCCACTTTTGATGCTCTTGTCCAATCAAAAAAATAAGTTCAAGAACCTATTTTCAACACTATCCTAGTCATGTACCTAAATTCTCAGACCTTGTCTCAGACTGGATAGCATAGAATAAGCTAAGTTACATTTCTACTTGCTCTCTTACTATTTTTAGAAAGTTTAAATTGTGATTAAATTTCACAAATCAATAGCCATAATGATTAATATTATTTATTGATTTTCCCAACTTAGCTTGTTTATTAAATAGGAATAAAACTCCATTATTCCCAAAAATAATAAAATGTATCCCATGCCATATGATTTTACTTCCTTAAATAAGATAGCTTGCATTATAACTTGGTCCTAATTTGGTTCAATACTAGTTCAAAATATCCAAACAATCAATTCTTTGACCATATGTTTGAACACAAATTTTAGTCCTAAGATCAAGGTTTCATTTTTCACTAACTTGTTAGTGCAAGGGAACTAGAGCCTATAAGCAGTTAGGTGTCATTTCCCCAATAGATTGATAACAAGAATTCATGATCCAAAACATTATTTTGAATGGGATCCATAAAAATACAAAGACCATAGACCTAGAAATTTTGTATCTTTATCAACTTGGTCTTCATTACATTTTATATAAAAGTATAAACACTTGTTTCAGAGGCTACTAAGTTTAGACTTTCATTGACTACATTATATTTAATGATCATGTGTTTCATTATGAGTTATCTATCAACATAGATATAGGTGGATACACTTATATAATGAAACCATTTTGTAATTAAATATACTGATATGGGGGTGAATCATTAGTATTAAAATAGTCCTCCAATTTTAATTAATATTCATGAAGCATTCATTCACTTCCATACACCAATTAATGCATACACAAGAATTTATGAAATAAAATACCATAAGGACATAAAATATATGTTGGAAAATCTATATTGGAATAAAATACACTAATTCAAAACTTTTAATATTGTCTTATAATAAATTAATCAAACTTTTAGTGAGGCACCAACCCCACAAGGAGCACCAACCCCTCACTAGTCAAGCACCAGCTCAACTAGTGCTTTTAGCAAGCTTCAACTTGAAAGGAGGATCAAACCCCATAGTAAACCAAGAAAAAACTAAATTTAATTAAATATTTTATCAACCTTGGACACCTATTTCTTATTCAACTGATGATGACATCCTTTGTTCACTCTTCTCACTCAAAAAGCCTATTAGGCCTTCTTGCTCAATTAGCCATGTCCTTGATGGAATTAGGTCAAATGACCTTAATAAACACCTATAAAAACATATTTATATAGTAATTACATATTCATATCATCTATATTATTATATTAAATACCTTAACCTATTCTCCAAAACTCTATATCCTTCGCTCAAGAGCTCAATACTCTAACTAGTCAAAATAGGCTTATTAGGCCTTGACTTTATACTTGATTCTTTATCAAAATAATATTGGTTGGATAAGGACCTCATAATAATTTTATTATAATTTAAATACATAAATACACATGTTTCATAAGTGAAACAAACATTACATAGGTTGGCCATTACCCTTAAGGGCTAAAACCACCATTAGGCCTAATAGAGACCTAATGTAATTAGGTCATCTCTAAGCATACATTTCACTTAGACCTCCTTGTAACACTTTTATACCTAAAAAATGTATTAAAAACTTCAAATTTAAATTTAATATACCCCTAATAATATTTCATTATTTCCCTAACACCATTTACTTCTTTTTACTCCTTGAACCATCCAATTAGGCCTACTCATTATTAGGCCTTTTCACTGCTAAAAAGTCTATCTTGAAAATTTAAACCATATACATAAATTTTAAACATAACCCATATATAAAATCATATAAATATTATATGTATCACTTTAAATACTTTCCAAGATGATTTGGTTTTCACCACATAGGACAAAAGGCCTTAGGAACACTCCTACAAATGGCTTAATCAGAACCACCAAACACTATCAACAAATAGTCAAAAACATTTGACTCTCCATGCTTGAAAAGGGAATTCCAATGAATAAAAATACATTAATATGATCCTATTAGACTTTTATAATACCTTAAATTACATTTTATCCTTCAACTTAGTTCAAAATGACTCAGAAACATCATTTTCACATACACAGAAAGTTGCTTGTAGCATCAAAAATATAATCAATAAAATCAAATATTAAAACACCTGTAATAAAAATTATGTAATAATAAAATGGTTTTTTTTTTACCTTTTACATCCTTATATCATATATGAAAATATATATTGCATGTCCATATATCAATATTGGTCTTACAGACCAATCTCACTACTTCACTCTACATAGACTTCATTGTGTTAAATAGACCGGTTTGATGACAAATTTTTGCTTGAGTATAGGAATAATAAACACTTATAAACAAATGGGATAGGAGGAATATTTATTTAATAATTACCCCATTCATTAGGATCCATCCCTATTCCTCTACAACCAATCCCTAATTGTATTCTCATTCTCACCTAGTTTTTCATTATTTTGCTCATTAGGCCTGTTTAGCTATAAGCCTACTTCCATGACCAGTTTATCACATTTTTGGTCTAAAACATATTTATAAACTTTCATGGTCATAAAATATATGTATTACACATCATCCTCCATCTATTTTCATGCTTTGACCTAGTCGACCCTACTTGATACATCAAAATTCCTAAAAACAAGAGGTTTCCTGTAGCTTCTACTTATTGTCATGATAAAAAAACTATATAATAAAAAATTGAAGAGTAATTTACATGTTCCAAACATAAAAATAGTTCAAAAAGACCATTTTTATCCATAACCAATTACATCTTTCTTATCGGGTCATTATAAGGGTTTTGACTAGTTTCACTTCTTAGCAATCATTCATAAAGGATTGCCCCTCATCTTCAAAAACAATGCCATTAAAATAAATTTATGGAAATTACCCAACTTTCATGAAGCTGTCAAGATCTCATTAAAAGGTTTCATGTTCCAATGATTATTAAAAAATATCTTTTTAAGTCTGCAACACCCCATTTTGTGCACATGGGGAACCTTATCATAGGTTTTCATGCTTTTTCCTTTAGGTATTAACTTAAAATTTTATCTATAAACTTAAAATGACCTCTCACACATATTTCAATTCACCTCATCCACTATTTTTAATGATATTTTCCCCTTATTAGGCCACTATAGGTCACTTTATACACTAGGCCTTATACTTCCAATCATAATTAGACCATGATCATGCCTTGAAACCTCTTGAAATATCTTCAAAACCTCATCCACATGTCATGTGAATTCATATCCTATTCATACAATACCAACCTTACTCACATAGGTCTCAAATGTATCAACTCATCATGCTACCAAACCTATGTCATTTCACTAGGTATTTCAAGTAAGGATTAAGCCTCAAAACTAGACCTTGAAATTCATCAGTAAGCTTCTTTGTCTCTTGCTCATTTCTAACACAATTTAGGACACTTTGTCATGCTTGTACTAACCCAAATCACAAATATTTACTATGATTCATGCATACATCTTATTTACAAAGCTAGACCAAGCTACTCAAGATACTTAGTACTCAAAGTTTGGACACAAACAAGCTAGCTCTCAATGATGTTTTTCTTCAAACATGATTCTCTGAAGACAAGGCTACTCTAAATAGTATTTTTGAGATCTATCACATTACAACCTTATTTTAAGACCTCATATATAATAAAATGACTATTTGACCCACGTGTGCTTACTTTGTATGTTCCTCAGTACTAGTGTTCAACAATATGCTTCTTTTAAACCTTGAACTTGACCTTGACATGTCATCAATCCCTAAAATAATTTCCAAGTTGATTTCAAATTCTATCTCATCAGAGAGACACAACTTATTCATTACACGTAATTTCATCATGTATATCCTCAACATTAACCTTGGCATAAGTGACATTGGTCATGACTTTAACATTAATGGCAAAATACTACATCATAAACAACAAGAACATACCTCAACAATATCCCCATTTTTCATTGATGGAAAACATTCTTAATCATAATATATCATTCTCTTCCTTCAATTTCTATCTTGTTCAATACTTGATCTTAAAATAGGAACTTTCTCCCCCTTTGACATTAATGACAAAGGTTCATTTTGATCCTTGGACCTAAGGCAACATACCTTTTCTCTCAAACAACTTAATCAATTATTTCTATCAAAAAATTTAGCATAGACCAAGCTCACATAATTATGCATGAGATGTGATTGGCTCACTTTATCTCCATGAAAATTTAAGACAATTTCAAAACTATGACTTGGTTTGATCAAGTCATCATACAAACTTTTTGTGACTTATTTCTTATGATCATACCTGTAGAAAAATTCCTTATTAAACCTTAAATTTGAAGGTTATCTAAGACCACAAAACTCCCCCTATGATATAACATCCTTCATGCTTCTTACTTACTGGCTAATTACCTCCATGAATCTTAATGGAGTCACTTCTACTCTAGAGAACTAAAATAGAATAAACTCAGGAGATTCCTAGATCTCCATGTCCTTTTAGGATTGCACTTCCTTCATGATATTATTATTCTTGGTTTGTCCTTCTAGATTGACCCCCTATATCTTTGTTTAGGAAACATTCTAACTTGATATATTGGTATTGAATCCTTCATCAACAATCTGACTAGATAGAGAAAATTATTGGCATGTATGTTCCACCATGGAAAATAGTCCACTTAAACTTTTAAATTGGTCATCAACCTTAGCTATCTTGGGTTTCCACTTACTATCTTGTATTCTAGAAGCCTATTTTTCTTGTTTTGTCTTGAGAAATCATGCTTATAGTATTTTTTAATATGACTAACCTTATGATAATTGAAACATATTACCCCTCTAGATGAAAACATATAATGACCCATACCTCTTGGCTCATGGTTCTCCTCAAAGTTCCATGTAAATTAATTCTTAAAGGGCCCTCTATAATGCCTTGCTCTATGACCAAATTGGTTACATGAATAATAATAGCTATTAAAAGGATTAGAATACCTTATGTTATTAGATTTTTTCATATTATTGACCTTTTTTTTGTTAGTACCCTCATTATTTGGTTGATCTTTGACCTTTTTTATCACATTAGTGCCCTTCTCTTGATCTCTAATAAAACCAATGCTTATTTTATCACTAGCAATCTTTTGACTACTTAGAATATTATCTATATCATTGGTACTCTTTTCAAATATCACAAAATACTTGAACTTATTTTATTTTTGTTTCAATTCATCTCTCAAAAAGTTCACTTCAGTTACATACCTTACATATTCTTCTTCTTTTGCTTCTAGGCCTGTAGTCACAATTTCAAGTTGACTCTCCACATGTTTGACTATTTAATCTTGTTCCTTATATTTGTTACTTAGTCTAGATTCAAACAATTTGATTTGATCATCATAATATTTGATAAGAGATCTCATCACCCTATTATTTTTCTTTACCATCTTCAGTTCTTTTAGAGTATTCATCAACTCAACCTCAAGATCCACCTCATCTCCTTCTTCATCTGAATCACCAATAGCACCTCCAATCCATATGAATTCTTTTGGATTTAAGTAGATTTATTATTAAACCATGAAGATAACATCAAATGTATCAGGTAAAACACATTTATGATCACTCTCTAAATCACTTCTCTCACTCTCATCAGATGCATTGTAATCTTCCTTGGTGTAGAGACTCCTTTTGTTTTTGAAGAACCTTTTCTTGTTATCATATCTTATGAAGTTTTTATTGCTATTATCAGATTTATAAGACTTTTTATCATCATCATGATCTACATCATCCTTTTTCTTATTCTTATGAGAACATTTATTGGTAAAAATTCCAATCTCTCCATAATTGAAGCATTTAAAAGGCAGCTTTCCCTTGTATTTACTTGAACTTGTCTTCAAATTTCTTGCAAACATGGATATCAACTCATCATATTCAATATTAGACTCATCATTATCATTTAATTTATTAATTTGTGACTTATTCTCTTTTTTATTTTTTTCTACCATGAACACAACTTCCTTCTTTGTAGGTCTTCCTTCACTTTTTCTCATGTCATAGGTTGTTATGGTTTTATTAAGTCCATCCATATCTAGCTTGTATATATATATTGCATTTCCTTAATGGAACATACCTTGGAATAAAATTTAAAATTTATATACCTTAAAACCTTTTGAACAACAATATTCTCTTTTAATTCTTCTCCTAGACCTCTTATGATGTTGACCACCTAATCAACCCTTAACAAGTAGGCTATAATGGTCTTATCTTCATTCATTTTTAGACTTTAAAATTATCTTATATGGATTTGAAAATTGACCAATTTGACCTTAAATTATTTCTCATGAATATTTTTCAACTTATCCCACATTTATTTTGTAGATATATAGTGCATTACCTTCACAATTTTTGCCTCTGATAGGCATCACATGATATCATTCATTGCTTTTGAGATATTGTCATTGGCCTTCTTACCTATTGCATTTATAGGAGGAATAGGGGTGAAGTATACATAAACAAGACTTAATTCCAAACATATTGACCTTGAGACATTATATATGTCCTCATCCTAACACTCTAAAATGTATAATTGGATCCATTAAATAATGGAGCTTTGCTTGTATAAAAACAACATTATGATTGACTAGCCATCTTAGTTTGTTTAGAATATCCTTTAAGTTGTAAGACCTCCATTAAAGGACATGATTTTATACCAAATTTTGGAATTAAATATAATAAGAGTGGGGGTCAATCAATTTAATTAAAATAGTCCTCCAATTTTACTTAATATTCATGAAGCGTTCATTCACTTACATACACCAATTAATGCATACACAAGCATCTATGAAAGAAAACACCATAAAGACATGAAATATATGTGGGAAAAACTATAGGGTAATAAAAACCACTAATTCACAACTTTTATATCATATAATAAATTAATCAAACTTTTAGTGAGGCACCAACCCCTCATTAGTCAAGCACCAACTCAACTAGTGCTTTTAGCAAGCTTCAACCTATAAGGAGGTTCTAGTGCTCTAATAAACTAGGAAATGACTTAGATACCTTGAATCTCTGATCATCATTGGACACATATTTATTATTTAACTAATTATGACCTCTTTTTTTTCTCTTCTCACACTTCTTTCACATTGAAACAATCTATTAGGCATTCTTGCTTAATTAGCCCTCTCCTTGGCAGAATTAGGTCAAATGACCTTGCTCAAATCCTATAGAAACATAGTTAGATACTAATGAAATATTAATTTCAGATATATAATTATCTTCAAGCCCTTAACCTATTCTCAAAAACTTTATATCCTTCTCTCAATAGCTCAATACTCTAACTAGTCAAAATAAGCTTATTAGGCCTTGACTTTATACTTGATTCTTTATCAAAATAAAAATGGTAAGATAAGGACATAATAATAATTGTATTATAATTGAAATATATAATTTCACACATTTCAAAATTTAAAAAAACATTACATGTGTTTGTCATTACCCTTAAGGGCTAAAACCACCATTAGGCCTAATAGAGACCTACTGCAATTAGGTCATCTCTAAGCTCATGTTTCACTTAGAAATATTTAGAAAACTTTGATACTTATTAAATGGATAAAAAACTTCAAATTTAACTTTAATATACCCCTCATAGTATCTATTTATGTACCCAACACAATTTTGATCTTTTTACACCTTGAACCATCCAATTAGACCTACTCGCCAATAGGCATTTTCACTGCCAAAAAGTCTATCTTGAAAATATGAACCATATAAATAAATTTTCCACATAAACATAAATAAAATAATATTAATATTATATTTATGACTTAAAATACTTCCAAATATACTTTTTTTTCACTACATCTGCCAAAAGGCCCTAGAACACTCCCACAAATGGCTTACTCATAACCACCAAACACTATCAACAAATATTCAAAAACATTTGACTCTCCATGATTTAAAAGTGACTTAAAATGAATTAAATTAAATTAATATATCCTATGAGACTTTTATAACACCTTATATGACATTGGATCCTTCAACTTAGTGCAAAATGACTCAGAAACATCATTTTCACATACACACAGAAAGTTGCCTATAGCATCAAAAACACAGTCAGGAAAAAAAAATATTATAAGATATATGGGAAAAATTATATGATATTATAATTTATTTTTTTGAAAATTTATCATCCTTATATCATATATAAAAATATATATTTCATTTTCATATATCAATATTGGTCTTACAGACCAATCTCACTACTTCACTCTACACATACTTCACTATGTTAGACAGACAAGTTTGATGATAAATTTTTTCTTGAGTATAGGAACCATAAACATTTATACATAAAGGGGATATGAGTAATAGGTATTTAATAATTACCCCATGCATTAGGAACCATCCCTAGTCCTCTGCATCCAACCCCTAATCTCATTCTCATTTTCACTTACTTTTCTCATTATTTTGCTCATTAGTCCTGTTTAGCAATATGCCAACTTCCATGATCAGTTTAGCACATTTTTGGTCTAAAAAATGATTAAAAAAAATCATGGGAATAAAATATAGGTATTACACATCATCCTCCATCTATTTTCATGCTCTTACCTAGTCAACCTTGCCTACTACGTCAAATTCTTAGAAATAAGGGATTTCTTATAGCTTGTACTCACTGTCATAACAAATAAAAACCACCTAAGGAAACCTTGAAAATTAAATTACATGTTCCAAACATAAAAATACTTAAAATGACCATTTTTAGCCATAGTATACTAGATATTTCTTATCAAGACATTACAAGGGCTTTGAGAGGGTTTTGACTAGTTTAACTTCTTAGTAATCATTAATAAAGGATTTCCCCTTATCTTCAAAACCAATTCTAGGAAAATAAATATATGGACCTTTTCCAAATTCCATAAATATACTAAGATATCATGAAAATGTTTCACATACCAATGAGTATAATAAATATCTTCTCAGGTCTACAACACACCATTCTATGCTCACAGGGAACCTTATCATAGGTTTTCATGCTTTCTCATTTAGGTATTGAATTAAAAAATTATCCACATACTTAACATGAAATATCACACCTATTTAAATTATCTCAATATCTCTTCCACCTTTGTAAATTATCTTGACCCCTCATTAGGCCACTATAGGTTACTTTTTACACTAGGCCTTACACTACAAATCATACTTAGACTATGATCATGCCTTAAAACCTTTTAAAATTTATTAAAAACCTCATGTCATGTGTTATTATATCCTGATCATACACTACCAAAAATTTTCAAATAGGTCTCAAATGGTTCAACTCATCATGCTACCAGACCTATGTCATTTCACTAGGTCTTTCAAGTAAAGATTAAGACTCAAAACTAGACCTTGAAAAACATTATTAAGCTTATTTGTCTCTTTCTCATTTTTAACATAGCTTAGGACACTTTCTCATGCTTGTACTAACCCAAATCATAAATATTTTCCATGCTTCATGCATACATCTTCTTCATAGAACTAGACCATGCTACTATAGATACCTAGTACTCAAAGTTTGGACACAAACAAGCTAGCTATCAATGATATCTTTCTTCAAACATGATTCTCTAAATACAAGGCTACTCTCAAAAGTATTTATGATATCTATCACATTACAACCTTGTGTTAATACCTCATATAAAATACAAAAACTATTTAACCCTATGTTTTTGCCTTATATGTTCCTCACTATGGATGCTCAATAATATGCTTCTTTTAAACCTTGAACTTGACCTTGACATGTCATAAATCCTCAAACTAGTTTATAGGTTACCTTCAAATTCTCTCTCATTAGAGATAAAAAACTTCTTCATTCCACAAAATTTCATCATGCATAGCCTCAACACTAACCTTAGAATAAGAGACATTTGTCATGACTTTGACATCAATGACAACAATAATGCTACATCATAAAAAATAAGAACATACCTCAACAAACCACATATGGGAGAAATTTTCATCCATGTATCTATTCAAATATTTATACCAATCACTACTAAGAAACATCCCATAAGACTTTGAGATCTCAACTACTTGAATATCCATAAATTATTAGACCCTAGGCTCATATTTTAGTTACATATGGACATTTAAGAGCTCGTTCACTACCTTAACTTCAAACTTATCCAATTGAACCATGATTTTGTTTGGATTAATAGGTGTTAGTCCTAGTTTTTGATAAATTCATATAGGCATGACATTCATAGAGGATCCTAAGTTAACTATATATTTATGAATATTCTTCCTGAATAACCTAACTATAAGGAAGAAAGGTGATACCTCAACTTTATTCTTATGTATTGGTACATTAGTGTGTACATTCTTGGTTTGGGTTAAACTGGTTTGTCTATGAAGGAATTTAGGAGGAGATGTCTTTACATAATGATCTAGGAAATTTCATGTAAAGTGATGTTTGCCTTGATCTTCTTCATGTCCTACACTATGTTATTTCCAATCTTGTTAGTGGTAGGTTGGGAATATTTTGTTGGCTTAGGATTGCTTACTTATTGTGGTGAGGGACATTCCTTGCTCTGGGATCAAAAGTGGCACCATTTTTAGGGGGTTAAAGTGATAAGGGCTTGTTGTTGTTTCTATTTCCTAAGGTCATAATTACTCCTTTGGAATTGTTATAAAGCATGCAACGCATTAGTGGCATCTTCTGATTCATTATATTCATGGTTGGGGAAGTCTAATGTCTCTAATACCATGGTAGTGTTTGAGTATCTTGAATAATAAGAGGTCTCAACATGATTGATAATCTTGGGGTGGTTTAGGACAACCTCATAATCTTACATCTATTTCTATAAGATGTTAAATGCACTATAGAATTCAATTTAGTTGAGTTCATTTTGTTGGGTTGTATTGTGCACATGGCCCCAATTAGGTAAGGCCAACTCACAGATGTTGATCTCAGGGAGATTATTAGGTGAAGGCTTTGGTTGGTTGTTAGGGTGATTTTTGGGATGATTGTACCTCTAGTAGGTAAATTTATTATTGGAACTCTCACCATAATTATTTCCAACCTATCTCTAAAGGCCTAAGAATTCATTGTTGAGTCTATGCTTCATGCGATGTATAGCATCCAACTTATTCTTGGTGGACTCCTGTAGCACACTTTAAACATTATCCACGATGGGGAATAGAACTTGATTGTGATCTTGGGGAACTTATTCATTATTCATTGGGATAAGGAATCCTAGGGGATTATTAGGAGTAACGTGTCTCAAAGGAAGTTATTTTGTCATTGGTACAGGTTGTGACATGTGTATATTTTGGCTAGTGGTAAAGAGGGGTTCAAAGTAGGCATATTTGGAAATATGTTTTGGATGGATGGGCTATAAAACCTTGTGGATTCATATATTTTCCTACTTTGATGGCCTTAAAATAAGATAGAGGAAAATTTACCACTAATGGATCTCTATTCAGGAACATAGAAGTCCAAAGATCTAGTGCATTTTTATACATTTCAAAGGTTAGTTGGGCATTTGATCTATACAGTACAATAATTTAGCTATACATCTTATGAAACCTAGCATTGAATTTTTTATGGACTCATTGGGTTCCATTTTGATGTAGGCAAATTGTTGGTATAACACACTTAGATTGATGACTTTCTCAAACTAGGTGAGGAGTGTGTTACTGAATTGGTCCCAGCTTGTGATATATCCTTTAAAAAATTTCATGAACCAATCATATATTGCATCCATAAGAGTGAATGGGAAAATTATATAGGTAACATCCTCATGTTCAACATTTAAAATCATGAAAGCATTTTTTATGAGGTTATATATTCCTCAATGATACACCCCAAACCTGGTGTGAATCTTAGGAGGTATTGTTTGGGTTATTGGATAAATCCAAGAATGACGATTACAAATTGAGCTAACCACACCATGAAAGTAGTTATAGGTAGAGGTCTATCATGGAAAAAATGAGAGGATGACCTAATAGGCATAATCACAAGTCCTAGTCTCCGTCTAGTAGTTCAGGGCCAATTCAAGATCTAGTGATCTACACAGTAGGCTCAAGTTACTCGTAGGTATGCTAGTATCTTGAATATTTCTTAGACAGTGAGAAGGGGTGCCCACCTCCTAGCACCAATTTTTATTCAGTCTAATATCTCATTTCTAGATGCACCTATGACATTATATACACTGAATGAGCTCAAGGAACCATTGAGATACTTGCATCCTCTCATTTTAATATTTTTATTGAGATAATCTAGGGCATAAGCTATAAGTATGGAGTTTTGTTATATATCTTATTTGGATATATCTTCAATAAATATATCACTACCACTAAGGGTTTAATACCAATTTTCTCACTAATTTATAAGACTTATACACTTCTAGAAAGACTAATTGTAACACATTAAATTTAAGATCCCTACTTTACTTCACTTCACCATTTATAAAATAAGGAAAAAATCACTTGTTCACAAATAAACATCAAAAGAGAGGGAGGGTAAGGTAGAAATAAATTCTTCAGATTAAAGGAGCAATACATATGTGTCTAGGATCAAAATGTGCTTAACTACAGTTGCACCATTGTATGCTAAGTTTCATGATGGTTCAGGGTTTAGTCACACATGGAGAGAGAGTCTGGTGAGAAAAGATAAATGAGCAATTCTAATATTCCTTTAATTAATAAACTACACACAGGTCTATAGATGATTACACAAATCCTTACAAGCTTCAAATAAAGTGAAAGAAGTTGAGAATCTAACTAAAATAATAGTACATCCTAGTTTACGCATAAACTCTATATAAAAGTACAAATTACAGTCCTGTTGACACTGGAAAGTGCACCCTGCGGCAGGAAAACGGATTCCTGCCCTCTCCCCGCAACATGGAAACTCCTCTCTCGCCTGTGGGATGGCGAAGCAGGAGAGGAGAGTCTCTAGGTATGGGCTAGTTCCCTCTGATGTATCTTGTTTATTTCAGGTAGCGTGAAATATAGGTATATAGGTATACATTGGGGGGGATGAAAAGAGAGAGAGAAAAAACATGAACAAACAGCCTACTCTAAAAGAGGTGATACACCAAAAATAGGTTGACCTTCCAGATCCACTCTCAGAATCAAGTGGAATGCAAGTATACTCTACACATCTGGTAGAGGAACCAGGCTGCTAAGACTTAAGGGGGAGGCTATAATGGAAAATACATAATAGAGGTTTACCGAGGTGCTGTGGAATGCACACTTGCAAGCAACTTACTCTGTTATGTCCTTCTCAAGTATTGCTCTTCTCCTTTCAGCTACAGAACCGGCACCTGTAGATAGCTAGTCTGTTGGTATTACCTGTGAAAGCATGGAAGATAATGACTAAACACAAATAACACTCATGGCATACACAGTAAATCAATCCAAGATGGAGGCAAGAACTGTATTTTTATTGATTCAGGTGGAGAATTTGCAGAGATGTGCTCTTTACAAAATTGGGGAAGATCCTGATAAATGACTAAGTCTATATATTTATACCAGAAGAGCCAAGAGAAGTCAATTGAGAAGAGTGAAAAAACACTGTAGCTGATGTCACAATTATGCCAAGGCCATGCTTGTTGCCTCATTTTGTGTGCTGGTCTTCTCCTCCAGCAGCTGGGCAGGTTTTTTCTTGTGCACTGCAAGTGATTTTTGCCACCATCTGTTGTGGGCGATGAATTTGCCACCCGCTGCAGTGGATTGCATGTAGGACTTCTGCCGACGTCAGCTGATAAGCTGTCGACCACGGTAGTTTTGCCGACGTCGGCCTATGTAAGATGCCGATGGCAACAGTTTTGCCGACGTCGGTCGACGTTAGTGGCCTCTTTTTCTCTGTCGGCATTGTGGGCGGTGATTTTGCCACCCTCTGCATCGTGTGTAGGGGGTCTCTGTTTACCCACCCATGTTTTGGGCGGTGATTTTGCCACCCTCTGCATTTTGTCTGCCCTCTTTTTTGCCTAAGTATTAAATGCTCCATTTTTTCCTTCTCTTCTCCTGTGGACATTTGAAGACTCTGCCTTTTGCTACCGTGAACATCAATAAACGAGGCCGATGAACCAATGCTCTGAAGCGGAGCTATCAAAACCTGAAGGTGGACCTCGCAACCTAAAATGACTGGCCATGCAACGCAGGTGTAGGAGGTGATCGAGATTTTGCCTGAGGGGCAAAATTGGGTCAAAAAGTCCTATAACATTACTATTGGTCTATTAAAGTAGAATAAAATGAAATATTTTCAAGGCAACTAGACACATTTACACATAAAATTAATTTTGTATTATTCTACTAGATGCTTTAATCCTTTATTTTATCTAGTAAATTTTTTTTGGCATTTTTCTACTATTCTTTATGGCTTCTTGGTGCTTTGTTACTACTCTTTGTGTCTTTTTATTAGCATGCAATACTCTAATATGGTCCTTTCTAGTGATGTGTATCATGCAATATTCCTATAGGGTCATTCCAATTTTGTTAATATTGCTCAGTTTATTGAATTGGTTTTTTATATCTCTAGTATGTGTTTTACTTTTCCTAGATGATGCTCCTTCCACACCACCTCTCCATGAATTTATTTTAGTCTAAGTCCTCTTCATTGATTCCTTTATTGGTAGTCTATTCCCTGATTTCTTTGTTGCATAGTGGGTGTGTAGTTTTTTTGTGTCTTGATATTATGCATTTAATATAGTTTTAAATGTTTATATTTTTATTCAAGCTATCATTGCACTATATTCACAACCTATAACACCTTTGTAAGGCCCTTCAAATACTTATTTGTGTCTCATTTTTTTGTTACATCTTTAAGACTTTTCAATATTATTTTTATTTTTCATGTATCATTTCAAAATATTTATGTCATTAAAAAAAGGTACGTTGGAAGCTATTCATCCAACCCATTTCTTAGAACTTTTTTATTAGCATTATTTTTTAGTGAATGCTTCTAACTTGTTGGTTGAATTACTGGGTAAGTTATCATAATATTTTTATATTAAGTTTTTAAATTAGTTCAAATTCAGGTTAGCAAAGCATTACTAGAACGCATTTAACCAAAAACTTTTTTTTCATATGAATTCTTACAAAAAGACAAGTCATAAAAACTGCAAGTCATAGGGCAAAGTCTTTTTCCAATTTTAAAACATAAGTCTTTTTGACATTTGGCACATTTTCCTTTTATAAGTTTCATGATAAATTAGTTTGATATTTGGTAGTCATATTTATAAATACTTTTTTAAATCATAAAGTTTATTTTCAAAATAAGAAATTTATTTATACTTTAGTGAGTGGCATAATTTGTGTTCTTGATTAAATATATTCCATGTCCACAAAAACCCATTTAATTATTTTAAAAACAAAAACAATAACAAAAACCTTTTTTCCATGTGAAATGAGCCATGTATTAAAATCTAATTTCATTTCATTATAAAACATATAATGTAATTGCTTAATATAAATTTAAATTAACTTTAAATATTTTTCCCATTATGTCATTTTTGAATAATTATAATGCAATTATTTCTTTTGACAAGTTTGACGTGTTCTAGATAAATTGGCATTTTTTTGCATCACAAAATTGTATGTTATAACTTATTTTTTGGGCATAGTGTGGCTTCAAAAGTATAATGAGGCTTTGATTAATGATATTCAACATCAAATTATTAAAAGGATAATGAAATTATTGTGCTTATGATTTCAAAATAATGCAATCCATGGGCTATGTTGGCAGTGGCCTTGGTAAGTATGAATATGGTTATACTTGTACCTTTTTTACTTGAATATAATGATCATTGTAAAGGTCTTGGTTATAATGCTTTAAATTCTCTTAATAAAAATTTGGAATTATATTATCCTCTGCATCAAAGGACTTGTAATATAACTTCTAATTATAATGTTTGGAATGCTCATGCTTTGCTTAAAAATGTTAAACCTTGTTTGCATTATGGAAAACCTGGATATCATATATCTAAATGTTATAAATTTCATCGATGTAAATATTATGGAAAATCCATACATGACACTTTTCATTGTTGAAAATTGACTAAATATCTTACCTATAAGGGTAAAATTATTTAGATTCATAAAACTGATGGATCTTCTAGAGACTTTGATGTGTCTTTATGTTATGATACTTTGATTACTTCTTGATGCATATATTTCTCTAGTGACACGTCTTCTTTGTCTCTATTTTGATTAACTTAATCTTTTTTATACATTCTTTACTTTTTATTACATATGATATATGCCTTTATTAACTTGACTAGCTTTTTTTTGGTGCAAAATATCACACTTTATGACGGAAGTTGTCTTTTCTCTATTTGCCTATTTTGTACATCTACTTTTATTACGTTATGTACATAGATTTTATTTTTGACATATTGGTTACTTCACTTGAAAGATTTGTGTTAGCTTATTTTATCTTGCAAGCTTTTTGGATCATTTCTCCTTGTTGGTCTTTGTTCCAATTTGGATTTACCACATTTTCCAAAGATGATTATTAGAGATTTTTTATGATCATATTTTTATCCTTGTTAATTTTAGTGGTACCTTATCTTCTTTCTTTTCTCAAACTATTGTAATTTATTTTGAAATAATTGTTTATTAAGGGTTAGTATTATGTAATTTCAACTCCCTTTTTTTTAATAGGTTTTCTCTACTTTTGTAACCCCAATTTAAGCTTAAGGGCGAGTGTTGGAGAAATAACCTTAATTTGAATCCTGATATAGGTTTATAGTCTTTTTATAATTCTTAGTTATATGTATATTTATTGTATTTATAAATACATTTTATTTCTATTTGTATGAGGTGTCACTCACCTCCATAGTCCACTTGTTAGATTTAGAGTTACTTGCATATAACTCCTCTCCCCTACATGGCACACATATGATCTCCACTTTTAAGATAAATAAGGCCACATATCACACATGCCTAAGCTTTCACATGTAACTCCACTTCTCTCTTAGATCTATATTAATATCTTGCCTCTCTCATTAAACACACCATCAACACACAACTCACTCTTGTTGTCCTAGTTTTGATCTTGCATCCTTGTGATTCTCTTTAATCTAAATCCATTCTCTCTCTTATAGCTTCTTCATGTTATTGTAGTTGTATTTCATTACTTGTAAGCTTCTAATATATTGTGGGTTTTTTCATCATTCGATGGTTTTTTCCACTTATCAAATCTCTTGTCTGACAATTTGTGTGGTTGTTTCACTCTTGAAGTAACTTCATCAATTTACTCATTATTTTAATGAATTAAACATTATTTAACTTTTGATCTTGGTAAAAATTCTAATACAATTAGACACATTTACACAAAAAAATCAATTTTGCATTATTCTGACAGCATTTGTTTATAAATAGAGTCGACCCTTTTAACATACTAGGTAGTATTATATATAAAAGGGAGAGATGAGTCTTGGTTCCAAGAGGCATGAGATTCCACTCTTAAACATCATGGCCTAAAATGGTATAACATCATTATTTCAAAATTTTCATCATCCTATAATAGATAAAATGAAATTGAAGTCCATGACCCTCTAAAGAGCCTTAAGAAGAGCTCTGAGGTGGAATGCATCCTAATAGTTTTGACAAGATTTTTTTATCTACCAATGATGAACCTATGAGTTTTAACCCATGAAACTAAAAAAAATAACTCATGGAGGAGTGTCTTTGTTGGATCTACTATGCACAAGTAATGTGGGGTGCACACACCTCTTTTATTTCTGTGGCACTATGAAAGGCTAAGGGTCTAGACACATGATACTTTGTAAATATCTTTGACTATGTAATCTTTTGAAAAAATATAAATGTCTAGCCATAATACATTAATTTCCACCTTCTTATCTTTTATTTTTGCATTGAAGTCAAAACAAGTGTCTCAGTCAAGTTGTTTGGAGTTTTGACACTTTTTCATTAACTTCCCAATCAATACCTATGGAATTACATTTATCATGTGAACCAAGATTGATTTATATCCCAATTCATATTTAAAATGACATATATGTCTTTATATTTTTCACATGACTCATATTTGTGCCTTGACCCTACCTTGTCTCACGTCTGCTTTATTCATAGATTAACACTTGGCACGTCCTTACTATTATGTTGGATCTGAACTCAAATCTTATCATCCTAGGCACCCTTTAGTAGAGATCAAGTCAAGTGCCTACACATGGCATGATCTCACTCTTTAACTTGGTCATAAAGCTTTGATGTATGTGCCCTTAGGACTTTGGTCATGATTCAACAAGATGTCAACATATTAGTGCCCAAAATTATACTGAAGCAATTAGGCCTTTATCAAGTATAAACACCAACATCCTTAACCCAAATTCCTATTTTCAAAGTGTTCCTTCAAAGGTCAATTTCATGTGAAAATTGGCTAAGTCTTAATTTGGTCTTTGCTTAGCAAATATGTCTTTCCCTTAGATTTTTTTGGGATTTTTGCACAAACACAATGTCCAATGGAAATAGGTCTTTGGGATTTTTGTCTCAAAAAAAATTCTGAAGACTTATTTCTGTCAGGAAAATTGTCCATTATAAAAAACCCAACAAAATCTATTTATTTTTAAGTAAATCATATTTCCCTATTTCTTTCAGGTATTTTGCCCTGAAAGATCATTTTACCTTTGTAGAATCCTTGAAGGGTCATTTATTTTAGGCATTTTACCCTTGTAAAATTTTTGAAGGGCACTTTCAGAAGATCTAAAGGACACTCTCAATAATTTTAAAGGGTGCTTTCAAAATATCTAAAGGGCCATTCCAAAAGTCTGAAGGGCACTTACCCTTTATCAAAAGTGCAAAGGTCTAATTCCTTCAACAAAATTGTCAAGTACATTTTCTTTAATAAAATTGCAAAAGTGCTTTCTTTCGGTGAAAGTGTAAAGCCCATTTTTGTCAGACTTTTTATCTACTATAAAAAATCCAAAAGAATTACATTGTGTCAAGAAAAGGTCAAATCCCTATTTGTTTCATACTTTTTGTTGTTGGCAAAAAGTCTAAAGGGCACTTGCCCTTTGGGTATTTTGCCCACACAAAATTCCTAACAAAGGTCCCTTGTTTTAGAAAAATTTGTTAAGTCCAAAAGGATTATTTCTTTTAGGTATTTTTTCATGGTAAAAAGCCCAACAAAAATCATTTCTTCAACAAAAGTGTTTATTCAAATTATTCGAAGCCCATAGTCTTTAGGGCATTTTGACCACAAAAAAAGCTTGAAGGGCTATTTCCATTGTTTTGTAAAAAATTGTAAGGACTTATTTATTTTAGCCAAAGTGTTTGAAAAATGTCCAAAGGGTTAATTCCTTCGAGTATTTTTCTTGTGCACAAAGTCTGAAGGGTTAATTCCTTTGAGCATTTTTCCCATGCTAAAATTTTAAAGGGATATTTAATTTGGGAATTTTACCCATGCAAAAAGATCAAAACAATTATCTAGACAAAATTACCTGCAAGGATTATTTCAAAACAAAAAGTCAAAGGCATGAGTGCTCAAATATAAAAGACCCAAAAATAGCAGTATGATGGTCATGTGGATGTCATTGACAATCACGAGGACATCAAAATTAATCCTAGGATAAAAATAAGAGCAGTTTAAATTTTTATGGTCACATGGACATCATTGACAGTCATGTGAACATTATTTTTACAGTTATGAGGATGTAAAAATTTAGCCTAGGCTAAAAACCAAAGAGGTTTAAATTTTAATGATTTTGATAACATCATCGATGGTCACATGAACATTTTTGATGATCATGAGGATGTCAAAATTAATTCTAAACTACAAAACATAGGGGTTTAAATTTTGATGGTCATGCAAATGTTATTAATGATCAAACAGACATTAGAAATGAGCTAGATGGATATCAATGGTCTATGAATGATCTTAGGTTCAAGGGATCAATAGAGGTGGGAACCCAAGATGCATCATATAGAAGACACAAGCGTATAAGTGTTCTTGTCCAAAAAGAGGATCCATTAATATAATCAGTCGTGTTTCAAAGTTCTGTAATAGATTAAATGATTTTCATTTGATCTTGGAGGTAGGCTCTTCTTTGAGTTAGTGTAGGGCTTTGGTTTGTTTCTTTCTTGTTCTTCCTTTCCTTTCCCTTACTTGTACATAGTGCCTATATATATATATATATATATATATATATATATATATATATATATATATATATATATATATATTTGCCTTCTCCTATGTTTTTTTTAACTCTCAATAAGTCTTTTCAAGATAGTCCTCAACTTAGGTTTCATCCAGTCACTCAAAAAGGGACTTCTCAAGTTGAGAGTATAAGTGTAAAAGGATAATGGATCTAAAATGTGAGCTTGATATTTTTAGTTTTAGGGAGATTGGTAAAGACAAATGAATAGACTAATTGCTCCTTAAAATATATAACTTTGTTTTGATCTAAGCTTGATTCTGATAAGGTTTTATGCAAGATGAAAGTTTAAATTATTGAAACACAATCATGCTTGCACTTAAATAACATTCATTTCCTGGGGTAAATTTTTGAACCAAGGATGATTGTTTTAAGATCAGACACTTGGTTGAATCCCAAAACTTGGATAACATGGTTCCTAACATTTTCCCTAAAGCTAAAAATGGTCTGTAAAAGGCAAAAAATACAAAAATAAGAGCTCATTGCAAATTTCAAAAGTAACCTTATAAGCAAAGGGGATTTGAGTAATCTCTATTAGGGCTATGGATGTCTTATTGGCAGTGCAACAAGGCCCTAAATGGATCCAAAGGCATCTCTATCAGGGCTATGGATGTCTGGCTAGTAATAAAGTAATGCCCAAGCCTTCCCTAAGCTAAAATCATGGTTCTTAATGAATATTTAAACATGTTGTAAGTCAATATTAATGGTTAAAGACATGAAGTCTTTAAATTGCTCCTTAAATCTCATGAAAAATAGTAAGTGGAATCAAATCACACACATAACATGATTAGGTTTTGATATTTGATCCCAATATTACATGTGTGAGGCTTGTTTCAAAACATGACTAGGTCTTAACAATGGTGTTTGATCAACTAGAATGAATATCCTAGTTGTAAGATTTGAACCATAATCTCTAAATTTTAAAACATATTTCTATGGAAAGTTACTTGATCAGGGTGTTACTAGTATTTTTGCACATTGTCTTTATTTGAATATCATACATGCTTTGGTTGACATATTTGTGCATGATTTTAGTTTAGATCTTATCTTAATTTGCTAATATTGGATTTCTGAGTTTTAGATTTGAAGGTTTAATGGATCCCTCCTTGAAAATGGATTATGTCTGGGTTTTATAATTTAATGTCAATATTGGTCTTTTACTAGCCTTTAGTTTGTCAAAGGCCAAGTTGAGTCCATTTTGATCACCCTGAAAACTTGATTCAATTACCTCGGCCCAAGTCTTTCCAATTGAATTCAAAATTGGTAGGAAAAATTTTATGTGGGAGCATTTTAAAATGCCATGGACTAAGTTAAATTTTTATACTAAGTCTTAGTTGTGTTTATTTACACGACCAAACCCTAGTCTATAAATCCATGTTTGGTCCTTTTAGGTCTCGAGATCCCTTAGCCTATGTTCTTCATGGTCTAAACTAATGCATGGTCCTTTTTTATTTAGTAGAGTCCCATTTTATTTCAAGTTTAGTCTAAACTTTAACCTAAGGTCATAATTCATATTTATTAATACAAATCAAAACCTTGATCTAAGATTATGACCTAAGTCTTATATTTTTTTTGAGATTTAACTTAGTTATATTTTTCACTATCTTCAGGGACCAATCATGTTTTGACCTAATGGATTGCAATCAATGGCCCATATTTTCTCGAGCAATCAAGATTATATGGTATGAGTTCAAAGTCAAAATGTCAAGCTTGCAATGTATGATAAGGCTCAAGCATGTTCCCATCGATTGATGGTATGTGGTTAAGTGTATACCTTCTGATTGATATGGTGTATTAAATCAAGGTTTCAAATTGAGCCTAAATTAAACACAATGATGACACATATTGTAACTATATTAGATAAAGTATTGAGTAGCCAATGGTGTTTGATCCTTTGGATTGAAATCCAACAACATGCGTTGATCTATCCTAGAAAGATCCAATGGTGCGAGATCAAAGGGTCCCTTTTATTTGTGTTTTATCTTGGTCTAGGGATTTACCCTAAAGTTTCATTATATTTATTAATAAAATGAAACCTTAGGTTAAAACCTTATGTTATGTCTTTTTTTATTAAGCACGGGGACCCTTTTATTATGTCTTGAGCTTAGTCTAAACTTTGGCCTAAATTTTTCTTTGTGTTCATTAACATAAATAAGATCTTAGTCCAAAGACTTTGGCTTAAAGATTTATATTATTCCTTGGGTTTTAACTTAGATATTTTTATTGTTTGTAGGAATAAATCATGCTCAATCTCATAGATTGTAATCTGATGATGCAATTTTGATCAAATGAAGAGATTTAATGGTGTGAGGGCATTGTTGAAAATTCAATACATGTCCTAAGCTAAAGATTGAGCACATTCCAAGAGATCAATAGTACACATTTAAATGTACACTATCTAATATATAACATATATTAAGTTAAGACTTTTTAACAAAGCCCAAAATGAATGTAAGACTGCTACTTAACAAGAGTGCATTAATTTGATGGGACTAACAGAGTAGGATGCAAAAATCCCACTAAGCTACTAAGTGGCATCATTTTGGTATAATACCCATAGATAGCCAATGGCATTCAATCCTTTGGATCAAGATCAATGATAAGCATTTTCTCAAGCAAGTAGATCCAATGGTGTAATCCAAGGTGGAATTTTTAAAGGGCTTGGGACTAATAAAAAAGTGGCATGTGCCTAGATGAGATATAATTAAGTAACCTAACTAGTTTTAAACCTTATGAGTGCCTAATTGGATCTGATGTAGCATGCAAATTGTCAATATTAATGAAAATTCTTGTGGTTATTTTCTCTTTCTTGTTGATGAAATGTAGTAATATGTCTTATGAGTCTTGTTGATTGGATATTTGGGTTTATATTCACTAATTGTTTTCATCTTGAGCATAGATCTAGGTTTTAAATCCCTTTTAACAGTTTAACTTTGAAAATATGTTATTAAATGACCTTTTTCGTCACCCTAGGTCTATAGATTTGAAAGGAAAAGGTTTCATGAAAGTTTAGTTGTAGTGTATGCTCTGGGTTTTTTAAGGACCATTTGGTATTTCCCTTTAAATTGTACTTGAATCTTTTCTACATATTTTCCTAAGGATATTGTCATGAAATACTTCTAGATATTTTGTTGTTTGTAAACCACCAACATACCACCCTTCTTTTTAATCATCTAACTAGTCCTACCCTATCCTACCCCACAAATAACACACCCTTTTACATACTATAAGTGTTATGTGCCTTGTAAATGCATAAGATCTTGCATAGTTAAAATGTGTTTGCAGTTTGTTCTTTAAATCCTAGTGTTATAGTTTTTCATTTAACCCCTGTTATTAAATATTAAATAGAATGAATATTTTAGTCATATACATATTTATCTTCAGTAGCTTGAATGTGACATAGTGCATTTGTGCATTCCTTGTGAGAACCCTTCTCAAGTGGACTATGTGAGTTTGGTTGTGTCTAGGTCACATCTATGTCTCTTTGTGCCAATAATCCCCATAGAGGTTGGATTGCATAATCTCTCCATGTGAGCAAGCTACCCATTAGGTACTCTCACCTTGGTTCAAGCAAAGCTAGAACTAGTAGGGTATTTACCATACCCTTTATCAATACCTCTGAGTCATTTTCTCAGTCTGGTCCATTCTTGATACCCAACCCTTCCCTAGCTATAATGACATACTAAAAGGTTTCTCATCATTATTTATCATTTTCTTCAAGTGTGTAAGGCCATATTAGAGAGGTGTATAATTGGGAACCAACACTCAACTAGCACTATTATCAAGGATTAAATTGAAGTCCAAGTCTCTTGTGTTGTCAAGGACTCTTGCAGAGAGTTAGAGCTATAAGTATTTCAGATTGTGAAGTTCTATGTGGTTACTACACTTATTTGACTATCTTGGTTGTCAACATCATAGTACTTCACTGGGGATGTACCAGGAAGTTTTAAGGCTTGACAATTTAACTTTTATTACATTTATTATAAATAACTATTAACATTGCATGTTGAAAGGTGTTTTGTCCCTTTTGAATATTATTGAAATAAAATAGTGTCTTTGTTTTATATCTCATTAAGCTTCAACATGTTTAATTTTAGCATGCATCACAACCATTTGTCAATTTTTATATTCAATAAGTTTGATTCTACTGGTGACTCTGATTTTATTTTTGGGTTTCAAGAAACATTGGTGTCTATTATGAATATTCTGAGATCATCTTTCAGAAGTGACCCATCAAAGAAACTCATCTCTCCTTTGAGAATTCCTCAAAGAAGAGGGAGACAAGTTTGGAAGCCTATTTAAGGGTAAATATTAGCTACTAATGTTGTCTATATTCTAATAATATTGAGATCTTTGTTGACCCACCCATTACTGAGGACTATCACAGCTCTTCTACTAATTCTGAAACACATAGTCCCATTTATTTTTCATCTCCTTCCCAACTAGCTAAATCCTCTCCCAAGTCTAATCCACCAAGTCCACATCATTCACCCCCTCATCCCTTTTCCATTTGTTCTTGAACCTCCTATTAAACAAATCATGAGGCATAGGAACCAAGATTAGAATGCATGTCATGTATTCCACGTTCCTAGATTCAGACCTATCAATTTCAATGAAATAGAAGGCTATCCTAATGAAGTCCCAAATGAAGTTAGGAAATGCCTCCCAAAATTCCAAGGGAATAATGTATTGAGTGGTGATTAGCACCTGAGGGCCTTCTAAAATATTATTTAAGATTATGAGGATGTGTGCATCAAGTTGTTTGTGCACACGTTGGAGGAAGATGCTCATGAATGGTTCAATTCCCTCCCTATTATTTGCATTAATTCATGGGAAGAGATGTAGAATGTTTTTAAAATTTAGTATGGTGTTAGGATTGATCCAAGGTTTCTCTTAGATGAATTTGAGAATATCAAAAAGAATCCTAATGAGTATGTGTAGGAATTTAAAACCCAATTCAACAAGACTATGATGTAGCTACCTAAAAACATCAAGCTTAGTGATACAACGTGCTTGATAAAGTGTTGTGATGCCTTTGATAAGAAGGTTGTGTACTATTTAAGGGATAAGGCCCCCATTAACCTATAGTTGGTGTTCAATATGGCCATCTAAATTAAGAATAACATAAAGGTTGTGGGAAAGTCCATGAATAAGGAGGCTGATGTGAAGCTAGTCAATTTAGAAAAGACACAACCCATGAAGACATCCAACTTGGAGGAAACTATCAAAACTTTGGCCTCTATTATCAAATAAATGTCATACAAGTTGGCTAGAGTTGAAAAGGGGGTCCCTCATATGTCTACCAACTATGAGCAGGCTCCAAATTCAAATCAAGCACCAAGGGGGATTGCTTTCCATAATAGAGATAATGATAAATGGAATAGGTCTACATGTGAAGATAGAATGAAATGGATAGAAAGTAAGTGCCTGATCCTTTAAATGCTAAGGTAAATATTATATATTATGACATTGATATTGATTGGTGTGACAATTGTTTCCTTCTACATCACCTATGTGATATAACTAAACCAATTATTGAAGATGCAGATGAACTTGAGTCTATGTCATCTGATGATGAGATCTTGATGTTCAATTTTCAAAGCCCTTGAAGTGAGATGACTACCTCCATAGAATTACTAAGTGTTATTATTGTTGATCAATTTTAGAGTGTAGATGAGAAAGTAAGTGTCCTAACTCCTAAATTTTCTTGTGACATCAATATGTCACAAGCATATGAATTACCCATTCATGATTTCAATTTGTTATGCTCTATGATGATTAAGAAATATGATAGGGGAATTCCATTAATTGAGGATAGGCAGCTGCTAATCAATGTAGAAATTGCCCAAGAGGAGTATCACTTGAGAAGAAAATATTAGGTTGCTACTCCTCAAGACACTACCCTTGAAAATCCAAAGGTAGGGGATGCTAATAATAATTCTAAAAAAACTATAGCAGTACCTAAAGCTTCTAAACTAGTGCCCATTTTCCAATTTAATAAGCCTAGAGGTGATTCAACCAAGAATAGAGTACCTATGTTGTCTAGTATCCCTAAGGGTGATAATGATGTTAAAACTATTCCACATTTGAAGGATACTATTAAAAATTCAAATCCATCCCATCCTAATTTACTTCAGACTATAAGTGATTGTATTCCAGCTAAAGGTGTTATCACTCTTCCACCAAAGACTCCTCTTCCTCAGTATAGCATATGTGATATGGCCCAAATGTTGATCCAACTCAAAATCATTGTGCCACTTATTGAATTGTTAAAAATGCCTGAACATAGGAAGTGGGAATTTGAATACTTCCAATTTGGTGAAAGGTCAATTGCGAGTGAAATTGAGTTACCCCAAACACCCCTAAAAAGTGATGAAGAATCAAAAGAGGTTGTTGAACCTGCTCTATAGGTCTATTTAGGGACTACATTGGTAGAAAGTCAGTTGAATGTGGATCTATTTTATACAACCCTATTGATTAATGGTTTGATTTTTCACAACTGCATGTTTGACTCTAGAGCTTCTTATAATGTGATGCCCCTAGGTGTCCTAAATGAAATTAGAGTTAATATCACATTAGCCTTTGACAAGTGTTATGCCATGGACTCATGAGAGGTTAATTGTTGGATAAGTCAAGAGATTAGTTATACAATTGGTAGTTCATCTTAGAAAATATCTAAATATGGATGTGTTATTTGTATACTACTTGTCTAAGTGGGGGATGTTGTTGTTATATAAATAGTCTGCTAGTATGGGTGGAAGTGTATAGATGGACCTTTCTTGTGCCACCATTCTATTGGATGGTAAAATGGTCAAAATATATAGAGAGCCAAAGATGTTGCATGCAATTGAAGATCTAAAATTTGTTTTTAATGAAGTGTTGTACACAGATGTTGAGCTTGGTAAATTTGTTGGGAGTGTTGATACTAGTGAACATCCTGTTGTTCTTGATGCTGAACCTGACAAAGAAAGTGTGGTTTGGAAAATATTCTTTGATGGAGCTTGCTCTAGTCTTAGAAATAGAGTTAGGGTTATATTTTATGCCTCCAATGGTAAATGTTTTATGTTTTATTTTCATATGTCCTTTAAGTGTATTAATAATACTATTGAGTATGAGGTACTCTTGTTTGGTTTAACGATTTCTCATTAATATAGAATTAAATGTTTAAATGTCAAGGGTGATTCTGAGCTAGTGGTAAAACAAGTCTATAGTGATTTTACCACAAAGAATAAAAGGTTGAAATAATATCATAATATTGTTTGAAATTTTCTTAAATTTTTTGATGCATTTAATTTATGTTATCATGATAGAAGTTTCAACCAAGAAGTTGACAAATTGTAGGGCTAGGTGTTCAATTTGATATTTTAAATGTGATCCCTCATTATCAGTATCAAGTGGAGGTGTTTATCAGGCCTTTAGTCACAAATAATGCTCATCATTGGCAAGTGTTTGAAGATGATAATCAGATCAGAAGATTTCTAAATTATGAGGTTGAGTTCCATGATTAGCTCATAGATTTGGAATATATGGTTCAAGTTTGTGATGGAAAAGAAACCCTATTTGGGAAGGACATTATGCAGCTAAAGACAAACATGCTCCCAAGGGGATTGGTCAATTTGGATGTATATTTTGATGAAGTTGATAGAATTAAGTTGAGAGACTCATTTATCTCAAAATATGTGACTGAGTACAACTTGATTCTCATGATAATCCAAGAAAGGTTTGGTTGGGTACTCACTTAAGTGCAACTAAGAAAGAAAGCTTACATGTATCTACTAAAGAAGTATTAAGATTTCTTAGCATGGTCTTATTCTAAGCTAAAAGCATATAGGGAAGACTTGTTCTATCATGTCATCCCATTGCAGCCTGACAGCAAGCCTTTCAAGTAGAAATAGAGACCCATTAACCCCATCTTGGCCACCAAAATGTGGGGTAAATTAAAGAAACTAAGGGATGGTGATATCATTTAGCCCATCAGGTATTCATCATGGGTGTTGAATTTAGTCCCTATAAGAAATTAAAATGGTGACATCTATGTGTGTGTGGATTTCTAAAATTTTAAAAAGGCTTCTTTAAAAGATAATTATCCCCTACCCAATATGGAGAACCTACTGTAAAGTGTCACTAAATCAAAATTATTATCCACATTAGATGGCTTCTTAGGTTGCAACTAGGTTATGGTGAAGGAATATGAGAGATCCAAGACCACATTCATGATGCCTTGGGGAATGTATGTATATATGAGGATGCCTTTCAAGTTAATGAATGGTGCAACATTATAGTGAGCTGTGGACATCACTTTTGCAGGGATAATTAACCAATTCATTGATGTCTATCAGGATGACATTACTATGTACTCCAAGATTAGAGAAGAACATTTGGAGCATCTACAAAAGGTGTTGATTAGATGCAAGGAATTTGGCATTTTTCTTAATCCTAATAAATATCAATTTAGAGTATAAAAGGCCAAGTTGATGGAACATATAGTGTCTAAGGATGGTGTCATGATTGACCCCAAAAGGGTCAAATCCATTGACAAAGTGCCTATCTCACAGTGCAAGAAAGGAATTTAGTCTTTTTTTGGACAAATTAACTTTGTAAGGAAGTTTGTGTCTAGTTTTATAGATATTACTCTACCTATTACTTCCATGTTGAAGAAGGACCAGACCATCAAATGGGAGGAGAAGTCATGAAAGCATTCAGTGACATCAAGGGAGCTTTAAAGTCTATCCTTATTTTGGTCAATCCTAATTACACAAAGTTGTTCCATATTCTCTTTTGCATCATACAATATTGTTTTTGTTGTCCTATTGAAAAAGAATGATGACGGTCATGAGCAGCCCATAGATTTCTTTAGTGAATCTATGTAACTCTTGAACTAAACTATACTATTATGGAAAAACAATATTTCACTCTTTTGAAGGCTATTAAAATGTGCAGGCCATATATTCTAAGTTCAAAGATTATTTCCTACGTCCTACACACCATGGTGAAGGACATTTTAACTCAGACTAAAGTATCCAACAAGAGGTGAAGGTGGGTCAATAAGTTACAAGAGTATGGTATGGATATTTAGACCACCAAGTTAGTAAGAGGGATGGGTCTAGCCAACCTTATGATCGAGACCAATTTTCAAGATGTTGAGGTAAACATTGATGTTTTTAATGTTAATGATTAATTAAGTCAATTTAACATGTCTCCATGGTATAGAGATATTGTTTACTACTTAAAAAATATGAGTTGTCCCATGACTTAAACAAGAATCAAATAACTCTAAAGATTATGTCCCAAAAATACCTCTTGACTGAGAATGGATTAACATGGAAGAATCTAAATGGGGTTCTCCTTAGATGCATTCTAGAAGAGCAAACTACTGACCAAGTTGAAGACTTCCATAGTAGAGTATTCAGTGGCCATTTTTTGCCTAAGGTTACAACTCATAAAATTTTAAGAGTTAGTTATTGGTGGCCATCATTGTTTAAGTATGTTGCTCAAATAGTCAAAAAGTGTGAGAAATGTCAACGCTTTGCTGGGAGGATAAAAGCTTTGAGTTCTCTTTTTTTATAATCTGTGATGATTAAAGGCCCATTTAGACAATGGGGAATGGATTTCATTAATTAAATTATTGATTCATCAAGCACTGAACTTAGATGGATACTAAATTGAACTGACTACTTCACAAAATGGGTTGAAGTGATCCCTACAAAAAAAAACACCAGGTAGTTATGGATTTTTTGTTAAATCAAATTATTTACAAATTTGGTGTGCATATCAAGATAATTGTTGATAATGCCATAAGCTTTAAATCCAAACCTTTAGTGGCATTGTGCAAAGAGTATGAGATTGAATTGACCTATGCTTCCAACTACAATCCTTAATAGAATGGGCAAGCAAAATTAAGTAATAAGAACTTGTTCAAGAACATTAGATGAACATTGGAAGCAAATAAGAAAAAGTGAGGTGAACAACTAAAGTTTGTTTTATGGGATGATAAGATTATGCCTAAAATAACTATAGGTAAAAGCCCTTTTGAGATTGTTTATAGAGATTAAGCATTTTTGACTATGAATTTACATTTGCCCACCTATCAACTCATGCAACAATTAGGAGATGATGAGCATATCAACCACTATGAAATAATGATGAACCAGATTATTGATCTTAATGAAATTTGATGATGATCTCATGAAAGGCACCTTAAGTTCAAATAAAATTTTAAAAAAATATTTGATAGGAAGGTCACTCCAAGAACCTTCCAAGTAGGTGATCTAGTTTTACTTTGGGATAGTAGGCATGAAGGGAAAGGAAAGCATGGTAAGTTTGATACCTTATGGATGGGTCCCTATTCCATTAACTATCAGATTAGGGAGCATACTTTATTCTTGAGAGACTTGGATGGTGAAATAATGGAGCTACCAATCAATGGTAGTCATGTAAAATACTTCCTTGATTAAGTCCTTAACATGTGTACCATATTGTATAGTATTTTATTACTTTATCTTTCTATTGTTTTGTTGCTTTATTATCCCTCTGCTTTGGTCCTTATTTATATAGTTTCCCTTTCTTCTTTATTGTGTGTTAATTTTTAGATCTTATTGATATATTTTGTAAGTCTACCATGTCTTGTTGAGCCTTCCTAGATGTTCATTAAAATTTGTAAAGTCTTAACTCTGTAACCCAATGGATTATCACTTGGTCTTACATTTTGGGGTTCTTTGCACACCCACAAGGGTTGTGCATCCCTAAGTGAGAGCTAGTAGTAGTGTCTAAAATTACACTAAAGTAATTGGGCCCTTGTCAAGTGCAAATACCCAAGTCTTAGCCTAAATTCTTGTTTTCAAAGTGTTCCTTCAAAGGTCAAATTTATGTGAAAATTGACTAAGTCTTAATTTGGTCTTTACTTGGTGAATGTTTCTTTCCCTTAGACTTTTTTGAGATTTTTGTAGGAACATAATGTTTGATGTAAATAGGTCTTTAGGAATTGTGTCTCAGAAAAAAGTATGAAGACTTATTTCCCTGGGCAAATTGTTCATGGCAAAAAACTTGACAAAGTCTATTTGTTTCAAAGTAAAACATATTAACCTATTTCTTTCAGAAATTTTTCCCTTACAAAATCTCTGAATGGTCATTTTACCTTTGCAAAATCCCTGAAGGGTCATTTATTTTAGGTATTTTACCCTTATAAAAAATTTGAAGGGCACTCTCAGAAGATCTAAACGACACTTTCAATAAGTCTAAAGGGCACTTTCAAAAGATATAAAGGGTCATTCTAAAATTTTGAAGGGCACTTACCATTTAACAAAAGTGCAAAGGTCCAATTCCTTTAGAAAAATTGTCAAGTCCATTTTCTTTGAAAAAATTGTCAAGTCTATTTTCTTCAAGAAAAGTGCAAAATTCCTTTCTTTTAACAAAAGTGTAAAGCCCATTTTCATTAGACATTTTTTTCACTAAAAAAAATTTGAAAGAATTACATTGTGTCAGGAAAAGGTCAATTCCTTATTTGTTTCAACCTTTTTATCTACGCCACAATTTCTAAAGGGAATTTACCCTTTGAGCATTTTGCCCACACAAAAGTCCTTTGTTTTGATGAAATTTTAATCTAAAATGCTTATTTATTTCAAGCATTTTACCCACAGCAAAAATCTTGACAAAAATCCTTTCTTTAGAAAAAGTGTTCACTTGAATTACTCAAAGGCTATATTCTTTCAGGAATTTTATCCACCCAAAAATCTTGAATGGCTATTTCCATTGTTTCAAAAAAATTGTAAGGACTTATCTATTTCAGCCAAAATG
Source organism: Torreya grandis (assembly GCA_037957365.1). Lineage (NCBI taxonomy): Eukaryota > Viridiplantae > Streptophyta > Pinopsida > Cupressales > Taxaceae > Torreya > Torreya grandis. The sequence continues at coordinate 6,734,772 of JARHVA010000192.1, read as the reverse complement.
TTTGCAAAATTTTCAAAGGGTTAATTCCTTTGGGCATTTTGCCCATGCAAAAATTTTGAAGGGTTAATTCCTTTGGGAATTTTGCCCATGCAAAAAGTTTGAAGGGTTAATTCCTTCGATAATTTTACCCATGCAAAAAGATTGAAACAATTGTCCAAAAAAAATTATCCAAAAGGATTATTGTAGAACAAAAATTTGAAGTCATGATTGCCTGAATACAAAAGACCTAAAAACAATAGTATGATGGTCGTACAGACATAATTGATAGTCACATAAACATTTTTAATAGCCATGAGGATGTCAAAATTAAGCCTAGGCTAAAAACTAGAAATGTTTAAATTTTGATGGTCGTACAAACATCATCAATGATTGCATGAACATTTTTTTTATAGTCACAAGGATGTTAAAATTAAGCCCAGGCTAAAAACCAAATAGGTTTAAATTTTGACGATCTCAAAGATGTCATCAACAGTCATGTGAACATTTTTGATGGTCGTGAGAACATCAAAATTAATCCCAAGCTAAAAAACCATAGGGGTTTAAATTTTTATAGTCATACAGATGTCATTAACGATCACATGAACTTCAGAAATCAGCTAGATGGATATCAATTGTCTAAATATAATCTTACGTTCAAGGGATCGATGGGGGTAGTAACCCAAGATACATCATATATAAGACACAAATGTACATCCAAAAATAGGAGCCATTGAATGGAAGTAGCCATGTTTCAAGGTTTTGTAATAGACTAAATGATTTTCAGTTGATCCTGGAGGTAAGCTCTTTTTTGAGCTAGTGTAGTGCTTTGGTTTGTTTCTTTCTTGTTCTTCCTTTCTTGTCCCTTGTGTATATATAGTTCCTATATATTGTTTGTTTGCCTTATCTTGTGTTGTTATTTATTCTTAATAAGTCTTTTCAAGACAATCTTTTAGCTCAATTTTCATCTCATCACTTTTTAAGTTGGGAGTGCAGGTGTAAAAGGACTATGGGTTTGAAATGTGAGCTTGATGTTTTTAGTTTTAGGGAGACTAGTAAAAACAAATGAATAGACTAATTATTATCTAAAATCTTCAACTTTATTATGATTTATGCTTGATTCTAATAAGGTTTGTATATGCAAGATGAAATTTTAAATTATTGAAGCATAATCATGCTTGCACTTAAACAACATTCATTTCTTGGGGTAAAATTTATGACCAAGGATGATTTTTTGAAGATTAGACACTTGGAAAAATGCCAAAACCCAACTAATTTGGTTCTTAACCTTTGACAAAAAGCTAAAAATTGTCTATAAAAGGTTAAAAATATAAAAATAAGAGCTCATTGAAAATTTCAAAAGGAAATTTTTAAGCAAAGGTGATTCAGGTAATTCCACCAGGGTTATGGACACCTGGATAGCACTAGAGAAAATCCCTAAATGGAGCCAAAGGCATCTCTCTCAGGTCTATCGATGCCTAGCTGATAGTAGAGCAATGCCCAATCCTTCCCTAAACTAAAAGCATGGTTCTTAATGAATAGTCAAACATGTTGTAAGTTAATGTCAATGGTTCAAGACATGAAGTCTAGAAATTATTCTCTAAATCTCATGACAAATAGTAAGTGGAATCAAATCACACACACATCATGATTAGTTTTAATATTTGATCCCAATTTTGCATGTGTGAGGCTTGTTTTAAAACATTTCTAGGTCTTAACAATGGTGCTTGATCAAGTGGAATGAATAGCCTAGTTGTAAGTTTGAACCATAATCTCTAAATTTTAAATCATATTGATATGAAAATTTACTTGATTAGGGAGTTAATAGTATGTTTGCATATTATCTTTATTTTAAAATCATCCACACCTGGTTTGGCTGGCATATTTATGCATGATTTTGGTTTAGATCTTGTCTTAATTTGCTAACATTAGATTTCTAAGTTTTAGATTTTTAGGTTTAATGGAGCCCTCTTTGAAAATGGATTATGTTTGGGTTTCATGATTTAATGTCAATATTGGTATTTTACTAGCCTTTGGTTTGTTAAAGGCCAAGTTGATTTAATTTTGATCACCTTGAAACCCTAATTCCAATTACCCTATCCCAACTCTTTTTAATTGAATTCAAAATTGGCAGGAGTATTTTTATGCGAGAGCATTTTAAAATGCCATGGATTTAGTTAAATTTTTATACTAAGATTTGGTCATGTTTATTTACATAACCAAACCCTGGTCTAAACATCCATGTTTGGTCCCTTTTATGTCTCGATATCCCTTACCCTATATTATTCATGGTCTAAAATAATGCATGGTCCTTTTTTATTTAGTAAAGCCCTATTTTATTTCAAGCTTAATCTAAACTTTAGCCTAAGGTATTAATTAATATTTATTAATATGAATCAAAACTTTGGTCTAAGATTATGGCCTAAGTCTTATATTATTTTTTATCTCTGACTTAGTTATATTTTTCACTATCTATAGGCATCAATTGCATTTTCACCTAATGGATTGTAATCAAAAGCCCACGTTTTCTCAGGGAATAGAGATCAAATGGTGCAAGTTCAAAGTCAAAATTTTAATCTTGTGGTGTATGATAAGGCTCAATCATGTTCCCATCAATTGATGGTATGAGATTAAGTGTACACCTTCTAATTGATGAGGCGTATTAAGTCAAGGTTTCAAACCAAGCCCAAAGTGAACACAATGATAACACTCATTATAATTACATTAGATAGAGTATTGAGTAGCCAATGGTGTTTGATAGTTTGGATTAAAATGTAATAGCATGCATTGATTCAGCCTAGCAAGATCAAATGGCATGAAATCAAAGGGTCCCTTTTATTTGTGTTTTAACTTGGTCTAGGGCTTTACCCTAAAGTTTCATTGTATTTATTAATACAATGAAATCTTAGGTTAAAACCTTATGCTATGTCCCTTTTTATTAAGCATGGGGCCTCATTTTATTATGTCTTGAGCTTAGTCTAAATTTTAGCCTAATGTTTTATTCATGTTCATTAACATAAATAAGATCTTAGTTCAAAAACTTTAGCTTAAATCTTTATATTATTCCTTAGGTTTTAACTTAGACATTTTTATTGTTTACAAGAATAAATCATGCTCAAATTCATGAATTACAATTTGATGATGTGTGTTTGATTGAATTAAGAGATATAATGGTATGAGGGCATGGTTGAAAACTCAATACATGGTCCTAGGCTAAAAATTGAGAAAACTCTTAGAGATTGGTGGTATGCATTCAAGCATATACTATCTGACTTACAGTGCATATTAAGTCAATACTTTTCAATAAATCTTAGAATTAATGTGGGATTATCACTTATAAAGAGCACGTTAGCTCGATGGGATTGATAGAGCAAGATGTAGAAAGCTCACTGAGCTGCCAAGTGGCACCATTTTGGTATAAGAGCCATAGATAGCCAATGGCACTTGATCCTTTGAATCAATATTAATAGCACACATTTACTCAACCAATTAGATCTAATGGTATGAGCCAAGGTGGACGTTTCAAAGGGATCGAGACCAATAAGCAAGTGGCACATGCCCAGATGAGAGATAATTAACTAACCTAGTTAGTTTTAAACCTCATGAGTGACCAATTGGATCCAATGTGGCATGCCAATTGTCGATATTGTCTGGGAATCCAAAGATTAAGTGTTCTTCCATAGATGGGAAATGATTCAAATCACAAAGAGAGGTGTGTAGGTTATTCCAAAACATATTTTTTGATCATAACCATGCATCTTTTTCTATTTACATAATAACTAGATCATTCACATGCCATCATTACAAAAGTAGGTTATTAAATGGCATGCAATAAGGAAAAGGAAGTTGTTCATGGGATTTCAACTATGCAGACAAGTGGTCAAGAGCTTCTCTAGATGGTTGCACATGAGGATAAAGTTTGTTTGGCCCTTGATCATGATTATTCTCCTTCCAGCTTGAATAAAGATATTTCCAGCTATGAAATCAAAGAGTTTTTTCCAAATTTCATCATTCATTATAGAGGTAGTTAGAGAAATTATTCTTTTATTATAAATGAATGAAGATCTTAGGTGTAGCATGGAATATTTTCCATCTAGGAACATCTTAGTGGGACTTGAAAGTTTGTTTTGCAATTCTATAAATTACAACCTATAGTCCATATTTGAGAAGGATTGATAAATTTATAAATAGTGGGTTTTTCCTCTATTCTAAGGTTGTTATTGGTCATTGTTTTAGGTGTTCCTTTCCTCCAAATATAGGTTCTACAAAAAAAAATTGGGATCAATTCTTATGTGTAGATCTTGTCTCTCTTGCTAAGGTGGTTGTAGTTCTATAGCCATTAGCAAGCTTTGAGAGCATGTTTATATGTCTCCCTTATCAAAAGAGCAAACTCACCATTCTTGTCCCTTTGGCATCATTTTTAAAAATTGATGTGTGTAAAGTTTCTTTTCAATATTAATGAAAATGATTATGGTTCTTTACTCTTTCTTGTTGATGAAGTGTAGTAATATGTCTTACGAGTCTTGTTGATTGGATATTTGGGTTTATGTTCACTACTGGTTGTCATATTGAGTATAAATCTAGGTTGTAAATCCCTTTCTATAGTTTAACATTTAAAATATGTTATTGAATGACCTTTCAGGGCACTCTAGGTATACGGATTTTATAGTAAATTTTTTTTTGAAAGTTTAGTTATAATGTATGCTCTAGGTTTTTTAGGGACCATTTGATATTTCCCATTAACTTGTACTTGAGTCTTTTCTACATCTTTTTCTAAGGATATTATTATGAAATACTACTAGATATCCTATTATTTGGAAACCACCAGCATGCCACATTCATTTTTAATCATCTAACTAGTCCTACCCTACCCTACCCCACAAATAAAATGCCTTGTTGCATACTATAAGTGTTATGTGCCTTACAAATTCATAAGATCTTGCATAGTTAAAATGTGTTTGCAATTTGTTCTTTAAATCCTAGTGTTGCATTTTTCCATTCAACCCTTGTTATTGAATATTATATGGAATGAATATTGTAGTCATATACATATCTATCTTCAGTAGCTTGAATGTGATCTAGTGCATTTTTGCATTCCTTATGACAACCCTTAGTAGATTATGTGAGTTTGGTTATGTGCAAGTCACATTTGTGTCTCTTTGTGCTAATAATCCCCATGGAAGTTGGATTGCATAATATCTCCACATGATCAAGCTACCCCTTAGGTCCTCTCACCTTAGTTCAAACAAAGCCATAAGTAGCAGGGAGCTAACCATACCCTTTGTTAGTGCCTCTCGATCATTTTTTCAATCTATTCCATTCTTCATGCCCAACCCTTCCCTGACTATAATGACATACTAGAAGGTTTCTCATCATTGTTTGTCATTTTCTTCAAGTGTGTAAGGCCAGAGTAAAGAGGTGTACAATTGGGAACCAACATGATACATGTCCTAATCATGTTGATCCAAGGAATTGAGAGCTCCACATAATTCTATGTTATATTTGTAGGTTGTGATCTAGTGATATGATACCAGGTAGATAACCCTCACTTATCTAGGTTTTTAAATAATTTTGAGACTTCAATTTGCTTATGTTTTCTATAGATGAGTGGGATTGTGTTGTGAGACACTATCTCATTTATTTGACTGATCGAGGAATCTTGAGACTTATGATTTTGCCTACAAGATTTATATGAGTGAGATTATTCCACATGGCATGATCTCATTTATCCAAAGGGTTTTTGATCTTTGATTGTGGGATTATCTATTAGCTTGCATGACAAGTCACAAGTGAATGGGATCATGCCTTGTGGCATGATATTTTTATATGGAGGGTCACATATCTTAAAATGTGTATCTATGTTTGTGGACTCTAGGTGAGTAGGATGTTTCCATGTGGATAGCCCTCACTTGTCTATATATTTGTCAGCCTTTAGAGTATGTTTTTGTTCTTGTCAGTTATGGATGACTGGGATTGTGTCATGTGAAACTATCTCATTTATCTATATGATTGAGGAAATTTGGGACTTGGGATTCTAATTGAAGGCTACATGTGAACATGATCAAACTACATGGAAAAACCTCACTTATATAAAAAGTCTTTGATATTTGGGACTTGGGCCTTCTCCTATTTTCCTCTAGAGGAATGAGATGGAGACATTAAATGATATCAGAGCTTAGGGCCTAGTAGATTATTTTCCTTAGTCATTTTAATTCATTAAAAGTGAGTAACTAAGATGAAGATGTGTCACAATCCTAGTTGATTGGGTACCCGAGTAACTTGAACTTAGAATCTTTGGCCTTATAATCATAGAGAAGTGGGATGAAGACATGCATCTCAATATTATTAATCTAGGAGATCATTGAAGAAAAGATAGTCATTTTCAAGATCCTTTATGGGTAAGTTGGGTGTAGACACATGGAACAATATTGGATCTCAGGGATTTAGAAATTGAAGTTTGAAATTGGATACTTAGTCATTGGGATTTGAACTCATTACCACTCTTAAATTTGATAGTCAATTCAGGTTCAAGAGAGATATACAGTGATGGTTTTTACATGGAAACATTTAAAATGATGACTAAGTATGAATGTCCTTCATACTATAGGGGAAAATTTATGAGTTTGACCAAGTAAGCTTTAATAATGTGGCCATGTGGGTCAAAATTCTCTTACAAAGAATAAATAACCTTGGGCAAAATAAGTTATCTCAATTAGTCCATAAAACCATAAATAATATGAACGTTCTAACCCCAAAACACAATTGTATATATAGAATAACTTCAATAGATATATCCATTTATACCTTTAGACTCATGCATCAAACAAACTACTGGAGCAACTGTGGGGACATTTAGTCAACTTAGGACCAGATCAAAACTTCATTCCTAATAAGAGACTCAAACCTAAAATAATGAATTCCAACTTAGAATTAGACTAATTCATATCTCAATAAGACATGTACATGAAATTTAAGTACAAATAGGGTCCCCATTCTAAAAATATGTAAATAGGGTGTGTTGGTCACAATAAATGGTGACTACTATAGGGAAAATATTATCTTAGTGTTTAGAATCTAGACTATTGGCCTCCATTATCAAACTGTGAGATAAGAAACTAGATCTCACTTTAGAGAAACTTAGAGGAAATAGAGTGCTCAACTCTACTTCAACAAATAGCATATTTGGCCTTAATTCCTTCAAAAGGTCATTTTGTACAAAGAGTAATTTTATTAAATTTTAAATCCACTGAAGAAGCTCAAATATATCTTAGGTACACATAATTCCTTGAAAGGTAATTTATTTTCATAATTTAGCTGAGAGGAAGGCTTGGGCATTGCTCTACTACTAATCAGGCATATATAGCCCTGATAGAAATCCCTTTAATCCCACTCAAGGCCTTACTTCATTACTAATCAGGTTAGAAATCATGTGATGAAAGTTGCATAAATCACCCTTTCTTAGGAAAAAACTTCCAATTCCATGAGATTCAAACTTCCTTTCATTTTGATGTTTCTTTTTTGGCTTAATCTAAGAGGGTTAGGGAACAATATAGCCAAGGTGTATAGATGGTTTAATGATATATTTGCACCAATAAGGTCCTTTGATTGATCATTAATTTGGTTTTGATTGATATGTTCATTTTACTATTGTGTTGACCTTTATTATATATAGGGCCTTTCTCAATTCACTTACTCAGTTTTGAATTAGTGACCCCTAATATTTTTAGTATCTCAAGAGAAGTTCCTTTGCTTTATCACATTATTCAATAATGGGGGCTTGTCTTTTGCTTTCCAATTATGGGACTATGTTTTTAGTGCCTTGTCAATTTTGAATTGATCAAACTCGATAAGATGAAGACCAAAATTTAGATTGGACTTTACTTAATCAGAACTAGTTTAGTTACTTCTCAGTCTGAGTTATGGGGACAAGGTATAACCATTGTAAGGTTAGAAATAGAAAAAAAAAGGTTAAAAATCAAGGGAAATAAACACATGACAAAACAACATAAAGCAGGGACAAGAAATCAAAATCATGACAAAATAGAAGAAAACACACAATTAAAGAAAACTAGCTAACTCTAATCTAGTATTTACATCACCAGTCTTAGTCACCCAGGACTATTATGAAATTATATTGGAATAGACAACTAAGAAGTAATGCTTCAAGAATTATCCATTCACATGTAGGGGGAGTCATTCTTTTTAAGGTCTTCCAATTGAAATGTGTTTCACCCCAAATTTTCAAAGATTTGGTATGGGCCAATCCAACTTGAATCAAGTTTAGAGTGTTGTTATTTATTCTCATGTGTTTTATCCCATAATAGGACTAAGTTTGATATCTAAAAGGACTTAATATTTTCCCTCTTATTAAACTATATTTTGACTATCACTTGATGTTTACTAAATTTTTACAGATCCTCTTCTTGTACATCCTCCTATTGGATAATGTCTAACAGCCTTGATTTTGTCTTTTCAGTATCCTCCATGTATTCTTGCATAAACTTATAATTTGGAAACATAAGGGGCATTGGGAAAATGGGCTTCAACACATATACCAATAGTAACATGGATATTTTTACGGATTTAGTATATCTAGGGTGGTAATCCCAAAGAGCATATTTTAAAAGTGAATGCCATTCTTTAGGATTCTTTTCAACAGACTTATTGATGGCATTGATCATGTTCTTGTTGATTGAATCAACCAAATCATTCATTTCAGAGTAGTAGTTTTATGGGAACCTCAATGTAATCCCATTTTCATAATCCCATTTAGTGAGCTCAACTAACTAAAATATAGGTCCATTGTCATAGACTAGCAAGGCTAGGGTTCTAAATTATGTTGTTATGTTTTCCTCAAAGAACTTGATGACTTCCTTGGTTGTGTTGTTCTCGGTTGCCACTACCTCTATCTATCTTGTGCAATAATGAGTGGTTATAAGTATGAATATATGGCCAACTAATGAGTTCATTTTGATGACCCCAATGAAGTTAAGTCCCCACTAAGTGAAAGGATGTTATTTTATTAGAGGCTAAAAAAGCATTACAGCATGAACTACCTTCTTGAAAAAGGTCTAGCATTGATGGCATAAATGCACATAGATTTAGACAGCTCTGAATATAATGGGCTAATAGTACATAGTTCATAGAAATTTATGTGCACTTGTAGTCCCTAAAGGATGGCCACTACCCAATGTTCCATAAAATTTAGTCATTATTTCCATAAATTCTTTTTTGGATAAACATTTGAGATAGATGCCTTCATAGTTTTTCTATAAAGCACTCCTTTCTTCAATTGGTAATAGGTTGTCTTCAGCCTAAGACTTCTTTTTATGTCTGATTGAGTTTTGGAGGAAAATAATTCATAAAGGATGTAGTAGACATTAGATCATACCATTATTGATGGACCATTTTTGACTGGTCTAATTGCACCATCATAATCCTTGAGTCAATTTTAGTGATCAATTGAGTAAGACCTTGATCTCTAACTAGCTTGATAGGTTTTCTTATAAGGTATTACTCTTTAGCTTGGCCATCCATCAACCCTTACATTCCCCTAGCTCATTCTACCCTAGCATTAGCTTTACAGTTGGGTTTGAGATGATAGTGTGCACCTTATTTTTGATAATGTAGTGCTTGAATTTTTTCACATCCTTAACCAAGGTGTAGGTATATTTTTCTAAGGTGAAATACTTCAACTCTTCATCCTTAAAGTTTGTGCTCATGAAAGTGATTGGGTGTTCATCTTCATTTATCTTTTGAGTGAGTATTACAGCTATGGTGTGTTACATGAAGGAATAGAGGTAGAAGTCATTTACATAGTCTAGGTTGATTAAGATTGGTGTTTTCATGATGACTTCTTTGATTTCTTGGAAGGCTTGCCTAGCTATAGGATCCCACTACACCTTTTATTCATATTTCAACATTACATTCAAAAGTTTAACAATTTTATTAAAACCATATATTAATTTGCATACAAACATAATCTTATCAAAAAATGACTTTATTCCTTTTTAATATTAGGCAAAGGTATTTTTGAAATCACATTGGCATGCTTAGACTCGATAGAAATACCTTCATTCATGATGATGTGACTAAAAATATTACCTTAGGTAATACCAAATACATTTTTCTTTGGATTAATCAAGATACCATACCCTCTACACCTTTTGAATATCTTCTAAAGATGGTAAACATGATTTGATCTGCATTTTGAAAAAATAGTCAACTCAGCCATGTAAATAACAATGCATTTACATATCAGACCTTTGAAATCAAAGTTCATGGCTCTTTGAAAGGTGGATCTTACATTAATGAGGCCAAATGGCATTTGTTTCTAAGTGAAAGTGCTCCACTTAGTTATAAATGTCATCTTGGCTTAGTCTTTTGAATTTACCAGAATCTGATTATATCATGAGAATCCATCTTGGAAGGACATCATCTAGAATCAACTTACCATTTGTATTACCTCATCTTAAAAAGGCAAAGGATAGTTATCTTTATCAGAAACTTGATTCATATTTTTGAAATCCACACATATTCAAATTTATCCATTTTTTTATGGACTGACACTAAGTTAGCTACCTAGGTAGAGTGATGAATAGGGAAGATAATTCTAGTTAAGAGGAGTTTGTAGACCTGTTTATAAATACATGGATTTAAGATTGGGTTCATAAGTCATTGTCTATGTCTAAATGGCTTCTAATTATAATTGAATGGGATAATTTGGTATATTATCTTTGGGTCGAAGACCTTAAGGTCTCTATAGGCCCAAGCAATGATGTTTTGGTACAACAATGTTAATTTTCTAAGTTTTTCAACTTCAACAATAGTACAATTCAGACTAATATGTGTCAGAACACAACTAGATATTGAGAGGTGGGGGTGAATTAGTATATGAATTAAAATTATTCTTTTAATACCTTTTAGAATACATTAAAGATCTATGTGGATCAAATAAAATATGTAGAGATCATATAAACACAAATATGCATGACATAGGATTTATATTTGGAAAACCTAAAGGGAAAAACCATGATGAGAATAACTACTAGAAGCTACTGTTATAATCCAGTCTCATAGTTCAAAGCCTCAATGGCAAACCTCACTGGTTATAATGTTTAAGGACACCAATCTTAAGGTGTCACCAATCCCCTGGTTTAAGAGCACCAACACTAAGAAAACACCCACTCCCTAATATAAGCACCCACTAATCTTATCTGATGGCACCAACCTATTAGACTCTTCTATGGAACTCCAACTACAATTTACAAATTAGATTCATATATGAATCCAAATATTTATTCTTTGTTATAGGTTTAATCTAAAATTGATCATACTCTATGCATTCTCTTTGTGCTTTTCTTCCTCTCTAATCCTCTCTATTCCTTTGGTCTTATGTCTGGATATCTCTCTATTCAACACACTTAATTGGTTTCACCAACCACTCTGCTCTTATCTACCCCCTCTAGTTTTGTGTCTTTATGATTTTCTATTTGACACACTTTTTAGGCTTTTTATTTCTACCTCTATCTATATTTGACTTGGATCAATAGCAAATATAATTATTCTAGTAGCATTTTCCTTTATCCTAGATATCATATTTATAAAAAAATGATCTAGGGTTCTATCTCTTCTATGTGTTCACACTTAGACTACAACACATCATGTCAATTTTGGACTCTAGTTCATTATGATTTGGATTGTAAGTTTCCCATGTCTTGATTACATGTATCACACCATAATTTTAGGTCTCTTTACCATCTACACCTTCTGTTAGACTCAAGTTTTTATGCACAAGATCTTTAATGTAGATTTGATCAGTTGGATTGATTAATCTTGTTATCTATGTCGAGATATAGAGCTTATACATAAGTTCCTACATGTTCTTACAATTAATCATTTATTTCAAAATGACTTTAAATGTTAGTCATTGATCTTGCCTTTGGCACCATAATATGATGGTCCACACTCAAATCACTTAACTATAAAAAACATCCATTGTATCACCTTTTGACAATTTCATGTTATTCATTGGATCTTTGTATGCTTACAAACTCTAGCTTTGTCATCTTTAAAATGTACCCATTGATACTCTTGATTTGTGTTTCTGTGTGTCATTCGATCTTCAAAAATGCATGATCTTTACTTCTTTATTGACATTAAACATTAATATCTTTATCCCATCTCATTACTTCCTATATCTTTGGATCACTTTTGCTCTGTCAATCTTCTTGAACATGATCAATCTTTAACTTGCCATTATGTCGATAAACATCAATCACTTTTTTCCATCTGAGTCTACTCACTCTGTTAGATCTTTCTCATCCAAGCTTCTGCATGCCATTGGATCTTTGAACTTGCACAAATTTTACTTTGACTTGGTCATTAAAATTTGACACTTTGACCTCATCTCACTACTTCCTATGTCTTTGGATCACTTTTTCTCTATTGATTTTCCCAAACATGTTTTGTTTTTAACTCACCCCTATGTCGATAAAAATTGAGCACTTTATATCATTTAAGTCCATTCACTCCATTAGCTCTCCTTTGCAATATCACTCGTGAATTGTCAAATCTTTTAACAAGCTTGATCATTAAATTTGAAAAACTTTCACTCATTAGGTCTCTATTTGATAATCTTTGTGAATGTGACACTTGTCACTTGCATGCTCACTTAAAGATATTTTTGAAAATTTAACTTCATCACACTCTGTTGGATCTCTAATTTTTTATTAAGCATAACCTGTTGATCTTCTAACTAGCTTGAACATTAACTCTAACATGCTCACTCTCATTGGTTCTCTATCTGACAAACTCATCTACTTGTGACACTTGGTAATAGTGTGTTCACTTGGAGGATACTTTGACAATTTGAATTTTCTTCACTTTATTGGATCATATACATACGATGAAGTAATAGTCATTGATCAAGCTTGGACATAATATAAAGTCTAAGACTTAGGAAACATTAAGTCTTTTGAACATTGCTCGAGCTAATAAATGCTAGGTCAAGGGGCTAGTTTTGTAATGATGATCAAGGGTTAAGTTATAACTTAAGCTACTAGGTCCAGGCTATAGCCAATCACTATCAAAATAAAAAGTGCCTATTAATACCATGACTTAAACCTTTAGGGTTTTACTAAGAAACCCTCTCTATTTCAAGAGCAAAGATAAATCAATTATGAGCTCATTCCTTCTCCTCAAAACTTGTGGACCATATTTATAGAATGTACATGAAAAACCCATAACAGATCTTATATCTATTTAACTTTGAACATCCATAAATGGTCTTTATAAAAGCATGACAAATTTGCATAGTGAAACTATGAAACATGTTCTTCTCTCCATCAATCATGCCTGATCCTTTTGACATCAATGACATCCATAGTGTCCCTTTTAACATCAATGATAATCATAATACCAACAATCTCCCACTTTAGCATTGATGGTAAACTAAATGCTATGATGCAAACTTAATGTTATGATCTTCTAATAATTTGATCCTTATCTAGCATTACTTGCATTGGCTTCTAATGAGTATGAACTGAAGCTATTCATACCAGAATTGCTCCCCCTTAGGTAATGGAAAATTTACCTAAACTCATCTTGGACACTTTCTCTACTCTTCTAAACTTTTATAGAGAGAATTTGCACCTTTTCTCCAAACTTTTACAAAGAGCATTTACCCTTTTTCTCCCCCTTTGACATCAATGGCAAAGGGACTCCTCATCATTTGTCCAAAATGTTCTCCCCCTTTATCAGATAAAGGAGTTTATCCAAGAACCTATAACTATCAACTCATTATAAATTTGCAAAATATAAATACCCAAGTTGAATTTTTTCTCTTCTTATAGGGATTAATAAAGCTTCCATGAGACTCCCCCTAGACTCATGCACTATCACTAGTGATTTAATGATGTGGTGTAGGAACTACCACTCCCAACTTTTGTCTCAGATATTCAAATTGTTCCTTGGGAAGAGGTTTGGTGAATATGTATACAATATGGTCCTTAGTTGGCACATATTTCATTGTGACCTCTTGATCCATAACCTTATCTATTAAAAAGTGATACTTTATTGATATGTGCATGGTTCTAGAATGCATCAATGGATTCTTTGATATATATATTTCACTTAAATTATCACAAAGAATATAAATAGGTGAGTTATACTCAACCTTGATGTCTTTGAGTGTTTGCTTCATCCATAGGACTCAAGTGCAACATACCATTGTTGATACATACTCTATTTCTACTATAGAAAGAGTAACTGACTCTTAATTTTTGCTTGGCCATAAAACAAGTTTGTTTCCAAGGAAAAATACACCACCACTAGTGTTTCTTCTATCATTAATATGTCCTATCCAATTAGCATCTATATATGTTATCAAAGTTAAATCTTCACTTGTAGGGTACCATAGGCCATATTCAATTATGCTTTTGATGTATCTAAAGATTATTTTCACTGTATTGATAGGTGACTCTTATGGAGTAGCTTGAAATCTGATAACTTTGCACATTGATCGCATGATATTTGGTCTTAATGTAGTTAGGTATAGTAAGCTACCTATCATTGATATATATATAGTCTAATTTGCATCAAGTGACTCATATTCTTTACTCAACTTACATCCATTTATAATGGGAGTACTAATTGGTTTGTTATTTTCCATTCCAAATTTATTGAGAATCTCCTTTTCATACTTGGTTTGGGATGAGAATATCCCTTCAGTATATCATGTTATTTTTAGACCAAGGAAGAAGGAAAGTTTTCCTAGCATAGACATCTCAAATTCACTTTGAATTTTTGTATCAAATTATTTGCACATTTTGTTATTGATACCACCAAAGATGATGTCATCTACATAAACAACAACAATCAACATATGCTCACCTTCTGATTTGAAGTACATATTATTATCGACGCATCTTTTGTTGAAACCTTGTTGTTGCAGGTATTGGTTTAATATTGAATACCATGCTCTAGGTGCCTATTTTAGACCATATAGTGCTTTCTTTAGTCTACACACATAATCTTTTTCATCTAATAATTGAAAACCTTTTGGTTGTTTAATATAGACTTCCTCTTCTAGGTTCCCATTCAAGATAGAAAACTTTAAATCCATTTGATAGACTTTGAACTTCATGTAAATAGAGAATGCTAGAAACATTCTTATAGATACCAATCTAGCAAATAGAGCAAATGTTTCCTCAAAGTATATGCCTTCTACTTATTCATATCCCTTGTACACCAATCTCACTTTATTTCTTATAATAGTGCCATCCTCATTGAGCTTGTTTTTATAGACATGTTTTGTTCCTATCACATTCTTATATGAGGGTCTTGGAACTAATTGCCAAGTTTTGTTCTTTTTTATTTGGCTCAATTCTTCTTCCATATATTTTAGCCAATTCTCATCCTTGTTGGCTTCAACATAGCTCTTAGTCTTAATTTAAAATATTAGAACAAAACTTACTTGCTCTTTGTTCATTACAGCTCTTCTCCTTGTTTGAAGTCCTTCATTCTTCTTGCCAATTATTTGTTCTTTAGGATGATCCTTTTGAACAAATCTTGAAAGTGTATTTTCATTCTTTTCCTCATCCTCTTCACTATCTGCTTCTTTTTCAAGATCTATCTCTTCATTACTAATTTCCTTATCCAGTTTGACATGTTTTATGCATTCTTTAACCTTGACATTTATGATCTCCACCATCTTGTGTAGCCTCTTATTATAACACACATAGACTTTGCTTTAAGTGGAATAACCAAAAAATATTCCTTCATCACATCTTGATTCAAAGCTTCCCAATTTGTCCTTTATTTTGATGTAGCATTTGCTTCCAAACACTCTAAATTACTTAATAGAGATAGGCTTTCCATACCATAGCTCATAGGGAGTTTTGTCACTATTTACCCTTAGTTCAAATCTCTCCAAGATGTATACTATTTTTTTGATTGCTTCTCACCAATATCCATCTAATAACTTGGCCTCCTTTAGCATTGTTCTAGCCATTTCCTTGATTGTTCTATTATTTCTCTTAGCAACTCCATTTTGTTATGGATTCCTTGCTACAAATTAGTGCCTTTTGATCCCATGCTTCTCACAATACTCTATGAATTCATTTGAGGTGAATTATCCACATTTATTAGATCTTAAGCATTTGTTTTTTCTTCCAATCTCATTTTCAACCATGGCTCTAAAGATATTGAATCTCTCAAAAGTTTGAGATTTGTCTTTCAAAAAGGTTACCCATTTCATTCTTGAGTAGTCATCTAAAAATAACATGAAGCACTGCTCTCCTTTAGATATTATTTTCTTGGTAGGACCACAAAGATCAGTATGAACTAATTGTAAAGTATTTGTAGTTGTATACTCCTTTGTTTGAAATCTAAACCTTATCTACTTGCCTAATTTATATTACTTACAAGAAGTATCTATAGGTTTGGTTATTTTAGGCATGTGTCTTACACACTTTTTTGAGCTCATTTTGAATAGATTATCAAAGTTAATATGATTCATTCTCCTATGCCACAACCAACTCTCATCAATATTTCCCATCAAGTAACTATTTCCATTCACTTCAATAAGATAGTAGATATTGCTCTCAATGTTTTTTCCTTCTATAACTATTCTTCTAGATTTATTTAACTTGTAGCCTTATGCATCAAATGTGACCTTGTATTCATCATCACATATTTGGTTGACACTTAGCATATTATGATTCAATCTTTCAACATAAAGGACATCATGTGTAGGCAGTTTACCATCTATGTTCAAAGTTCTTTTACCTTTGATCTTTACTACTATGTTATCTCCCAAGATGATAGATCCTTCCTTACATTTGCTTAATTTGGTGAACTTGTTATTGTCACCAGTCATATGCTTTGAGTATCTATTTTCTATCACCCACATATTTTGCTTAGATTTATTTTTCACTCTCGACACATCATTGGGTTTCTTATTTAGATTCTTTTCATAAACTTATGGACTTTTGTTCACACTAGAAGGCATGTCTTTCTTTACATTATGTACATTTGATCTTACAAAGCTAGTCCTACAACGTTTAGCTATGTGACCAAATTTATTGTAATTATAGAATATTACATATGCATCTACCAAGGGTGCAAATGAATTTTTCCTTAAAAAATTGATTTTACTTGTAGTTACAACTCTATAATTACTATCCTTATGACCAAAATGATTACAACTATAACAATAACCATAAAAAGATGAGGAATAACTAGTCATAGCTTTTCTTGGTGCAACATGAGGAATTCTTCTAAGTTGTGGCTTCTTCAAGTTTCTCACCTTAGTGTATCCATCAGCATCAGCTACCTTTATCTTCTTTTTCTCTTCAAGCTTCTTTTCAAGTTCATGTTTCTTCACATCAGTTCTATTTGACTTTCTCTTTATATCCTTGCAAGATTTCTCATTCTTTGCTTCTAATTCTTCTTTTGCTTTAAAGTTTTCATATAGGTTAGCAAATATACTAGTTGAAGAACTTTTTCCCTTCTCATAACCAAGACCTGATCTTTCTTTTGAAGGATTTTGAGAGTTGATCAGTTCATAAAGAATGTCTGCTCCTCCTATCCACTTTAGACTTTTATTTAGTTGACCTTTGGCTTTTTCAATTTCTTTTCTCAAATCCACTATTTCTACCTCAAGCTTTACACATCAGATTTAGATTGTAGTTCTATTTTGACTACATCTTCTATTATTTTAGCCTCTTAAACTTGTGTCTTTAGGCTAATTACTATCTGATCAGATTTCTCAAGACATTTGGACATTTTCTCAATTTCCTTTTGTCCAAGATTATTTTTTTTTGAGTTGTCTTTTCTCATCTTGTCAATCTCATCTAGAGCACATATGACCTCACATTCTAGATCCACTTCTCCTTCTTCTTCTTCATCCAAGTATTTAACTTCAGCTTGATCTAGATTTATAGAAGTTGATCTAACTATCATGAACAAGGATTCATTTCCTTATCCACAAAATCACAATCATGATCTTTATTTGAATTATCATTGTATTCCATTGAGTCACTATCTTCTTTTATGTACATACCTTTTTTATTCTTGAAGTTCTTCTTCTTAGGATAGTAGGGTTTCACCTTTTTGCTACTCTCTACTTACTCAAAGTTATCTTTTTTATTATGAGGGAATTTAACAATAAAATGTTTTACTTTACCACAGTTAAAGCATTTGAAGGGTAACTTACCTTTGTACTTTATAGATCCTCTCTTTAGTCTTCTAATAAATTTATCTTCTTCTTCATTAGTCTCCTCAGATTTAGATGTAGATGTTTCTTCCTTTACTTTCTTGGCTACTTTAAATGAAACTTCTCTCTTAAAGGTGTCTATCTCTCCCATTCTCATCTCATAGGCTATGAATGTCCCATGCAACTCATCAATAATGAGTTTATATATATATATATATATATATATATATATATATATATATATATATATATATATATATATATATATATATATATATATATATATCTTTCTTCTTCTATTGTAGATACTTTAGAATCATATCTTGATGGAAAAGATCTTAAAACCTTTCTTGACAATGATTGACTCTTTCATTTCTTCTCCAAGGCCTCTAATTGCATTTACTATTTTATCTACCTTGAGGAGGTAGTCTATAATCTTTTCCTCTTCATTCATCTTAAGGATCTCAAACTTGCCTTTATAATTTTGTAGCTTGGCCTACTTTACCTTGTCATCTCCTTCATAGATGTCTTTCAACTTGTTCTAGATGTCTTGTTCATTTTGATAGTGTATAACTTTGACAAATTTTGGGTTTAATAATCCACAAAGAATAGCATTCTTTACCTTAGCATTGCTCTCATATGCCTTCTTGGCAGCCTAATCAGTATGAGTTTTAGTAGGGGATGTTTATCCATTTACCATAGACATCCATATATTAAACCCTAATTAGGATAGATATATTTTCATTCTTATGCTCTAAAATGCATAGTTAGATCCATAAAAGAGAGGTACCTTATTTGATAAATATCCTTCTTGACTAGCCATTATATTCACTATTTCAAGATCTACCTAAGTTGATTAAGCTTATTACAAAGAACCCTAATTTTTGATACCAATTGTTGGAACACAACTAGATACTAAGAGAGGGGGTGAATCGGTATATGAATTAAAACTATTCCTTTAATATCTTTTACAATAGATTAAAAATCTATGCAGATCAAATAAAATATGCAAAGATCATACAAACACAAATACACATGACACAAGATGTATACATAGAAAACCCAAAAAAAAACCATGATGAGAATAACTACTAGAAGTTATTGTTCTAATCTATCCTCACAGTTCAAAGCCTCACTGATAAACCTCATTGGTTACAATGTTTAAGGACACCAATCCTAAGGAGACACTAATCCCCTAATTTAAGAGCACCAACTCTAAAGAAGCATCCACTCCCTAATCTGAGCACCCACTTAGCTTATCTGATGGTACCAACCTATCAAACTCTTCTATGGAGATGCAACTCCAATTTACAAATTAGATTCATACATGAATCTAACTCTATGTTCTTTGTTACAGGTTTAATTTACAACTGATCATACTCTATAAATTCACTTTGTGCCTTTCTTCCTCTCTACTCCTCTCTATTCCTCTAGTCGTATGTTTGGATATCTCTCTATTTGACACACTTCATTGGCCTCACCAGCCAATCTACTCTTCTTTACCCCTTCTAGTTTTATGTCTTTATGATTTTATATTTGACACACTATTTTGGCTTTTGCTTTATACCTCTATCTATATTCAACTTGGCTCAATATCAAATTAAATTATTTCAATAGTATTTTCCTTTGTCATAGATATCATATTTATAAGCAAATGATCTAGGGTTGCATATCTTCTATGTGTTCACACTCAGAATGCAACACATCATTCCAATTCTAGACTCTAGTTCATTATGACTTGGATTGTAAGTTTTTCACATCTGGATTCTATGCATCACATCATAATTGTAAGTATATTTACTATCTATAACATCTGTTAGACTCAAGTTTTGATTTACATGCTCTTTAATATATATTTGATTAGTTAGATTGATCAATCTCATTATTGATGTCAGACTATAGAGATTATACGCATGTTCTTGAAACTAACCATTTGTTTGGACGTGACTTTAAATGTTGGTCATTGATCTTGCCTTTGATGCCACAATCTGATGGTCCACACTCAAATGACTCAACTTTAAAATGCATCTATTTTATCACCTTCTAATAGGCTCATGCTATCTGTTAGATCTTTGTACTCTTTTGAACTTTAGCTTTTTCATCTTTAAAATGCACCCATCGATCTTCTTCATCTAAGTTTTTACATGCCATTAGATATTCAAAGATGTATGATATTTACTTATTTTTTTATTTTAAACATCAAGCTCTTTATCCCATCTCATTTCTTCTTATATATTTGGACTGCTTTCACTCCATCGATCTTCTCAAACCTATTTGGTCTTTAACTTGCCATTGTGTCGATAAACATTAATCACTTTGTTCCATCTGAGTCCACTTGCTCTGTTAGATATTTCTCATCCAAACTTTCATGTGTCATTAGATATTTAATGTTTCATGGATTTCACCTTGACTTGGTCATTAAACTTTGACACTTTGACCTCATATCATTGCTTTCTATGTCTTTGGATCACTTTTTCTCAGTCAATCTTCCTAAACATGTTTGGCTTTTAACTTGCCACTAATTTGATAAACATCAAGTACATTATAGCATTTGAGTCCATGCACTCTATTAGATCTCCTTTGCATGATCACCTATGCACTATTAGATCTTTTGAGAAGCTTGATTATTAAATTTGACAAGTTTATGCTCATTAGGTCTATATCTGACAAGCTCCATGAATGTGACACTTGTCACTTACATGCTCACTTAGAGGTCCTTTTGAAAATTTGACTTCATCATAATCTATTGGATATCTAATTTTTGATTAAGCACAACCTATTTATCTTCCAAATAGCTCAAATATTAACTCTGACATGCTCACTTGCATTGGTCCTCTATCTAATAGACTCATGTGCTTATGACACTTTGCAATAGCATGTTCACGTGGAAAAGACTTTGACAATTTGACTTTGCTTCACTTCATTGGATAATCTACATACAATGAAGTGATAGTCATTAATCAAGCTTGGACATAATATAAAGTCTAAGACTTAGGAAATATTAAGTCTTTTGAACATAACTTGAGATGATAAATGAAAAGTTGAGGGGATGATTTCACAATGATGATTAAGGGCTTAAGTTATAACTTAAGCTATCAGGTCCAGGGTATAGCTAGTCACTATCAAAATAGAAAGTGCATGTTGATGCCATGAGTTAAACCTTTAGGGTTTTACTAAGAAACCCTCTCCAATCTAAGATCAAATATAAATCAATTATGAGTTCATTCCTTCTCTAAACCTATGGAAAATATTTCTAGAATGAACATGAAAAAGCCATAATAGATCTTCTATGTATTTGACTTTAAACATCCATAAATCATCTCTATAAAAGCATGATAAATTTTCACAGTGCAACTGTGAAACTTGATCTTCTCTCCATCAATCTTGCATGATCCTTTTGAAATAAATGGCATCTATAATGTCCCCTTTGACATCAATGACAATCATATTTCCAATAGTACCCATCTCATAGAATTTTATGTGCACTTATAGTCCCTAAAGGATGGCCACTACCCAATTTTCCATAAAATTTAGTCATTATTTCTTGAGCTTATTTTTTGGATGGATATTTGAGATATATGCCTTCATAGTTTTTATATAAAGTACTCCCTTCTTAAATGTGTAGTAGGTTGTCTTCACCCTAAGATCTATTTTTGTGTCTGATTGAGGTCTAGAAGAAAATTTTCATAAAGGATGTAGTAGACAATTAGATCATACCATTATTTATGGACAATTTCTAATTGGTCTAATTCCACCACTGTAATCCTTGAGTCAATTTCAATGATCAACTAAGACCTTGACCTCTAATTAGCTTGATAGGTTTTATTATAAGGTCTTACTCTTTAACTTGGCCATCCATTGACCCTTACATTCCCCTAGCTCATTCTACCCCAGAATTAGCTTTACAGTTGGGTTTGGGATGATGGCGTTTACCTTATATCTGAGAATGTAGTGCTTGAATTTTTTCACATCCTTAACCAAGATGTAGGCATATTTGTCCAAGGTTAAATACTTCAACTCTTCATCCTTAAATTTTGTGCTCATGAAAGTGATTGGGTACTCATCTTCATTTATATTTTGAGTGAGTATTGCAACCATGGTGTGTTCTTACATGAAGGAATAGAGGTGGAAGTCATTTGCATATTTTACATTGATTAAAATTGGTATGTAAATGATGGCTTCTTTGATTTCTTAAAAGGCTTGCCTAGCTATAGGATCCCACTCCACCTTTGCTTCATATTTAAAAATTACATTCAAAAGTTTAAAAGTTGTAGCAAAACCATTTATTAATTTGCATACAAACATAATCTTATCAAAAAATGACTTTAATTCCCTTTTACTATTAGGCAAAGGTATCTTTGAAATCACATTGACATGCTTAGACTCAATAGAAATACCTTCAATCATGATGATGTGATTAAAAATATTACCTTAGGTAACACCAAATACATTTTTATTTGGATTAATCAAGATACCATACCCTTTACACTTTTTTAATATCTTTTGAAGATGGTGAACATGATTAGATCTGCATTTTAAAAAAATAGTCAACTCATCCATGTAAATAACAATGCATTTACCTATCAGACCTTCAAAATCAAAGTTCATGGCTCTTTAAAAGGTGGCTCCTACATTAATAAGGCCAAATGGCATTTGTTTGTAAGTGAAAGTGCTCCTTTTAGTTATAAATGCCATCTTGGCTCAGTCTTCTAAGTTTACCAAAATTTGATTATATCATGAGAATCCATCCAAGAAGGACATCATCTAGAATACACTTACCATTTGTATTACCTCATCTAAAAAAATCAAATGATAGTTATCTTTATCAAAAAATTGGTTCATATTTTTGAAATCCACACATATTGAAATTTCTCCATTCTTTTTATGAACTAGCACTAAGTTAGCTACCCAAGTAAAGTGATGAATTGGGAAGATAATTCCAATTGAGAGGAGTTTGTGGACCTCTTTATAAATAAGCAGTTTTAATATTGGGTTCACAAGTCATTGTCTATGTCTAAATAGCTTCTAGTTCTGATTGAATGGGATAATATGGTTTATTGTCTTTGGGTTGAAGACCTTAAGGCCTTTATAGGCCCAAGCAATAATGTTTTGGTATAGAAATGGTAATTTTCTAAGTTGTTCAACTTCAACAAGAATGCAATTCAGACTAATATGGGCATCATGGGGTTGGTCTAATGAACCCATATTAATCATTCTAGGATTTTGGTATAAGTGTATTGGCCTTCCAAGGCTATGTGTAAGCTTGTCAAGTTTAAACACTCTCTCAAGGAATATCATCCCTTTTGGAAATATATTTTCTTTCAAGTTCATAATGTCATCCTGGTCACTTTCTACATTTCCAGGGTTATCTTTTTCCACCTCATCTATAACTTGGGTCTCAACTACCCTTAAATTATTAAGGAAATATAAAATATGGTGGTCATCTTCAAAGACCTAGAATTTATTCATATTATCTAGTATTGGGTGACATGAGATGAGCTATATTGAAAAATTTTGTTACCTTGAGTCATTTAGAAGTGTAGGTTTGCAATAACATTTCCTAGTAAATTAGTCACTTGATTTTCTTCTCTAGGAATGGGGATGATGTTGAAAGCATTGAATATATATATTATATCTCATGCCCTATGTTTTTACTTCCTTAAATAAAATAGCTTACATTATAACTTGATCCTAATTTGGTTCACTACTATTTCATAATCTTTAAATACTCAATTCATTGACCCTATGTTTTAACACAAACTAATCCTAATATCTAGGTTTCATATTCCACCAAGTTATTAGTGCAAGGGAACTAGATCCTGTATGTAGCTAGGTGTCATTTACCCAATATATCAATGAGAATAATTCATGCTTCAGAACAATTTTTAGAATAGACTCCATCAAAATACAAGGACCATAGACCTAACAATTCAGGAGCTTTATCAGCTTGGTCTTCAGTACATTTTGTAGACAAAGTATAAACACCTATGTTAGAGGTTACTAAGTTCATTCTTTCATTGATTGTATTGTATTTAGTGATCATGTGTTTCATATGGCTTTTTTGTCAATACAGATCTAGTTGGCTACACCTCTCTAAGGTAACCACATATGGGAGAAGCTTGTATCCATGTATTTATTCAAGGTTTTAGACCAGTCTCTAATAAACATCCCATAAGACTTTGGGATCTCTACTACTTGAACATCCATAAATTTTTAGACCCTAGGCTTAGATTCCAATTGCATATGGGTATTCAAGAGCTCACCCACTACCTTAACTTCAAACTTATCCAACCAAATCATGATTTTGTCTGACTTAATAGGTATTAGTCTCAATTTTTGATAAATTCATAGAGGCTCCTAGGTTAACTAGACATTTATGAAGATTTTTAATAAATAAACTAACCATAAAGAAGAAAGGTGGGACCTCAACCTTATTCTTATGTATCATCATGTTAGTGTGTGCATGCTTGGCTTGAATTAAAATAGTTTATCCTTGAGAGACTTTAGGAGGAGATGTCTTTGCACAATGATCTAGGTAAGTTCATGTAAAGTGATGTTTGCCTTGATCTTCTTCATGTCCTCCACTATGTTGTATCTAGTCTTGTTAGTGGTAGGTTGGGCATCTTTAGTTGGCTTAGGATTTTTTACCTATGGTGGTTGAGGGTCATTCCTTGCTCTTGGGTCAGAAATAGAACCATTGTTAGGGGGGTTAAAGTGGTAAAGGCTTGTTATTGTGTCTAGTTTCTAAGGGCATATTTACTCCTTTGTAATTTTTATAAAGTATGCACCTCATTGGTGGCATCTTCTGATTTATTATATTCTTAGTTGGGGAAATCTAATGTCTCTATTACCATGGTAGTGTTTGAGGATCTTGAAGCATTAGAGGTTTCAACTTGATTGATAGCCTTGGGGTGGTTTGGGACTACCTCATACTCTTAAATATCTTTCTAGAAGATGTTTAATTCACTATATAATTCAATGTATTTGAGTTCATTATGTTGAGTTGTATTGTGCACATGGCCCTAGTTAAGAAAAGCTAAATCATAGATGTTGATCTCAGGGAGATTATTAGGTGAAGTATTTGATTGGATGTTAGGGTGATTTTGGGGATGATTATCCCTATAGTAGGTCAATTTCTTGTTATAACTCTCACCACAACTATTTCCAACCTATCTCTAGAGGCCTAAGAATTCATTATTGATTTTTTGTACCATGTGATGTATAGCATCCAACTAATTCTTGGTGGACTCCTACAACACACTTTAGACATTATTCTTGATGGGGACCAACATTTTATTATGATCTTGGGGCACTTATTCATTATTGATTGGGCTAAGGAATCCTAGGGGATTATTAGGAGAAACATGTCTCAAAGGAAGTTATCTTTTCACTGGCACAGGTTGTTTCATGGGTATATTCTAGTTAGTGGAAAAGAGGGGAAAGTAGGCATATTTGGCAATAGGTTTGGGATGGATAGACTAGCAGACCTTGAGGATTAATCTATCTATCTACTTTGTTGGCCTTAACATAAACTAGAGGTAAGTTTACCACCAATGGGTCTCTATTCAAGAACATAGCAGTCCAAGGATCTAGTGCATTCTTATACATTTCAAGGCCTAGTTGGGCATCTGATATTTACAACATAATAATTCAGCTATACATCTTCTGAAACCTAGCATTGAAATTTCTTATGGGCTCATTGGGTTCCATTTTGATGTAGGTGAACTATTGGTCCCAACTTATGATAGATCCTTTGAATAAGTTCATGAATCATGCGTTGCATACATCAGAGTTAATAAGAAAATACTATAGGTAACATCCTTGTGTTCAACATTCATAAGCTTGAAATCAATTTTGTATGAGGTTATATGATCCTCAACAGTACACCCCACACCTAGTGTGAATCTTAGAAGGTACCTTTTTTGGTTCTTCGATAAATCATGGATAACTCCAAGAATGTCAATAGCAAACTAAGCTAACCACACCATGATTGTAGTTATAGGTAGAGGTCTATTATGGACAAAATGAGAGGATGAACTAATAGGAATAACCACAAGTATTGGTCTCCCTCGAGTAGTTCTAGTTATCCTATTGAATTACAACGGATAAATTATTAGTCATTTAGGGCCAGCTCAAGATCTAGTGATTTGCACATTAGTCTAAAGTTCCTTGTAGGTAGGCTAGTAGCTTGAAGATTTGTTAGATAGTGAGAAGGGGTACCTTCCTTCTAGCACCAATCATTATTCAATCTAAGATCTCATTTCCAGATGCACCTATGACATTATATGCACTAAGTAAGCTCAGGGAACCATTCAGAGACTTGCATCCTTTCATTTTAATATTTTAATTGAGATAGTCCAATGCATGAGCTGTAAGTATGGATTCTTGTTATATATCTTATTTGGAATAGATATTCAATAAATACAACACAACCACTAGGGGGCTAATATCAATTTTATCACTAATTTATAAGACTTCTACACTTCTAGCAAGACTAATTGAAACACATTGAATTTAATATCCCTACTTTGCTTTGCTTCACCATTTCTAAAATAAAGGAAAGATCACTTGTTCACAAATAAACATCAAAAAAGAGGGAGGGTAAGGTAGAAATAAATCCTTCAGATTAAAGGGGAAACACATATGTGTCTAGGATCAGAATGTGCCTAGATATAATTTCACCACTGTATGCCAAGTTTCATGATGGCTCAAGGTTCAGTCACACATGGAGAGAGTCTGGTGAGAAAAGACAAATTCTTAATTATAATATTATTTTAATTAATAAACTACACACATGTCCATAGTTGATTACACAAATCCTTAATGATTTCAAATAAAGCAAAAGGAATTGAGCATCTAACTAAAATAATAGAAGCACAGCCTAGTTAATGCATAAACTTTGTATAAAATTACAAATTATCATCCTATAGCATTACTATTGATCCATTAAATAAGAATAAAATAGAATACTTGCAAGGCAACCAAATGCATTTACACAAAATTAATTTTGTATTATTCTAATAAAAAAATTTTACAAATAGATTCAACCCTTCTGACATACTAAGTAGCAATATATATAGAAGGGAGAGATGGGTCTTGGTTCCAAGAGGCACGAGATCCCACTTTTGGCCATCATGGCCTGAAATGGTATAACAAAATTATGTTATAAGATTCATCATCCTATAACATATAAGATGAAATAGAATTCCCAACCCCCTAAGGATCCTTGAGGAGAGGTGTAAGGTGGAGTGCATCCTAATGGTTTCTACATGTTTTGTTGAGCTACCAATGATCAATCGATGAGGTCAAACCCATGCAAGTTGATAAATAAATCTTGGAGTATCTTTGTTAGAGATACTATGCATAGGTAGTATGAGGAGCACATGTCTCTTTTGTCTCTATGGGACTATAAAAGGAAGAAGGGATAGTCACATGGTAATTTGTCAATATCTTTGACTGTGTAATCCTTCTATAAAAGGAAAATGTCTAGCCATAATGCTTTAAGATCCACCTTGTCTTTTACTTTTGCATCAAAGTGAAAACAAGTGTCCCAATCACATTCCTTGGTATTTTGACACTTGTTCATTTACTGCCCAATCAAGACCTATGCAATTATCTTTGGCCTACAGATTAAGATTGATATGGATGAAAAGTCATCCTTAAAATGATAGATATATCCTTACAGTTATTTTAGGACCCATGTTTGTACCTTGACCCTTCCTTGTCTCATGTTTGCTTTATGTGCAACTTAACACTTAGCATATCATCACTCTTTTCTTGGGTTTGAACTCAATGCTAAACATCCCATGCCCCCTTTAGTACCAATCAAATGAGATTTATACACATGGTATGATCTCACTCTTTTACTTGGTCAGTGAACTTTGATGCATGTGCCCTTGGGAATTTTATCATGGTTTAATAATATTCTAACACGTATCTCAATCTTTTTGATCCAAGGAATCATGAGCTCTATATAATCCTTTCTTCTATCTGTAGGTTACAAGCTAGTAAGATGTTATCATGTGGATGGCCCTAAATTATTTGAACACTCAGGGAACCTTAGGACTTCAACATGCTTCTATTTATCACTGATAAGTAGGATCATTCCATGTGGCATGATATTGTTTATCTAGGTGATCAAGGAACCTTGGGATATGATTTTATCTATAGGCTCTAGATGAATGGGATATTATCACGGGCTATGATCTTGTTTATCTATAGGTTCTTCAATATTTGAATATGAGATTATCTATTGGCCTATCTGATAAGTCATAGGTGAACAAGATCATGCCACATGACACAATCTCATTTACGTGTAGTGTCACCTACCTCATAATTGTTATCTCTAACTATGGGCTCCAGGTAAGCAAGATGTTGCCACATGGAATGTCCTTGCTTGTAGAGATGCTCTTCAACCTTTAGAGTATGCATTTTCTCTTATTAGTCAGTGTGATCATGCCACATCACATGATCTCATTTATCCATATGATTGGGGAAAATTAGGACTTAGGCTTCTACCTACAATCTCTAGATGAGCAAGATCATGCCACATGGCATGATCTCACTTATCTAGAGGCTATTTGATCTTTGGGACTTGGACCTACTCTTATTTTATTTAGGAGGAATGATATGGATACATGTGGAATGATCTCAGAGCTCAAGGCCTCATAGAGTCTTTTCCTTATCTATTTTAAGTTGGTAGAAGTGAGTAACTAGGATGAAAACACATGGCATAATCTTGATTGTTTGGGTGCTCAAAGAACTTGGAATTATAACCTTTTGCCTTATAATCCATAGAAAAGTGGAATGAAGACATGCTCTTAATCTTATTAATATGGGGTCTCATCAAAGAAAAGACTTAGTCATTTCAAATATCCTTCATAGGGAAGTTGGGTGCCAACATGTGTAATGATCCTAGAACTTAGGAATTTATCCATTGGAATTTTAACTCAAGGACTTGGCTGTTGGGATTTAAACTCATTACCATTCTTAAATTTTATAATCACTTCAGGTTCAAGAGAGACATGTGGTGATGTTTTGTGCAAGGAAACCTTCAGCAAAATGACTAAGTGTGAAAGTCTTTCATACCGCAAGGTAAAATTTCTAAGCTAGACCAAGTAAGCTTTGGCAAGGTGGCCATGTGGGGTCAGAATACTCCTAAAAAAAATAAATAACCTTGATCAAAATAATTTAACTCAATTAATCCATAAAACTAGAAAGAATATGAATGTCATAGCACCAAAAGTCAATTAGATATATAGAATAACTTCAATATATATGTCCATTTAGACCTTTAGACTCAGGTATCAAACAAACTATTGGAGAAATTGTGGAGACACTCAATCAAATTAGGACCAGATCAAGACTTCATTCTTAATAAGAGATTCAAACCTAAAATAATGAATTCCAACTTAGACTTGGACTGATCCATCTTTTAACAAGACATGTACATAAAATTTAAGTACAAAGAGGGTCCTCATTTGAAAAATATTAAAATGGGGCATATTGGTCATAATAGTTTCTATTTTTAGGAACAGTTCAAATATGATTATTGGTATTAATTATATTTTTTAGATATTTATTATGCATTTGTTTTTGTTTATTGAGTGTTCATTACTTATCCATGTTTCACTAAAATTTTGCTTTATTTTCTTGTTTAAGAAAGATGTAAAATTTATAAGAAGGGTGAGGTTAGTAGAACCTAATGTGTTGTGCACATGTAAATCTAGATGATTATCGATACTCCTCTTTATATAGGGAGGTTGACCTGTAGATAAGAAAACAATATAGAAGATAGTGGATTAGTGAGATAGTAGGGTGGACTGTCTAGCACGAGTTATATCTAAGAAGCACAAGCTTCTTTGGAGGCTACCAATCTACACTTTTAAAAAAATTAAGTTTTGATAAACTAAAAATAGGTGCTTGTATGAAATAACAGAAAGTGTTGAAATCAAATACAAAAAATGCTTGAAAATGAATAAGTGATTTTGATTTAAAATAGCAATAAATGATTGAATACTAATGCTAAATCACTCAAACTTGATTCAAAAAATAAGTTAAAGTTCTGTGATAAAATAAAAACTCACAAACTGAGATTTGGGTTTAGGTTGGTGGGTCAAATTAGCTTGTTATTATAAAATAATACACAGTGACTATTGGTAGTTGGGTATGACCATCAGTGGTTAGGTGATAATCGATGGTTGTTAACCATTGATGATTATAAAATTCCATGGATGGTTAGGTAAAACCATTGACATTTATTATTAGATTTGATTTGAGAATAGAAGTATATTAGGTAGGTTACAGAGAGGTTTTAGGAGTGGTGTTTGTGTTGAATGTTGGTTGTGAGATAGAAAGTAATGCTTAGAGGTATCTGGTTCAGGGATTGAGTATTAAAGTGAGTGAGAATGGTTTGTGGATGGTTTTGGGTTGGAGGTGAACTCTCTGGAGTTCTCCAACATAAAAAAAAGGATGAAAGGGAAATAAAAGGGAATGACACAAGAAATAAAATAAATAGAGCTAATTACTAAATCTTGATAAAAAAAATATAGATACTTAGCTTTGAGGTGTTATTAGTCTAAGGAATGTTTGTGTTGGCTAAAATATATTATGGATCCTGGATTAATGTCAGTAGAGTAACAGTACCTTAGCTCAAGATAGTGAATTATAAAAGTACCCTAAGCCTCTGACTTGGTTCCTGGTTCACTAGAAAGATTTTGAATTTTCTTGAGTCAAAATCTCTTTCCCCTTGAATCATTATTTCAACCTTCTCTTCATCTCTTAATATAGAGCAAAGGAGGGTTAAAATGAAGAGTTTAACAAATGGTTTATCAAATAGTTTGACCAATATTCTAATCATGCATTAATCATGTGAATAGTAGATTAAAATTAGACAACCGGTAATCAATGAGTGAGTTATAGTCAAATTATAGTTGATTCTTTTGATCATGCAAGAGTTAAAGTAACCACTGATGGTCTGGGTCAACCATTGATGGTCAAGAGTTGAGCATTGGCATCAAGGGGACATAGCCAAAATTGGATAATCCACTAATGACTGGTGATTAATTCTTTGGGAAATGGTTTGAGGTTAATAATGGGAGATTTGGTAAATAATCTAACCCAAAGAGGGCCAAGAGGTGGCTTAAAGGTTAATGTGACATCTAGAGCTATAGTGTATGGTTTTCTAGCATTTATATTTTACCCCTTTTGTTATGTAGTTTGTATCAACAAGTTTTAAAATAAAAATGGAAGGTTGGTATAAGGTTGGATGCCCCAAGTATGGGAAGAGGTGTTCCCCCTCAAATTGGGAATTGATGAGGTGAAAAAAAATTAGTGGCAGCTTTGACAAGTGGATAAGTGGGTGTGAAGGTTCATTGGGTGGGCAATTAAATGCAAATAAATGCACAAAACATGACTAAGTCTAATATCATAGATCATGCATAGACTAGGCTGCCATAGATGAGGTAGGTGGTAAAATAAGGTTGAACTAGAAGAATAGGTGATAGGGTAACCAGGCCATAGCATTAAATAGAGCTGATATGGGTTACTCCTATAAACTCAAGTCTCTTAGGCAAGGTTGATATATTCATAAGTATCTAA
Organism: Torreya grandis; assembly: GCA_037957365.1. Lineage (NCBI taxonomy): Eukaryota > Viridiplantae > Streptophyta > Pinopsida > Cupressales > Taxaceae > Torreya > Torreya grandis. The sequence goes on along the minus strand of JARHVA010000192.1, from coordinate 6,702,980 downwards.
AAATTAGATGTGATCTTGAGAAAATAAAAATGGTCTTAGGTTTTAAGATCGTAAAGGGTCATACTTCAAGGCACCTAAATGGTCGGTGCGTAAAAGTAATGTAAGTTCATACAAATATGGCAAGGTAATTGATGTAGTCAAAATGACCAAGGTTGAGGTTGTCATAAAAGGTATGAAAGGTGGGTCAAAATGACCAAGGTTGATGTTACTTGGTTAATTGGTTGGTAGAGAATAAGATTAAGGTTACTTTGTTTGGTAAAAGGTGGACCCATTTCCTAGTGAAAGGGTACAAAAATGGAGTCTAAAAAACCAATAGGGAGTTTAGGATGAGATGGGTTTGTTGGATGAGGGGTTGAGAAGGTAAAATATAATGCAGGGTGGGAAAGACACTAAGTGGGTCGATTGTCGATCATCAAGGTTGACCATCGGTGGTTGACTTTGGACCATCAATGGTCACAAAAAACCCTAAAAATAAAAGGCCCGCAGTAGTTAAAAGATCAAAAATGCATCTCATTTGCTCATTTATTGCTATTGGATTTTGATGTGGCATGTGATCAAGGCAAAAAAGATATATTTTATCCTTTGTGAGTTCAGTGGGGTAGGCATGACCAAGGGGAAATACTAATAGCTATAACTATCGATGATGCAAGGGTGATGCTAGATTACCTTGTATGGTTTTAGGTGCATTATATAGTGGTAGTGTTTGGGGGAGATGGTGTACATCAGGCCTCTAATGTAGACATGGTGGAGGGGCATGGGGACCAGATAGATGTGGATTCCCCTAGCAGGTAGGCACTCATCATAGAGAGAGATCAGGTGAGGATAAAACTAGCTGCAGCACAGGCCGCTTTAGTAGTGGTGATTGTAGAGAGAGAGATATAACATAGGCCCAAGTGGCTACCCTTACATAGGAGAGGGATATAACATGATCATAGCTAACCTTGGTGATAAGGAGAGGGATGCCCTAAGATAGGCAAGAGGGTAGGTACATGTACCTATAGGACCATCTTTTTGGTGAGGTATGTGGCCATAATCAAGGAGCTCATATACTAAAAGGCACTAGTCTTTAGACAACTTTGATATGAACCCTAATATGTTGAGTATAGAATAGTAGTTATTGGGGCAACTAGCAGTGTTACACTTGGTTAGTGGGTAATATATGTAGGTGCACAAATAGATCTCAAAGATGGATAGGCTCCAGGGAGCAGTAGTGCCCCTCCACCTTAGACTCCTATGAGATGCCTATTTTGATGTATTATATGATTTTGATACTAACCTGTGAGCTGATGTAAAGAGATGTACACATTATTATGAGAGACATGGACATTATTATGATATATGATTATTTATGAGTATGATAATATTGATGTGATAATGGGTTATGAATGTTGTTTATGGTTATGGTTAGTTATTTTATGTTCATTATGTGATGATGTTTATGATATGATTATGATGTTTTGATGAACATTTATCTTATTATTAGATACATGCTTAATTAGATATTAGAGATGTGGGTGTTTTAAATTAATGAATTTATGCTTCCTTATATAGATACACATGTGATGGATAACATACATAGATGACTCATTTTATTTATAAAATAAATGATTAAAAGTTATAGATATGAAAAATGGTTATGATTAGTTGACGTGATTGGTTAGAAGGGGGAAATGATGTTTGATGTATGAGACTGTTAATTCATTAAAATGTTTTTATGATTAAAAACACTTAAATAAATAAGGTAAAATGAAATCACAAAATAAAACACATGTTTTTTATTTTAATATTTTTAATGAATTGCATTTTATTATATGAAGGTGAATTAATCTTAAAACACATAGAGTAAGATGGGACAACAAAACTAGATGTGAGAAAAGAAAGGAAAGATAAAAGAATCAAAAGATAATCATCTTAGTAAGTGAATCAACAAATAGGGTTGATAAAATAATAAGGATACATAATGCTCTTTCATTGGCAAGGACCAAAACAAAATGAATCTAGATCAGCTTATGAACATAAGCCCTTCACATGCTTTACATAAGCATTCATTAATTGGTTAAAAAGTTTGATGATCACATAGTGTCAAGTAAGTTCAAAATCCCTTGTTGTATAGAAGGTGTAAAGGGGAGATAGATGATTAAAGGAACCTTATTATGAGACTAGCATGCCTCTTCTATAGGTTATCAAAGATCTAGTATAAACAAAACTATGTCATAGATGGTGTAGACTGATCGATGCAGGAAGTATACTCATGAAAGTCGATTGTGGCTTCCAAATAATGGGTATTTTGATATTTTAGTTATTATTTTGAGAGGTTGGGGAAGTTGATTTATGTGAGAAGCTTCGAAAAAATTAATTGCTTTTGACAAATGTTTTTACTTATCCATCCTTCAAAGGAATTATCTAATTTTTTTGAGACTTGTTTTAGGCTTTGTGATAGTTGTTCTTCAAGGGAGCAGTCTACCTTACATTGAGTAATTTTGATTGGTTTTAGTATTTATCCTTTAACAGAGTAGTTTTTTAATGCTAGAGATGACACATAGGATAGATGACTATTAATTTTTTTTACTTTTGATGACATATACTTGCTTATATAGGCTAAAAGGCTTACCTTTATGAAGGCAAAACTAAAGCACAAGAACATTAAAATAGTGGGTGAGAGGATTCTTTGAGAAAAATGACCATGGGATTCCATCGTATTAGGGGAAAAAAGTATCAATGAGAATCATGCCATGGGTAGAGCTATGGTACCCATATTTAGGATTGAGGCTACAACTGTGATAGATAATCACATGATTCTTTGCTTTAATCGATAGCCCTCAAAGTGAGGGGATGAATGTGAAAATATCATAAAATAAGGGATGAGATTAAGTTAAATAGTAGATGAGTTTGATATTATTTAATAAAATAAATGATTCAGATGCAAAATATTGAGAGGCTTAGGTTCTAGTTTCCCAAGAGCTAGTAAACTCTTGATCTATACTTGTAAGTAATGATATAAGGTCTAAGCCAATTGAAATCAAACTTTGCTTGCTTACTTTTCTCCATATTGGTTACATGTTTATTTTCCTTTAACATGAGGTCTCCGATATTAAATTCTCATTTTCATAAGTTTTTTTTATAGGCATGCTTGATTTGTTCTTGATAGACATGAAGATGGTTAAGTGCAGCCAAATGACACTCATCAAGTATCTTAAGTTGGGTTAAATGTTCCTAATGATAATCACCCTCAGAAATGATATCTTTTAGGGATATGTAAAGAGATGGAATTTGGACTTTGAGAGGCAAGATAGCCTCTACTCCAAAGACAAGAGAGAAAGGGGTAGCACCCTAGGGGTTTGAATGCTAGTATGATATAGCCATAAGGCAAAAGGGATGTGTAAGTGTCAATATCAACTAGATGCATTGACCATTTTAGTTAGCATGTTATTAAGGGTTTTGTTAGAACCTTCAACCTATCCATTAGCTTTTGGATGATAGGGTGAGGAAAAACTCAACTTAATGCCAAACATGCCATAAAGACCTTGGACTTTTTGATTTTTAAAATATTTATCATTATCGATGATTATCTTATGAGGGACATTGAAATGATAAATAATATGATGGTTAATAAAATCAAAAATATTTTTATCTTTGGTTGAAATGAGAGGAATAGCCTCTACCCATTTGGTGAAATATTCAGTTGTAGTGATGATAAAATGATGTCGTTGTGATGAATGGGGGTTAATTTCACCAATAAGATCCACTTCCCATTGCAAGAAGGGCCAAAAATCCTTGGATACTTCGAGGTTATAACTAGGTGCATGATGTAAATTGGTGTGTTATTGACATTTAACATACTTCTTCACATAATCACAATAGTCTTGGTTAAGGGTGGGCCAATAGTAGCCAAGGTGAAGGATATGTTTAGCAATAGCTAGGCCACTAAAGTGTCCCCCACAAATCTCATCATGCATTTCTCTGATAGCATGAAAATTTTCATGAATATGTAGGCAAAGAAAAAGGAGACCATCAAAACCATGCTTGTAAATAATTCCTCTTAGTATTGTATAATGAGAGGTACTCTAAATAAATGCTCTTCGACCATTCCCAGAAATATTGGATGGAACGATGCCTAGGTTGAGATAGTCAAAGATTTACTTAAACCAAAGGTCAAGTTGGGTCTCCTCCACATTGGAGATAGGAAGGTTTAATTTGGTATAAGAAGGTTTGGTAAGATGATGGATAATGACAAATAGCTTAGATTTGGAAGGTGTGGATGGGATATGGGAAGAAAGGGAATCCATTATATTAGTGAACTTATTTATAGATCGTGAAATGGTTTGGATAAGGTAATGTTAAAATAACACTAAGAGTACATCAAATAGTTTTTATACTATTTTAATATGTCATTTTTACATTGGTAGGAACCATTTATTTGATTGACCATGAGTTGAGAATCACCAAAAATATTGATCATCTTGACTCCCAAGGCTAAAACAGTTTGGAGACCTATCACTAGGGCTTTATACTTAGCCAAGTTGTTCGTACAATCAAAATCAAGCTTGAAAGATAAAGGAAGGGGTTCACCATAAAGGGGGATGAGAATTATACTAGTACCCCCACCATATTGGCACTTTAATCTATCAAATAACATGGTCATTTCATAGGTGACATCTTGCGAAAGAGTCACTATGAACTCGTTAGGAAACTCAGGAGGAAAAGGTTGGTTGTCCACTAAAGGTGCTTTAGCCAATTGATTAGTGATAACTTTCCATTTTATTGACTTCTATTGGAGGAACTCAAGGTCAAACTTAGCTAAGAGCATGATCCACTTAGTCATACACTAGTTTTTATATGGCTTGGAGTGCATATACTTAAGTGGGTTGGTGTTGGTTATGACATAAGTCTTTTAGTTGAGAAGGTAGTGGTAGAGTTTGGAAGTTACAAAGACCAATGCAAGGCAAAGGTTCTTAGTATGGGTATACTAAGTTTTTTACTCTATAAGCATTCAACTTATATAGTATATAGCCTACTCTTTATGTTGCTCATCTTGATGTGTAAGTATTACCCCTAAAGAGTGATCAGTGGTGGAAATATAAAGGTAGAAAGGTTGATCCTCTTTGGGAGGAATTAATATGGGTGGAGAAAGAAGGTACTCTTTAAGTGAATCAAAGGCCTTTTGACATTCCTTATTCCACTTAAAAGATATATCTTTTTTTTAGAAGGTGGTGGAAAGGTTGGCATCTATCAGATAGCTAAGAGATAAAGTGATGAATGGATATGAGATTCCCCTAAAAAATGTAGAGTTGCTTGAGGTGGGTGAGAGGAGGAATGTTAAGGATCACTTTTATTTTGGTAGGATCAACTTTGATTCCTCAAAGAGAGATGACAAATCCAAGGAGCTTTCTTGAAAAGACCCCTAAAATGCATTTATTAGGGTTGAGGCAAACATGGTAATGGTTGAGATGTTCAAAAATAACCTTGAGAATTGATAAATGGTCTTTATAATATTTAGATTTCCCAAGAAGGTCATCTAATTAATTTTCTATAGTTTTGTGAATAAGTTCATGGAAGATATAGGTCATGGCACGTTGGTAGGTTGCATTAGTATTTTTTAGACCAAAAGGCATGACCTTATAGAATAAGGTTCCCCATAGGTTGATAAAAGTAGTTTTATGTTGGTCTTCAAGGGAAATCAAGATCTGATTATAGTCCAAAAAATCATCCACAATGATATCATCTCATGGTCTGCTATAAGATCAACAAGTTGGTTAATGCTTGGCAAAGAGAAATCATCCTTTGGGCAAGCAAGGTTAAGATCATAGAAATCCATACAAATGCAAAGTCCCCCTATTGCTTTGGTGACAAGGAAAACATTTGAGACCCCTTGGGGATAGTCAATGAGTTAGATGAAATTTATGGATAGAAGGTATTGAATCTCTTATTTGACAAGAAGGGTTATTCAAGGGTGCATCCGATGAAGCTTCTGCTTGATAGGCTTGACATTACATGCAGTAATGATATTATGAGTAGTGGTGGAAGAGTTGATTCCTGGCATGTCACTATAAGACCAAGAAAATGTTATGTTATGATCTCATAATAAGGAGGGAAAATCCTAAAGCTCTGAGAAATCTAGTGATTGGTCAATTTTAATAATGCATGAGCTATCCTGAGTACCAAGTTTACATCCATAGTGGATTCTTTCAATATGGTTGAAGTCTTAAGAGGGAGAGATTTTTGGATAGAGGAATCTTTTACACCAAGATAGGCAATAAGGGAATTGTCATCCTAACACCAAGTGGTATTAATGGTAAGAGAGTCATATTCTACCATTTCTAGATGATTTAGATGAATGGTTACAGTCTCCCCATCCTTTTGATAAGTCAATGGTCTAAATCTAATCATGTTGATGAAAAAAATTATGGAGAATGATATCAAAATCCTTAGATTTTGATGGTGAAGGGGTTGGTGAGGATGAAATTTCCTCATTAATGATAGTAATGGGAGGTGAATTGGTTAGCTCTTCAAGTGGAGTGAATTTGAGACCAAATCTCTCATGAGGATTTTGGGTATTACATGGAAATAACTCATGTGGTCCGTACTTATAACATCCTAGACTGAATCCCTTACAAGGACACCTATGGAGGTATGTCTTGGTAAACTTTGGTTTATCTAGATGGAATAAATTGGAGGTGAATGGTTGATTAAAAGAGGAGGTAGAGGTGGTGAAAAGGGGTTGATCAAGTTCCCCATAAATAAGATTAGTTTGGAGATTGGGAGGCTGAAAAGTAATAATGGTTTTAATTTTAGAATCATAATTGGGCTTTTGGTCAAGGTTCTCATACTCTTGGGGAGTAGAGAAGGAATCCAAGTTCAAGAGGGGATACTTATTAAGTGAGAGACATTGGAATGTTGATTCCAATGGGTCCTTTTTGAGGATTTTGGTGGAAGTGATGGATGATCTAGTTGAGGCTTGGTTGGTGAAAGAGGTGGAGTCATCTTCAGTTGGTGAAGGTTTGGTTGATGGAATAATACGAACACCATTGGGCTGGTATGTCATGTCACATGATGTAAAAGGACTTGGATCAGCTTGTATGATAACTACTTGACCTTCATATTCAAACTTGATGCATCGATGTAGAGTAGATGGCACACAATTCATGAAATGGATCTAAGGGAATTCAAGCAGAACATTGTACTAGAACAAACCTTCTATGATGTAGAATATCTCAAGAAGTGTGTGAGGTCCTAAATGAATGTGGAGGATGATGTTCCTAGAGTTTTTGCCATAGTGTCATTAAAGGAATAGAGCGCCATTGTGTTTTTTGACATAATGTTCTTTGGTATTGTCAGTTGGTCATATGTATGGGAGGAGATAATGTTGATGTTAGTTCCTTCATCAATCATAACCATTTTGATGTTGGTTTGGTTGATGTATGCAGTAATGAAAAGGGGAGGAACTAGATCCTAAGAATGAATGTAGGGTATTTCTAAATCCTTAAAGGTAACAAGGGTGGAAAGTTGAATTGATCTGAAAAAGGTTGCTAAAGCTTGTGGATCTTCTAGTTCAACCTATATGGTCAATAAAACTTCTATCATCACCTAGCAGTGATGGGGTAAGGTATTGACTAGTTCATATAAACTCATCTTCACTGGTGTTTGGTGAAATTTCTTTAGAACTACTCTTTAGATTGGCTTAAAAGGGTTGGATTGGGATGCACCTAAGATGGACACCTTGGACTTGGGTGAAGGTGAAGATGTTTGGATTTGGTTGGGTGATTGGGTGGTGGAGGAAGGGTATGTCTATGGAATGGACACCTTTGTCTTCCCTTTATCCTTTTGTTGGGCTTGTGATCGTGTGACCACATAGATGGTATGGAATTGGGAAAGAGTTAGGCTAGAGGACTACTTTAGTTCCTCCTCACTCTTAGATGAGATTGTGGGAGTAACTAATTTTGGGTTGGTGGCTTGTGGTTTTTGGAGTAGTGGTATGTTCATGGGGGGCTCTTCTAGCAATAATTCATCCTCATCACATAGTTTTTGAACTATGACTTGGAGAGGTTTACAGTTCTTTGTATCATGCCTAGGTGTTCTATGGTATGAGTAAATTAGATTGTCATTAAACCAGGATAGCTTATAACTATGAAGGTCAAATGGTTTTATAGGAGGCAAAGTCAAGCAAGAAGCTTGAAATAATCTTTACAAGATGGTTGAGTAAGACTCAAGCAAAGGTTTCAAGGGTGTTGGGGTTTTGGCTTTGACTTTTGGGGTGGAAGCCTTCTTAAGAGTAGTCTTCACAATAAGATTTTTGGGTGGTGGAATATTCTTGTCTGGTGTTTTTGGATTAGATTGCTTGGGGGATAATGGTTTGGAGGTGGAAGGTGTAGATCTAGATGGTTTGGAGGTAGAAGGTTTAGAAATATAAGGCTTGGTAGTCGATGGTTTGAAGGTAGAAGGTGTAGAAATAGAAAGCTTGGTAGTGGATGGTTTAGAGGTAGAAGGCATGAAAAGAATAGGTAGAGGTGTAGCTAAAATAGGATGTTGGGTTTGGGTTGTGTTTGGGAGACTTGTTTTCTTAATAGAAAGATGAGGTCCTAGGATGGAAGAAGGATGTGGTCCTAAAATTGAAGGCAAGGTAGAAATGGGTGGCAAGGTTTTGATTTTTGGGATCCTAGGTGGCTTAGTTGTCTTAATGTGGGGTTTCTTTGGTGGGCTATATGGTGCTAAATGGAAATTTAATGGAGGGTGAGTAAGGCTCTAAGTAAGGAGCATGCTTAAGTTTTTGACAAGCTTTGTTGGGATGGTATAAGTTGGTTGGGTTACTTTGGGTGGAGTCAGTTTGGTTGGTTCAACTATGGTTTTAGAGGTTTTTACTGGTTTGGTTTGGATGATGTTGGGTTCACTAGTGGAAGTGGAAGGTTGGATTGAGAATGGTATGGTTGAGGGCCCTTTCTTGGTTGGATAGGGGAGCCCAAGATAGTACCAAAATGTGGCATGATCCATGTTGGGTTAGGATAGGTACTCCAAGTTTTGAGCCAATCAAAATAAAGGCTTATAGATGGTTTGGTTCCTTTGATATTGGTTTCAAAGGATAAACCCATAGGTTGAGAGAGGGGAGTGGTTACCTTGTCTTTTCCCTTAATCAAATGCTCCAAGATTTTGGAACGTGATTCTTCCATGGAAGGAGTAGGTAAAGTGACCTCTTCCTTAGGAATGATTTCTAAAGGAAGAGTGGATTTCTCTATGATGGAAGAGAAAGATATGGTGGTGATGGTTGCCTCTTTTGGTATGTCTTCCAAATGAGAGGTCGGTAGCTCCACTTCCTCAATAAGTGGAGAAAAGGGAATAGTTATTTCCTTTGTTCGGTTCTCAAAGGAATAGAAGGTGACTCCACTACCTTAATAAGTGGAGGGAAAGAAATGGTTTGGGTTGTGGTTTCCTCAACTATGAGTTCACTAAGAAACACATTAATAGTATAGACCTCACGATTATGAGAGGATTTTCCTTTATTATTTTCATTATTTACAGAAGGGGAATAGCTAGGAAAAGGTTGTCTAAATATGTCAAGTGACTGATTTGGGAGTGCATTGGGATTATCTAATGACATGATGGAAGGCACACAATTCATTCTCCTTATACCAACTAGGTATAGGACAAGAGGAATCAAATTATTGTGGGGGTTTTATTGGAAGAAGTTGTATGATATCTTCTTTCAACAAATTTTCCAAAATGAAATCATATGACTCCCCTAGTGGAGTATATTGCTTTTGGTTGTTATGATTTTGGTTTCAAATATTCTGGTTGGAAGAATTAGAAGATTTGGGTTTGTTAACAACTAGAGGAGGGGTAGTTTTAAAGACCAATGCATTCATGGTTCCCTTAATTTTGGTGTTAGTATTAGAGTGGTTGGTGGTTTTGGAGGATAAAGTTTCATTTGACTTGAAACTAGAATTCTTGTTTCTCAATTTTAGCTTCCCCTCATCAATGTCTCTAATCTCTAATTTTTGTGCCATGGTGAAAGTCTCATCGAAGGTCTTGAAATTTTGAAGTTGTAGAGTGGAGGAAATATGTTTATCACAAGCTTGAGAGAAAATATCAATCATCTCAGGTTGGGGAAAAGAGAAAGAGAGTTGGTTTATCAAACCTCTCTAACGGGCCATAAAATCAACAATTGACTCATCCTCAAATTGCCAAATGGAGTAGAGGTTGACGATGGAAACTTTCTTAGATATATTTTGATCTAAGAATATTTTAGCTAATTGGTCAAAAGAAAAGAGGGAATATTTGGTAATAACACTATATCGATCTAATATCAAACTAGACAGGGACATGGGAAAGGTGCAAAGAAGGAGAGCATCATAATAACTAATCAAATAGCAAGAGTGTCTAAATGCTCTAAGATGTTGTTGAGTATCTTCTTTCCTCTAAAATTTTAAAAAAATTGGAAGTTACTATTGAGGAGGATAAGGTCAGATTAGGATGGATGGGTGAACTGGTTCATTGTAATTTTGATCATATGATAAGAAGTTATGGGCACTGGAAATAGATGACTCTAAATTGGTCATCTTGTCCATTAACATCTTAACTAGATTGGTTTGTGGTTGTGCACCCATAGAGTTGTAGGGTAAATTATGTTGGGGTTAGGTAGGTGCAACATAAATATAGCTATTGGGAGGTTGGGAGGTTGCCACATATTGCTATGTGGATATGGGTGGTCGAGATGATGTCATGTATGGGTAAGTGGATATAGGAGGTTGGGTAGAAGGTGGAGCCATATACCCTTGTGGGTTAGGAATATATCTTATGTTGGGTGCAACGGGTACTTGTTGAGGAATTGACATGGGTTGGGTTGGAGGTATGGTTGGGTTTATAGGTTGAGGATGGGTGGTAACCTTGGTACTAATGGGTGGAAGGGTAGAAGGTATGGAAACCACTTAACTTTGGAATGGGGTGGGTTGGAGATAACAAGAGGAGGGGTGGAAACACAACTATATTTAATATAATGGTAAGTGGATTATAGGTTCCTAAAGGTTGGTTTTTTCCTATACTAGAAGAGTTATTGGTTAGGGTGGAAGGCGTTTGGGTTTTGGTTGGTTGGATGGGTTGGTTTTGGATGGTGATATTGGAGGGATTATTAGTAGAAGAAGACACTTTGGTGACTAAAGGTTGGGTGGAAAGGGTGTAAATAGAGGTGATTCCCATAAGATTGGATGGCATACCATAGGTTGGATCAATATATGGAACCTAAGTGAGAGTACAGTGAGATATGGTGTTAAGGTAGTGTTGGAGAGCTATAGGGTTGTTATCCAAAAAAGTGGTAAAATCCATATCACCTTGGGCAACCATTTGAGGGATACTAGGACTTATTGAAGGATGGGGAGAACCTTTTATATTTGATATGTACTCCATGGATGAAGAAGAAGAGGAAGATGGGTGGTTGGGAGGTGGATCCTGATTTGCTTGATTTTTTAGTTGTTGTCTAGTGAGAACCATGCAAAGAAGAAAAGGAAGATAAGATTGATCTCACAACTCAAAAGAGAAGCAATCAAAATAAAAATATCTCCAGGAAAACAATGCATACACTAAAGTGTATTAAAATCCTAAGGTACCTTTTATCTCTCTTTAGGCTTATGACTCAATTTTTTAAAAAAATTGAAGACCTTGGGCTTGTAAAGCAGGTACTAGAAGAAGATATCTAAGGATGGTTTCAAGTAGTTAAAGGCACTGAAGATCTGTACTATAACTTGATATGTGTCTTAATAGTGGGTCCTACCCCCTCACTTCACACACCACAATGATAATGATTTCAAGTGCTTAGCCATAATATATCAAGTTGATAGAGATTATACTTATCCAATGTACTAAGTTGGTTCTCCCCTTGGTGGTGAATTCTAAGTAAGATAATGGAGGAAAGGTGATCACTAGGTGATGAAATCCCAATTAGACCTTATGTCAATGTTTTTATGTTTTATTGAATGTGTGGATTGTTATTGTGTGTGATAAGAAGTGAGACAATGATTAATTTACTTGATTAAATTAAGCTATGTGAGCTAATAAATGCAAGCAAATAATGGATGCAAAGTTAATTGTAATCCAAAAGAAAACTTTGGTGTCTTTTAAAATGAATACAAAATAAATAAGATGCACTTAGATGTGATATGATGATGCAAATCCTAGGCCTAGAATGATTACTTTTGATTTTCAAAAATGAAAGCAAAAATAACAATTTTTACTTTTTTTCTCTAAGAAAGCAAAAGAAACTAGAAATTGCATTTTGAAAAGGAAGAAATAAAATAAGGAACATTTAATTTTTAGAAAATAATTCAATGAATGACTCTTCTCTAATGCAACTAAATGTCTTATGACTATGAACCCAAGAGAAATCTCAAAAGTTGCACCAGGGATGCTAGAATATTTCACTAAAATTTTGCTTTATTTTCTTGTTTAAGAAAGATGTAAAACTTACAAGGGTGAGGTTACTATAACCTGATGTGTTGTGCGTGAATGAATCTAGATGATTGTATATACTCCTCTTTGTCTGGGGAGGATGACCTGCAAATAAGAAAGCAATCTAGAAGATGGTGGATTAGTGAGATAGTAGGGTGCACTGCCTAGCGTGAGTGAGATCCAAGAAGTACAAGCTTCCTTGGAGGCTTTCAATTCACACTTTTAAAAAACTTAAGTTTTGATAAACTAAATATATATGTTTGCATGAAATAATGAAAGGTATCGAAATAAAATACAAGAAATGATTGAAAAAGAACAAGTGATTTTGATTAAAAATAGCAATAAATGATTGAATACTAATGCTAAATCACTCAAAGTTGATTCAAAAAATAAGTTGAAGTTTTGTGATAAAACAAAAACTCACAAATTAAGATTTGGGCATGGGTAGGTGGGTCAAATTAGCTTGTTATTTTAAAATGACACACAGTGACCATCATGGTTGGGTATGACCATCAATGGTTAGGTGACCATCGGTAGTTCTTAACCATCGACGGTTAGAAAATTTCATTGACGGTTAGGTAAAACCATCAATGGTTACTATTGGATTTGGTTTGGGAAGAAAATTTTGTTGGGGAGATTACAGAGAGGTTCTGGGAGTGGTGTTTAGGTTGAATGTTGGTTGTGAGATAGAAAGTAATGCTCAGAGGCATCTAATTCAGGGATTGGGTATTTAGGTGAGTGAGAATGGTTTGTGGGTGGTTTTGGGTAAGAGGTAAAATGTTTGGAGTTACAAACCTCCAACACAAGAAAATGGGATGAAAGGTAAATAAAGGGGAATGACACAAGCAATACAACAAATAGAGATAATTACTGAATCTTGATAAAAAAAACATAGATACTTAGATTTTAGGTGTTACTAATCTAAGGAATGTTGGTGTTGGATAAAATCTATTGTGGATCCTAAAGTAGTGTTAGTAGAGTAATGGTACCTTGGCACAAGATAATGAATTATAAAAGTACCCTAAGCCTATGGCCTAGTTCCTAGTTCATTAGGAAGCTTTTGGATTCGCCTGAGAGTCAAAATCTCTTTCCCTTTGAATCATTATTTCAACCTTCTCTTCATTTCTTAATATAGATCAAATAAGGGTTAAAATGAAGATTTTAATAAATAATTTATCACATAGTCTGACCAATATTCTAATCATGCATTGATCATGTGAATAGTAGACTAAAATTAGACAATTGGTAATCAATGAGTGAGTTACAATCAAATTACAATTGATTCATTTGATCATGCAAGAGTTCAAGTAACTACCAACAGTCTGGGTCAACCGTCAGTGGTTGAGGGCTGACCATCGGTATCCAAGGGGACATAGACAAAATTGGCTAATCCACCAATGACTAACAATCAATTATCTGGGAAACGGTCTGAGGTTAATAATGGGAGAGTTGGTAAATAATCTAACCCAAAGGGGTCCAAGGGGTGGCTTAAAGGTTAATGCAACATCTAAAGCTGTAGTGTATGATTTTCTAGCATCTACAATCCCCTAAACTACAAATAATTAAAATAATTTTGTAAACCCCTCCACTCTTCAAACACCTCAACCCTTAGGGTTTCCTTGCTTCTCATCCCTTTCAGGTCTAATTTTTTTGAATTTTTTTTCCTACATTCTAATTTCATCTCTCAAACATATTGTTTAGATCTTGTTTGTTTCCATTAGTTCTACCATAGTCATCTATGCATGTTTACATTTACCTCACAAATTTATTCCTGAGATTTTTGTGATCTCAATATTTACCTCACAATTTTATTCCTAAGCTTTTGGTGATCTCAATATTCTTACATCTAACGTAGGGTTTTGATTGCCTTAATCCCCTTAGGGTTGTTTTTTTTCTTATTTCAATTTAGATTTTTAGGACTTTCATCCCTTTATTCATTCATTCATTGTCTTCTTACTTACATCATAGATTTTTCGCTTGCTTAGATTACTTCATGGTTAAAATGTACTCTTGTGATATGAATGCAAAATATATAAATGATATGAATGATGCAAATATTGATTTTACATGTAATAAAAAACTTAAATGAGGATATGTGTGTACAAATTAGACAACATGTTACACAAAATCCTTCTCAATTTATGCAAATACTAAATGAAGTAGTTAAGATACAGTATTCTTCTCATCCCAATAATAAATTGCTCATGCAATTGGTACTAATTGTTCACCTTCTACTTATATCTCCTATAGTGCACCCATGTTTGAAATGAATAATATATTATCTCATTTAAATGAACCCTTAAGTGTTCTAGTGTTCCTACTCATGAGATAGTGACCATGATACATGTCATAGGTGAATTGCAAAGACAAGTGCATGATTTATCTCATCGATATAAGTCATCTCATGTTGGGCTTGATTCCAAGGCTACACCTTATAACACTATTTTTTGTGATGTGCTTAACACTCTCCTCCCTCAATAGTTTTCCATTCCTATCTTTCCTCTATTTAGTGGATATAGAGACCCTTATGAACACCTCAAGGCATTTTTGGCTTCTATTGGAAACCATACTTCTCAGTGTATAAGTTATTTCCCAAAAGATTGGTTAGTATGGCCTTTCAGATTGGTTTTATAACTTACATATTGGATCAATACATTCTTATGTTATATTACAAGATACTTTCTCAAATCAATTTATTGCTAATAATGGAACTTGATCTACATTCAAGCACATCTTATATATGCAACAGAGTCCAAATAAAAGGGTTTGCAATTATATCCTTTGATTAAAATGCTACATGAACTCTCTCATTTATCAACCATCAAATTTAGAAAGCCAATATCTCTTTAGTAATGGTCTTTTATGCTCATTCAAAGACAAGTTACTGCACAAATCCTATGCATCTTTCAATCATATTTGTTGTATGGTCATTATACTTGAAGAAGATATTTTTCCATCACATGAGCTTCATGAGTACATCCATGGTCATTCCCATATTGTCACTAGTTGTGTCCATAGTAATAACACACACAACATTGGCTAAAAATAGAAAGACACTTCCAACAAATCTTACGCCTTCATTAAATAGATGGTGGAACGTTCCAAGGCTCTTTGAAGATCAAGATGGAATATGACAAAAATTTTAGATATGAACTTAATTATGTTTCCATCTATTAGATAACCTAATTTGAAACATGTACCAAAATCTTACAACAACAATACATTTTTTGGCTACTGTAGAATAAAAGGACCTATAAGGAACAAATTTCTTACATTAGGAAGTAAAATTCAAGCTCTTATTGATCGTGGCGTGGTTAAACTTGACATGCCTAATAAAAAATCACATGTTGACCACTCAATTCCTAAAGAATAAAATACAACTATCGTAAAAGAAATGTCAATTCCTAAGTATCACCTACACACAACAAGTACCAATTGAGGTCACCAGTGATCCCATAGAGAATCATTTTGTGCATATGGCACCTTAGGTTATTAGTGTTTACATGAAAGGGAAAAAATAACATGGATTAATAATCTATGATCAAGCTCAATTTAATTTGTGTAGCATTCCATTTCTTAGATCACTTGGATATGACATTGAAAATATAATGCGAGCATTATCTTTTTCAATGAAACAAGTAACATTGGAATGCATTAAATTACCTATCTATGTGTGTCCTCAAATGTGTATTACATTATTCTATGTTACACTATCCTTGTTTCATTACTATGTTATATTGGGAACTTCATGGTTAGGAATGATGAATGCAACATTGGATAGTACCAAAAATCACATATCTTTCTACTTTCAAGGTGAAAGTTTCAATTCAACAAGCTATCATAAATAAAGAATAAATCATAGAACATTATATCATGGATTTAGTCACATATCAACACAATATCAGTAACCAATATCAATAAATTGAGAATTTCAATTATGAAAATGATGATTTAATGAAAGACTCTCTACAATAATTGGAAAGCAGGTCTCCACTTCTTATCTATGATGACACTTCAAGAATTGATAGTATTATTGGTTAGTGTTTCATCTGCCTTACACTGAACTTCTACACGTATATTTTTCATGTTGAGTTAGATACGTAGTCATTATACATATACATCTATAGTTCTAATTCTACAAGTTACAATTCATTAGATTTTTAATTCATTATGTCACAACTCTTTGGGTTACGAATCCTACACCATTTAAAGTTATGACCCCTGATCATCCACATCACAAGATCAATCTATCATAAAGGTTAATTACATAAAGACATTAAATTTGAGTTTATTTCATCTAGCTTTTTGATAGACTGATCTTGTGATGTAGATCAGTATATCACCCTTTGGCTTGCTAGATTGAACTATCCTTGATTTTTCTTGCGTGTGCCCCTTAGTTTCTTCATTGTGTGATCTTCTCTATAAAATCATAAGAATGCAAGAATAATAGAAAACATAAAAAAAAACAATTTCTTTACATGTCAATGGATAAGTATCATGCATATCTACCTATGATAGAGGTTTATAAATATATTTTACACATTTCTCATGGTATTATTTGAGTGGGTGAGATGCAAAATATACCGCTTATATATGATTATGAACTTGTAATTACTATGAGGCTAGAATCACAGCCACAGCCATAGCCATAGGCAATCTCACATTAGTGGCATGCCTTATACTTGAGGCATCTTTCTATAGTAGGTCTCAGGTGATATCCTTCCTACTTTACATATATGATATAAAGCTACTTACATTGACAAGGCATATCTTGTTATTGTCTATATCTTGTTTATTACATGGATACATTGCATGTTCTCTTATGGGCCTTACAATTGCTTTATTACTTGCCTATGTTATGTAATATATTATGTTTAGTGCCATATCATACATGCTACTACTATTGTGTGTGCTTCATTGTTATACCTAACCCTCCTAGGGACACACTGATACATCATTACATATCATTTGTCCCTCACCTCATTGACCTCATTGCCTATATATTTCCATTTGAGACAAGACATTATCCCTTTTGCATCAATAGATGCTATACTAGATGTTAGAGAGATTTATCATTTCTAGGCTTTACTACTTATATATTGCCATTAGAAGCATCATATCCATATGTTTTCCATGAGCTTCATTGATCCCATCTTACTTATATGGATCTTGATTTCCTATATGCTTTGTGATCCTACATTGAACATATTGGGATCAGCTCACATGACCCATGTCCCTCTTACATCTTGTCACATGGTGGTTATCATCCGTGATACCTCTATTACCAAATCTTGTCTATATAGGGGCATATCCTTTGTCTCTATCCTTACAACCATCCGTGATACCTCTATTACCCAATCTTGTCTATATAGGGGCATATCCTTTGTCTCTATCCTTACGCTTAACCCTAAATTTATATAAAGGGATATCTAGTGTTAAGAGGTGTTAGATTAACTTTTACATAAAGATGGTGAATTGATCTAATGAGCAAGATAATTAATAAAAACTTGGATAAATAATATTATAAAGTTATACAACTAAGATTGCTAAAAATGGTAAAGTACAATTATTGATAAATATTACAATAAAAGGGAACAATTGATACTTAGTTGGTTTATTGTATTCATGTAGGTTTGATATAAAATAGGGTAGAATGGAACTTAAAGATGATCCTAGAACAATCATCATATTATAAGAATATCCTTTATGGGGACTTAGAGGTTTGCATTAGATCTAGACGATTGTATCGATGCATGTCTCTGGTATGAAATACTGACTAGATCTAATTGTGACCAACTGGAGCCTTCTAGGTTTTTTGTCATCTTTCTTTTGATGTCATTAGATCACGTGCATGCATTGTCTCTCTTTTTCAAATGATCAAACCCTAATTTCCTTATCCTTTAAATGACTATAGTAAAAATGGGTTAGTGGGTTTACAGTGTCAAGTTGCCTCAATGAACCCTATGTTAATGAGTGTTGTTGACGCAGTGGATTGCAACCTGGGCAGGAGGTCGAGCTCCTGCCTTCCACACGTCAAAATGGAAACTCCCCTCTCACCTATGGGACTGGCAAAGCTGGAGGGGAGAGTCTCTAGATAAGGGCTAGCTCCCTTTGATGCATCTGAGTTGTTCCAATAAGTGCTAATACATACATATATATATATATATATATATATATATATATATATATATATATATAATGGGGGGGTGAAAAGGGAGAAGGATTACAGAAAACAAAACCTACTCTAGGAGGGTGATGCACCAAAATAACTCAAACTATTCACACTCACCCTTTGAACCATAAGACACATACATACACCTTAACTGGTAAAAAGATCAGACTGTAGGAAGCTTAACAGGGAGGCTTTAATGGAACACACAGAAGCAGGGACTCACCATAGGTGTTGTAGGAAAAGCACACTGTGTAATGACTTCCTTTTGTCTCTACGCTCTAGGTACAGCTCTTCTTGTCACCTACAAGAATGGCATCTTATAGATACTAGATGCATTGGTGTCAACCCTGTGAAATCATTTAGGAAGTAATGACTAAACACATGACTAACACTCAGACACACATAGAGATATCTAACCAGAATAGAGGTAAAAATGCATTTTATTGATTGCATGTGAAAATTTGCCAAGGCTTCACCTTACAAATGTGAAAGATGTCTTTTTCCAAATGAGAAGTCTACAATATATATAGGAAGAAATGAGGCCTTTGGCACTCTTCTTTCAAGTGGCCCATGCGCGTCCCAAGGGCGTTGGGAAGAGGAAGCCACTAAAATATAAATATTGTGTCAGTTCTGATTCTGACTTCAGGAATTTTAAAACATAGGCCACGTCATTTCCCCATAACCAAGACTACTCCTTGAAGGCACCCACATAGTTTTCCTGCTCATAAATGCAAAATGGAGAAAAAATGGGCCGTGCCATTCACTATTTGCATCCCATTTATGACCACTTGGTGAGCACTATTCCAACCGCTGGAATAACTCCTTGAGTCGATGCCTCTCTTCACCACTTGGACTATTTGTTTGTTTCTACACTTGGCACTTTTGTCTTTTTCCTAGACTTGACTCTTCTAGCTCCTTATCCCTTAGGGGTTATCTTCTCATCCTTGCTGGCTCCTTGGGCTCTTCTCATAACAGGTCACTGAGTTCATTCTCAACCTTTGTCTTTTTCCAGTGTCGTTTTCCTAGTTTTGTCCTCTTTGCTGGCTTTTGTCTCTTTGTTCTCTTTGTTCTCTGGGCTCTTTGTTGGCGTTCAAGAATTCAAAGGTCAAATGGTTATTTTCTGCCATAAAAATGACATTCGCGGGCTCGTCACCATTTGAAAAACAACGGCTAATCTATCTCCTTGAAGTTGATGGCTTCGAAGACGTCACCATACTTGGCAATTTCTATGGTCTTTTCTCTTCGGCCTTTTGAGAAGTGCCCTTCGTTTGGCAGTCGAGAGTCCCCCGCAAGGGCACTTGCCCTTAGAGGTCCTTCGGTGGCCTTTGTCTTTTTGGCTTTTCTCTACGGACATTTTCCCACGGACAAAAAGGCCGCAAAAATTGTCTTTTTAATTTTTTTAGAGTTCTTCCCTGAGCTTTTCTAGGCTCGCGGCTTCCTTTCCAAATTTCTTCAGACTTTTTGTCCAAAGTAATTCCTTCAGACAAAAAGTCTGAAGAAATTCTTTTCCTTGCCTTGGTCTTTCTGCGTGTTTTGAATTCCTTCAGTTGCCTTCAAAGTGCCCTTCCGAATTCTTTCAGAATTTTTGTCTGAAGGAATTCCTTCGGACAAAAAGTCTGAATGAATTATGCCTTTGCCTTAACAAAATTCTTAAATAACTTACCTTTGTGGCTTTCTCTTTGTGTCCTCTTTGAAAGTGTTCCTTGCCCTCCACAAAGGCTATTGAACCCATAACTGCCCTCCGCAAGGGCACTTGTCCTTTGGGAGGCTTGAACTTTTGATTGAACCGCTCCTTTGAACCAACCGTTGAACCAATTGATTAAACCGGTTCAATAGTTCAAATGGTTGTTGAACTAAGGCATGAACCAAGCTTTGAACCGAGCGTTGAACCGAGCGTTGAACCAAGCTTTGAACCGAGTGTTGAACCAAGCTCGTTGAACCGTCTGATTGAACCGACTGAGTGAACCGAAACATTGAACCAAGCTGACAAACTGAAGCATTTGAACTTTGACGATGAAATTTGCATTGTTGAACCTCAGCCATTGAACCATTTGATTGAACCAACGCGATGAACCAAAGCATTAAATCAAAGTGTTGAACTGGTTCAATGGTTCAACGGTTCAAAGATGCTAACTCTTGGAAAGATTATGTCATTGAACCACTCTTCCAACCTTAAGAAAAAGTGTCTTTGAACCATTTTATCTCTCTTTCCTTATGAATTTCTTTAGACAAGAGTCTGAAGAAGCTTTGTAAAACCTTGCACTCTCTGAACTAGTTCTTCTGCTAAAAGACTACACCTGCAGAGTTCGTAGAAGTCCCTGTGAAGTCTGTAAAACCCTGCAGAGTCCGTAGAAATGGACCTGTAGAGTTCGTAGAAATCCAAGCTCTGCAGAGTCCGTAGAAATGGACCTGCAGAGTTCATAGAAAACCTGCAGATTCCATAGAAATTTGCAAGACTCGTGCAAAATCAAAAGTACTGGCTCAAAACAGCATGGAAAAAAAAGGGGGATCAATTTTTGGCCTGTTGGGCCAAAAATGGTCAATAAATTGGTGACTCCTAGAGGAAGCATGCCTGCTATGCTTAGAGAACAGTTGCCTTGAAGTCCATTGGGCATGGAGTCAGAATGTAACTTAAAGATCAGCAATAGCCCCGATAGATTCAAGAACCAATCATGAAGATTTACCCCAAAAGGAAACGAAAACACACACAAAACTAAGACAAATACTAACATGTGCAAAAGGCACTTAGGGAAAATAGGAGAAAATCAAGGGAAACATATACATGATGGAAAAGGGGCTCAGTGGTAATGCTTAAGATGTATCCCATTAACTGGGATATATAGTTCTTCACCATCCAACCTGGAGAGTTGAAATGCATTATGCTACTTACACTGAGTGATTATATATGGGCCACTCCATAGGGCGTCAAACTTCATGAGCTTTCCAGGCTTAGCTTGGTCCTCATCCCATTTCAAGACAATGTCTCCTTCAGAGAAACTTTTTAATGAAGATCTCTTGTCGAAGTGTCTCTTCATTTGTTGTTGGCAGCTGGTCATAGAAGCCATAGCCTGGTCCCTTGTTTCTTGGAGCTCCATCATCTCGCATAGCCTAACCTCCAAGCTATTTGCTTTTTCTAATTGCAGCTGGCGAGTGAGGTCCAACGCTAGCAACTCAAGTGAAATGGGGAGCCTAGCTTCCCTTCCATAGATGAGCGTGTATGGCGAGTTACCAATTGCCCTCTTCGGAGTGACCCTATCTGCCCACAGGGTTGTTTTCAACTTGGCATGCCAAGCCCTCTAATTCTCCTCCATGGTTTGCTTGATGATCCTGATCAAGTTCTTATTTTTAGATTCAGACAGCCCATTCCCCTATGGGTAGTAATTGGATGAAGTGCTGAGATAGATACCATATCTCAGCACCCATTCACTTGTTTTAGTTCCCAGAAAAGCTAATGAATTATATGAGATTATGGTTGCTAGAATCCCAAACCTTGCCACCAGGTCCTCATAAAAATCTAGGACTACACTTTCATTGTCCTCCTTCAGAGCAACAGCCTCTACCCATCTTGTGAAATAATTCATGGTGATCAGGACCCACTTATGTCCAACACTGGAGGGAGGATTAATCATCCCTATGAAATCCAGGCCCCATTGCATGAATGGTTGCTCTACTTGAATAGGTTGTAAAGGCATGGAAGCCAACTGTTGCTTTCCATCAAAAAGCGTGCACTTCTGGAACTTTCATACCCAAGCATGGGTGTCCCTGAAAAGAGTAGGCTAGAAGTAACCAGCGCTCATTATTCTTGCCACTGTAGCCCTAGGAGAAAAATGACCACCGACTGGCCCATCATGGAACTCAGACAGCACCTTATCATCCTGACTCGAGTCCAAGCATCTTAAAAAGACTCCTGAGAGATCCCTTCTGAATAGCACTCCATCAATCAAGGCATAAGGGAGACACTGGAGTCTAAAATACCTTCTCTTGGTCATGTCAAGTGAGTGCAGGCACTCACTAGTGAGAAGGAAATGCCTCATGTCTAATGTCCAATCCTTCATGACAGCTAGTTCTTCTGCTATAGCTGCATCATGAATTAGCAGACTGTCCTCTTTTTGCTGCTTAAATTCTATAGCAAGGTACTCACACAGGCCTCTCCCTCTTACCAATTTGGTGATCTTGATATCCACATCATATTCCATCACCTTAGTGATCCACCCCGCTCTCTTCTCATTCAGGTCTTGGTTGATCAAGAAATCCTTGATGTCGAGATGGGGAACCATGAGGTGGATTCTGCTATTGGATAGCATATGCCTAAATTTTTTCAGACTCCATATGACCGCCAAGACTTGTTTTTCCACATATGTGTATCTGACCTCAAAACCCTCTAGGCCTTGGCTAAAAAATGCAATTGGTTGCTCAAGGTTATCATCACTTGCTTGGGTAAGCATGGCAGAGATTACCTCTTCATTGCCAAAGGTGTAGAGGTTGAAATCTTTGGTGAAGTCAAGCTTGATCAAAGTAGGAGCCCGAGCTATGGCCTAATTGATTTCTTCGAAACTATCTTTTCTTTGTGTTGTCCATGTGAACTCCTCACCCTTCCTCAGCATAGAGGTCAATGGCTTGACCACTTCTGCAAAATTTGGGATAAATCTCTGGATGAAATTTATCTTGTTGAAGAAGCTTTGCAGGCCTTTCTTGTGCTTAGGCAAGGACAGCTCCAGGATGGATCGAACTCTCTCTAGATCAATAGTCAGGCCTTCCAAAGAAACAATGTGACCAAGGAGCTTCCCCTCGTGGACAGTGAACATGCATTTCCTCAGATTGAGAGAGATACCAAACTCTCTACACCTCTCAAAGATTTCTCTGAGGTGTTTCATGTGTTAGCTCGCTTCCTTGGAGAAAAATGTCACATCATCAAGAAATACCAGCACAGTATTATTTATCAAGCCTTGAAAGGCATGTCCATAGCTCGTTAGAAGGTGGCACCAGCATTAGATAGTCCAAAAGGCATTTTCCTATAAGCAAACATTCCCCACTTGGTATTGAAGGCCGTCTTATGCTAGTCATAGTCTTGCACCAAAATTTGGTTATATCCTAAATACCCATCCAGGAGGGAGAAACGCTCGCTGCCTGTCACCATTTGAAGGATCTACTCCATGCTTGGGAGAGGATAATGGTCTTTCAAAGAGACTCTATTGAGGTCTCTAAAATTGACGCACAGTTTGATCTCCCATTCTTTTTTCAGACGGGAACGAGATTGCCCAGCCAAGAAGAGTATTTGATTGGAATTATTATCCTAGACTCAATCAACTTGGTGAGATCCTTCTGCATGAGAGGCTCAATCATTGGGTTGATAGGCCTCTACTTTTGCTTGATTAGCCTGACGCCTTCTTCCAACTCAATGATATGTTGGGCCAAATTTGGCTCAAAACCCTTCAAATCACTATACTCCCAAGCGAAGATATCAGCAAATTCTTGGCACAACGAGATGAAGGCCTGCCTTTCATGGTTTGTGCACACTTTTCCAAGTGCAAGAAACTTATCCTTGAATATTTCCACCTTCTCATGGTGCTCCTCCTTCGTTGCAATGCATGCCTTGTCACTTCTCAATTGGTCATCTCCATTGAAAATACTCTCTAGAGTGACCAAACCTTTGGGGAGCTTATTGTTCTTCAGCTGAACAATTTGGATGCCATATTACTGCTGCAGCTTAACCTAGTTTTTTGTATCAAACTTAGATTCTTCCTACAAGAAGAGTGTTATTTGTTGATCGTTGTTGAAGACCTGTCAGTTGGTGATATTGTCAAGTACAGAGGGCCGGATCACTACCTTCAAGTGGCATGAGCTGTGGTCTTGGCCTATTTCCTAAGGGATATCGAACTGGGCACCAACTGCTGCCAACCTATCTGCATGCTTGTTCTACTCTCTAGGAATGGAGGAAATATTGAAAGCAAAGAAATTTTTCACTAAGTCTCATACCCTATGTTTGTAGGACTTCTGGTAAAGAATTCTTTGTCAAATTCTGGCCTCTTATCTTATTTACAATCAACACACTATCACCAAAAACTTGCAGCTCTTTGATTCTTCTTTTCCTCGCCCACTCCAAATCGTGGATGAGGGATTCATATTCCGTAACATTGCATGTGCAAGAAAATTGGAACCAAAAATTTGAAAATTACCTCTCTTTTGAAGGAGAAATCAACACCGCTCCACCACCAGCTCCCAACTTACTTCTTGAACCGTCAAAGAATAGCTGCCATAAACCTGAGCTTTCCTGACTCGCTTTCATCAGATTTGGTACAAAATTGCCCTCTTCATGCATGCAATAAATTCCAAGGCCTACCTCAATGAATTTTTAAGGATCATGCTCGAAGTTGTCACTTCCCCATTCATCTAAGAGCAGGTCTGCAACTCCTTCAAGGGTAGAGGATGGAGATTGGTCTACTTGGAACTCTTCTTGGTTAATGATGGCATAGCTGACATTTGTTGCCTTGAGCGAATATAGTTCTAGATGATCTCTGTGGAGTGGCTCGGATTCAATCTTAAATTTTGTCCCATACTTGGTTCTAAAAACCAGATAAGACCAATTTGTTGCTAAGTAACGGCCTATCTTGGATGTAAAATCCCTGGATAAGCAGATGGCAAAGTAAGGAAGGACATCCGCCACTACCACATCATGAGGAACTGAGAAGGTTGGGCAAGCATGTAGTGTCAAGCTCAAACCCTTCAACACCCCAACTGTCTTTGTTGGTGTTCCATCCAGCTATAGGACTCCCTTGGTCATTTCTTCGTATTTCAAACCCAGCTTGTCGGCTATGCATTTGGGCATTACTGAGGTGCTTGCTCCACTATCAATGATGCAATTGTGCATCAAGAAATCTCCTATGACCAAGGACACAAAAAGAAGGAACCTTTTCTTCTTTCCTGACTTGACGTAAGGTGAAAGGCTGCTCATTCATCATCAAGTTATTATCGGCCTTTGTTGGGACAGCTTGTTCATTTAGCTCATGCAATTCCTTTTGCAACATATCCTTTTGCCCCAGTATTGACAGTGAATCCCATAAGGAGATGTTCATGTGCAGCTTCTTCATCTGGTCAACCACATTGACTCGAGGGTTTCCTTCAAATTTTTTTTGGAATTATTTATAGCCTGAGGTGCAGGCTAAGGAGCTGAAGGTACAAATAGTAGTCTGAGCTTGGGACCTTTTGATTTACATGAGATGAAGAAAGTATTGCTGACGTTTGGGCAGCAGCCTGAGCTTCTTCCATTGCTCTCCTTTTGAATCTTGTGTTGGCTTTGATACAGTCAACCTGATTATTTGCAGCACCCACATAATTGACTGAATAGAATTCACCTTCCAGATGATTCATGAGAGTAGAATCAGGCTGGGTTTGACTGTTGCTCGTGATGGGTTGCATTGGAGCCTCAAAACCTTGGGAATTGGTGGCTGCTTGATTGTCTTGTACATTTGGGTAATAACCCGTCATTTCATTTGTATAAACAGCTTGCTCTTGATTATATCCCATGGTTGAACAACTTGGCTATTCTTGCACTAGATTTTTTTGAACGGGCACCATAACCTTGGATGATGAAGGGGCGCCCAGATTATAGCCTTGAAAGTGTCTGGTCTGAGTAAGTTGACCCTGTCCTTGATTGTAATTTTAGAAAGGGGGTCTAGGAGCTTGATCATACTGCTGGTATCCTTGGTTTGGTCGGTTGCTTTGAGCTTGTTGCCTTTTAATAGCTACAATTTCATTTGACATATTTTACAACAGACTCTTGACTTCATGAAGTTCATTGGATGGAGTAGTAGATGGATTTTCTATGCTAGGCAGAAGAGCTAAGGTGGGAGCAGCGGTCTAAATTGGAGGCAGCATTTCAGGGAAAAGTGGCATATGGGGTCTAGGAGCTATTTTCCCAGCTTGCACTAGGCAATTTTCAGCTGCTATAGATATGTCATAGGTGGTAGGCAGCACATGTCCTCCCATGGACTGTATCATAACAGTGATATCACTATTCAATGCTCTTAAGTAATATAGGAAAGCATATCTAGGATTCGGTCTTACCAGAATGGGGATTCTATCCCATGTCTTCTAAAACTGAGTGTTGAAATCTTGCATGTATTCATATGGGGCTCTTTTCATAGTAGTCAACTGCTCGGCAAGTGAGAGGTGGTCTCTCTTTTCCCCAAAATGGTCCATCAAGTGAGTGCCCAATTCATTCTAGAAACTGATTGAATTTATAGCCAAAGTCCCATACCAGTCCAGATCTTTGCCCTTGAGAGACAATGCTAGCAATTTGATTACAATATTCTCTTCGGTGACATTGTGAATATTGCAGAGGTTAGCACTATTTTTGATGTGTTTGATAACTATAATGGGCCCCTCTCCATCAAAGGGAGGTACACTTTTGAGGAATGCTCTTGGAATTAGGTCATAACGCTAGAGATTCAAGGGACTCTGACCACGAAAAGTCACAAAGGGTAATGCCATAGCTATGATAGGATGTAACTGCGGCCTTCTTGCGTAGGTGTTATTTATAGCAGGTTTGAGAAAGTGGTTTGTTGATTAAGGATGGGTCCTCTCAAATTTCAGTCGCTTTGCTAGGTTTAAAGGCAATTCAATGAATTCGAAAGGGACACCCTTAGAAGCAGACCGTGTGGTGATTTTAGGCATAAGAAGTCAGACTGGCCCTTGATTAGAAAACTGAAGCTCTTACCAGTGGTCGCCAGATGCTGAAAATAGTTGATTTGTTGTAACAGGGCCAGCATCAATCCTAAAACTTTATTGAGTGTAAAAAATTGGGTCCCATCGGGCATGCCAAAAACTGTTGACGCAATGGATTGCACCCTGGGCAGGAGGCCGAGCTCCTACCTTCCACCCGTCAAAATGGAAACTCCCCTCTCACCTGTGGGACTGGTGAAGTTGGAGGGGAGAGTCTCTAGATAAGCTATTGAACCCAGAACTGCTTTCTCTTTGTGGCCTCTTCGAAAGTGTTCTTTGCCCTCCGCAAAGGCTATTGAACCTAGAACTGCCCTCCACAAGGGCACTTGTCCTTTGGGAGGCTTGAACTTTTGATTGAACCACTCCTTTGAACCAACCATTGAACCAATTGATTAAATCGGTTCAATGGTTCAAACGGTTGTTGAACCAAGGCATGAACCAAGCTTTGAACCAAGCTCGTTGAACCGTCTGATTGAACCGACTGAGTGAATCAAAACATTGAACCAAGCTGACGAACTGAAGCATTTGAACTTTTCTGATGAACTTTGCATTATTGAACCTCAGCCATTGAACCATTTGATTGAACCAACGCGATGAACCAAAGCATTGAACCAAAGCGTTGAACCGGTTCAATGGTTCAAATATGCTAACTCTTGGAAAGATTATGTCGTTGAACCACTCTTCTAACCTTAAGAAAAAGTGTCTTTGAACCATTTTAGCTCTCTTTCCTTATGAATTTATTCAGACAAGAGTCCGAAGAAGCTTTGTAAAACCTTGCACTCTCTGAACTGGTTCTTCTGCTGAAAGACTACACCTGCAGAGTTTGTAGAAGTCCCTGTGAAGTCCGTAGAAACCTGCAGAGTCCATAGAAATGGACCTGCAGAGTCCGTAGAAATCCAAGCCCTGTAGAGTCCGTAGAAATGGACTTGTAGAGTTCGTAGAAAACTTGCAGAGTCCATAAAATTTTGCAAGACTCGTGTAAAATCAAAAGTACTAGCTCAGAACAGCATGGAAAAAAAAGGGGGGACCGATTTTTGGCCTATTGGGCAAAAATGGTTAACAAGTTTTGCCTACATAACCAATACTCTAAAGAAAGCCTTAAACTTATGTAGTTCTCATACATGTGTTTTCTTATATGTATTAAGATACAATGTGTGATAAGTAATGGCATGTAGTGACTTAACTTGTAACTTAGTAAATATAACTTATAGATTGCTCTTTGAATGTTTTAGACCTGTGGGAATATTGCTCCTATGATTGATTAGAAATAGGGATGAATAGGTCAAGTTTATTCACTTGAATGCTTGATTGAGTGCTTCTTGGTAGGTTGCCTTGTAAGTTCTTGGTATTTACTAGGTGATTGTTAGGTGTGAAATGAATGAAGATTGATCTTATATATATATATCAATCCCTTTTAAAAGTATCTCACATTAAAACACTTAGGCTAACCTTATGATACAATTTATTTACAAATTGGATGATTTTTGGGTATTGGACACTTTGTAAGAAAATCAGACAATTGTGTTGACATAGGTGTTTATCTGTGATGGAAGTGTCCAAGAAGCTAAAAAAAAAGTACAGATCCAAAACTAACAGTGAAAGATAATAATAAAATGTAAATCTTTTTGCACAATATAGAATGCCTAGTCATTAGAATAACAATGGTCAAACTAAGAGATAAACAATTTAAGCACAAAGATATAGTGAATATGAGCCTTTTGACAGTGAAGAAGTCTATAACTGAAAATAATAACTATGACGGATATTTGCCAAGTGTACCAAACTAGATTATTACATATATTAAATTTTAGTATTTATATTTGTCCCCCTTAAATCTAGTAATGAAATTATTATTTTAAATGAAATAAATGCACACTTAAGTGTGCATAACACATTGTCTTTGTGTGAGCCTAACTTAAGTGCTTTGTTGGTCACTACCCTGCAACAAATATCATGTTACAGTATATAATCAGTGTATAAAATTTGAGATTGGAAGAATTTGAAATGTTTGAAAGTAGAAGAGCAAGGTTAGGAGTGCACCAGTGTGTTGATGCAACCATATTTCCTTTTAGCAATTTGATTTAAAATGATGTCTCATTATAACACATTGAATCTAGGATTAGAACAAATATGAACCTGCAAGTGCATATATAGAGAGAGATTGGAGGAAACATGCCACCAACTTTGATGTAAACGTGAGTTGCAACATGTCTATTGAGTTTGTTTCATCTCAATCATGCAACCCAAGTATATGCATGATTTGGTGAGTATGAGTGATTTAATCAACTCATAACATATATCTGGTGAGGGTAGATGATATAATTAAAGCCACTTATAAGTCTAGTAAATTTAGACGATTTAATCAAGTCTAACTTATAAGCTTGATAAGATTGAGGTATTTAATCAACTCAACCTTCCAAAAGTGAACCAACTACTACAATAGATTGGCTTAATAATATTCCATAAAAGTCCAATCTGGGTATAGTAATAGAACATAATAGTATTTAAAATTTAGAAATGATTTGATTTTATAATTTTATGTGCCCTTTACATGGCACATGCACCTCATATATGTCTCAAGCTGAAACCCAAATATAGTAATAATATCAATGTATATAATGTTGCCACAAAATGTGTATCTAAATTATATAAGTATGAAATCTGATGAATCCAGAATACATAC
The DNA here is from genome assembly GCA_037957365.1 of Torreya grandis. Lineage (NCBI taxonomy): Eukaryota > Viridiplantae > Streptophyta > Pinopsida > Cupressales > Taxaceae > Torreya > Torreya grandis. The sequence continues at coordinate 6,672,975 of JARHVA010000192.1, read as the reverse complement.
AATTGTGGATAACATGTTTACATAACATGCCCCTGCTATAATCTGTAGAATCTAAAAACTAATGTAAATGTGAAGAATATGTTTCCATAACATGCCCCCAATATAATATGGAGAATCTATAAACTAGTGTAAATATGAAGAATATGTTTCCATAACATGCCCCCATTATAATACACAAAATCTATGAAAGTGTAGAACCCATACCTCTATGACATGTTTCCATAACATGCCCCCATTATAGTATGCAAAATCTATGAAAGTGTAGAACCCATACCTCTATGACATGTTTCCATAACATGCCCCCATTATAATATGCAAAATCTATGAAAGTGTGGAACCCATACCTCTATGACATGCCTCCCCCCTTTTGAGGTGAGGGGAAATAGAATATGGTAGTTATCTTACCTTAAAATAATAAGATAATTGTATAAATTGTTTATAGATCATGTAACATATAGGAGTAACATGTCTAGGTAGATATGGCATTTAGGCACGTAGTATGTAATCACATTAAATCATAAGGTGCATGATGTAAATCATAGGAATGTCGAGAAAGTAATAGTACAAACTCAACAAGCAATCAAGCACACATAAAAGCACTCAAAAGCAAAGAAACAGAAAATGGTTCAAGGTGAACTCACACAAGGGGCATGTTCAAATGTCGCACAATCGAAAGAACATAATTTAATCAATTGTTCACATACAACAAACTATGACATATCCAAATGTCAAAATAGGCAAGCATAACATGAAGGCCACAATCAATGAAATATATTCAAATGCTCATAATAAGCAATACAGTGCAAGATAATAGAAAGCAAGGAGAATAGACAACCAACATGAACATAGCATGCTAGTTCTTAAACATGTGTGTTTGCAAACAATGTTAAGTGCATAGCATATCAAGTACGCTATGAAAATTATAAACATGGATATAGGTATGTGTAAATATATAAGCTCAAACATGATAACAAAAAGTGGTCATAGAGTAATGTAACTTGGATGTATCATGGTCAAAGAAGCAAATACCCCCAATGTACTAAGAACATGAGTGGAGAGTAATCCTAACATTTATATGTAAATATATATTGTTCATGGGTATGTTTGTATCACACTCAAATGAAGTGTGAAACACATATATATCGAAAGGAATGATAAGTTATCTACTAATATAGAACAAACAACATATGCATAAGAAATTATACAACTATGAACATGTTAAAAAAATTGGTATTTTTGAATTATTTGAATGTTTTTTATAGTTTTTAGAATTTTGTATTAAGCAAATTCTAACCAATGATCCCATATAAGGGATGCTCATTTATAAGTGCTATGAACATTGGGTATGGTATATCAATTTGGTGGTAATATCGAGGAGCATGTATGGGTATAATATTCGATGTTGTAAGCTTTGTAATGATCTATATATGTGCCATAGGACTTTATAGTCTCAAGGAGTTACTAGAAGAATTTAGGGTTCATGGAACCAATTTTTTTGTGCTATGTAATGTATCTAAAGTAGTAATAATATGAACATGTTTAGTTGCTCTAGATAATTATGTGTTGTGTAGTAGTAGGTGAGGATTTCATGGAATCCATTGTGTCATTGATGCAATGGTCTCTCAAGTTTGGGTCATGTTGAAAAGGGGATTGCATGTTGCTTACCCTTTTGTAGAGAATTTACCTTAGTAGGTTTGATAATAAGTTGTCTTTAGATAAATTGTTTTTGTTCAAGTGGATGTTGATATGGAATTTCAGGAACTTTGACTATTTTATTGGTATGAATGTATTTAATAGACCCATGCATTGTGGAAGGTACTATGCAGATTTTATGTATCTAAGGTTGTCCCAATAACATAGCAATGACTCTCGTGTATGTTATAACTAAGAAGGTAGTGACCACATGTGATGGCCCAACCTACAAAGGTAGGTCATCTCATCAATAACTTGTTGTGAGGTCCCATCAAATGCTCTGACCACTTTGATCGAAGGATGTAAATCATCATGTGATACCTCAAATGTGTAAGGTCATGGTGCAAACATTTTTACTAGCATCATTATCGATCATAACATTGTAAATAAACTGGTGATCAAGCTATGCTCAAATAAATAATAAATAAAGCTCTGAGTCATCATCCATAATCTCATTGTCATCAAATGTAATAGATGGTCTTTTAAACATAATAGGTATATGTCATGTATAAGTATCAATAATCCTCTCTAATGGGTGTCCATAATGTGGTGGAGGAGGATATACATTATGTCATTCACACTTTCAGATTCTTCTAAGAATGATCTTATAATACATCACTAAACAACTTTTGGTTCTGATGATCACCAGGCTGTGACCTTAAATCTTTGGGAGGGTTATCAAATGTAAATTGTTAATTTTTAATAAGATATTAGATTTTATGTTTCAATTTATAGCAACGGTGAGTAGAATGCCTAGGGCCCCGGTAATAATCACAATAAACATTGACATCATATCCTTGAGGTATAGGTCTAATCATATCAACCTCTATTGGAGGAAAGAGATATATTAGATGACAATCCAAAAGCTTCTTAAGTAGAGACACTGGAGACTTGGGTAATCATGTAAATAATGTTCATGGCACGTTGGATAAGACAAGTCAGTCAGATGGTTGTGATATTACATTAACAATTATAGTTGTGTCCTTTTTAAGTTCTGTAGATTTGAACTTATAGCTTGATTTAGTATGAAACTTGGTACTGAATGTAGTCGATGTGTTTACTACATAATTAAACTTGTTCAACGAAATAAGTTTCATTTCACGATAGCACACTCTATGGCATAAATCATCAAAATATTTGAACTTTTTGAAAACAATGGACTCATATAATGAGGCAAGAAAAATTTGCTTGAAGATGTCTTAAAGCTCTTTATATGTCATTTGGTTTGTCATTTTGACCAACATTGTCTTATATCTCAAGACATTCATTGATATATTCATTGGTTCCTTGTTTGATTTTTTTCAATTTGGGCATAAAATAAATTTTCGGTAATGTTGATAGAGAAAAGTGCCAAGAACTAATCCACAAGAGGTTTAAATGTTTTCATGTATTGGATTGGTAAATCATAGAACCACCTTGGAGCATAGTCTTTGACGCTCCTTGGAAACAGTTTAATCAAAAGTTTATCATTGGAGGCATAATCAAGTCATGTTGCATAGAAAGATCAAAAATGTTTAGGATCACCTTTGTCATCATAAAATGTGAAGTTAGGTATAATAAAATCAGTTGGCAGAGGGTGCAAAGATATTTCAAGTGTAAGAGGGGTATGCAACACCTCTTGTGAATCAATAGCATGAGGTGACTTCATAGTATTTTGTTCAATATTTGTAACCTTAGCATGCAAAAATTTTATAGTTTGAACAAGATCCTACACATTTTGATCACTAAGGTTTTAAATTTGAAGAGTCATCAAGGAAGGTGTACCCATCATTTGAGTTGATATATGTACTGAAATTCATAATTGGTTTGATGTTTCAATGTTTCTTATGAAGGATGTAGCAATAGTAAAATTTATTTCAAAGGACAATAGCGTAAACACATAACGCATGCCCCTATTAGAAGTATGGAGCGATGATGTGCTCAAGGGGAGGGTTGTTGATATGGAATCCGTTATAATATGACATGAGGATTTACCATCACTAGGGGAGGATGCTTTAGCCTTGGCATGTTTACTGATTTCATCTTTTGTAATATACAAAAAAGCATCCATTAAGTCTTTCTTGTTATTGAGATGAGTGACTAAGACTTCTTTATCTTCCATTTGAAAACGAGCTTTTTGATTTACAATTTTTTATTCTTTATAATTGAGAAATTCAGAGTTTGAAAAAGAAATTTACAACAATCAAAAAAATTAGAACAGAAAACCTTAGGTCAACCTAGGGTTTTGAGACCAAACGTCAAGTCCAAATGTTTAACTATAAATTTAGATAAAAATATATTTACAGTTAAGGGTTATTAGATTAGTTTTTACACAAAGATAGTGAATTAATCTAATGAGCATGTCAATTAATAGAAACTCAGAGACATAATATCTTGAAGATATACAACTAAAATTGCTAAAAAATAGTAAAGTACATCTATTGGTAGATATTTCAATAAAATGGAACAATCGATACTTGGTTGGTTTACTATGCTCAGGGAGGTCTGATCTGGATAGGCTGGAAGGAAACTGTAAGGTGATCTTTGAACAATCGTCAGATTATGGAAATATTTTTTGTGGCCTCGGACTCGTGTCAGATCTAGTAAGTTATGTCAATGTAGGTGTCTAACTTCAATGCATGTGTCAAGTATGGATTATTGACTGGATCTAGATGTGATCAACTGGATCCTTTTGGGTTTCTGTCGCCTTTCTTATTATGTCTTCATATCACATGCACAGGGTATTGCTCTTTGTGAAATGATCAAACCTTAAATTTAGATAAAGGGATATCTAAGGTTAAAGGGTATTAGATTAGCTTTTGCACAAAGATGGTGAACTAATCTAATGATCGGGTCAATTAATAAAAACTCAGATAAATAATATTCTGAAGTTATATAACTAAGATTGGTAAAAAGTGGTAAATTACAATGATTAATAGATATTGCAATAAAAATGAACAATTAATACTTAAGTCATATACTATGCTCATGCAAGTCTGATTTGGAATACGCTGGAAGGGGACTTGAAGGTGATCCTAGATTAGTGATCAAATTATAGGAATATCCTTTTTGTGGCTTCAAACACTTATGTCAGATCTGGACAGTTGCATCAACTTAAGTGTCTAACTTCGATGCATGGGTCTTGTACGGAATACTGACTAGATCCAAATGCGACCAACTAGAGCTTTTTAAGTTTTATATCATCTTTCTTCTGATGTCTTCATATTGCACGCATAGGTTGTCATTCTTTGCCAAATGATCAAACTTAGTTTCCTCACCCTTGGAGTGACTATGTAAAAAATAAGTTAGTGGACTCATAATGTCGAGGTACCCCAAGAACCACTCTATCAATGAGCGCTATCTACATAGCCAATACTTTGAAGAGGGCCTCAAACTTTTGTAGTTATCCCCTATGTGTTGGCTTGTGTGTATCGAGGCATAAACCGTTTTTTAAATGTTTCAGACCTATGAAAATATTGCTCCTATGATTGATATTGAAATAGAGATTAATAGTGCAAGTTTGCTCACTTGAATGCTTGATTGAGTGCTTCTTGGTAGGTTGTCTTGTGAATTCTCGGTATTTGCTAGGTGATTGTTAGGTGTGGAATGAATGAGAGTTGATCTTGTATATATAGCAATCATTTTTAGAAATATCTCACACCAAAGCACTTACACCGACCTTTAAGATATGTTTCATTTACAAATTGGATGACTTCTAAGAACTAGACACTTTGTAGAAAAGTTAGACACTTGTGTCGATGCAGGTATCTATCTAGAACACAAGTGTCCAAGAAGTTAGAAAATAGGTACAAGGCCAAAACTGGAAGTGAAAGATAATAATTAGGTTAGAACTTTTTGCACATTATAGAAACCTTGGTCATCAAAATAACAATGGTCAAACTAAGAGAAACAATTTAATCACAAAAAGATAGTGAATATGATCTTTTAGATAGCAAGGAAATATATAACTGAAAGGTACAGTCATGATAGATATTTGCCAAGTGTACCAAACTAAATTACTGCATAAATCAGATTTTATTAACTACACCTTATCATACCTATGACCTATACATTACCATTAGGAGCATCATACCCACACATTTTTCATGCATTTTTCAATTATTATATCTTATGTCAACAAGGACATCTTAGTATCAATACACTCTATACTACAGAGCCTACTCATTGCCTTTGGAGGCCATCATACCCACAATATATATTTTATCTAGATATTTCCAATGGGGACATCATTCCCACACATCCTTTCATTGTTAGCACTAATGCATTGCCTTTGGGGTCATCATTCTCATATATCCTCCATGAGCTTCCTTGATACATATCTTATACATACATAGCTTTCTAAACTCGTGCCTATTTATTTTACACTACTTATATGTCATGACATTGCATTATCCTACTTACACAGTCACATGATAGTTATCAAACATAATACATCTTGTGTCATATCTTGCCATATTTATGACATCTTCCTATATTGTGGCATAACTTTGTTCCCCACCACCAAATTATATCATGGCATCTCACCCTCACATGAGATCACATCTACTTATCGAGCTTCACATAATGACATCTATTATATAGGGTTTCAAGTGGATATATTACACATCTATCCCATTACCTCCAATGAGGCATATTCTTTGCCATTACTATCGATCACCTCATTCTCCCTTGAGTCATATCCTATTATTGAGTGTTATATGATGATATATTTCAATAGCTTCATACGTGTTTACAAAGATTTTTCAAAGTTTCTAACAACTTTGGCAATATTACTTGATAACACATGATGTGAATGATTCTTTCTTTCAAGACACGTGATTTACAAGAGTAGATAGCAATCCCTCACCTCAAAAGAGAGGCATGTATTCAAATATTCTACATCTAGATTTTACAAATGACAAATAAGCTAATCCAAATATAAATAAGTTTACAAATACCATGACGAACCAAAATGCTTACAAAGCCCAAGACAAACTAAGAAGTGCCAAATATCTACTTTCTTGATCAAGACGCAGACTTGAGTTGTCAAAACTTACTCTGAAAGTTCTCAAGTACCCAAACAGATTTAGTTTTTAGATTCAAATTACCCAAGAATGGAAGTATGCTTTGCATACCATCAAGGGTCGTTGTTCCTATGCCCATTTTGTTTTCTTGTTCTATTTCAATTTATTATATTTGCACTAATTTACCAAGACATTAACTACTTGTTGGCAGTGTTGTTTGCTTATAAGTACACTAGATTTACGGATATCAAATTGTGAGTGCACCCCTAATCCAAAATTAGTATTTTTCATCTTTTCATCCCTTAGTTAAATGCAATTATTTTACTTTGACACATATATGCATGACACACACACATAAAAGAGGGGCATTATGTGGACCCCTGAATTTGATATAAAGCTTAACATTACAATGTTTTTACTATTGTATTGTGCATATGGATCATTGGTTTGAAATAAGGTTTTGTTGGTGTTTTTTCGTGTCCTTTCTTCATCCCCCTTCTTTATGTGGTCTTGTGTTATTCTCTTTCTTTTGTTTATTTCTTCTCTTTATTTTCCCCATGCTTAAAATCCTTTTTGTTGGCTCCCTATCTTATCTACCTCTAGGGCAGAATTGATGATCTGTTAGACCTAATTGATCGTCCATTGATTATGTTCCTTTCTAATTTGTAGTCCCTTCTTCCCCTCTCCTCCTCTTTTCGATATGTGTACCCATGATTGTCAATTTTCTCTTTTTCTTTGTCAGCTTGTGCACCAATATATTCCTAATTCAAACTTATGAAATCTATGTATATACATAAACCTCCTAAATGCATTTCAATAATAAGTATCAAGAGAAATCATGACTTATACACACTATGAGGTGTGCAATTCTGCTCTTTAAGACTTTTCAGTGAAGCTCAAAGGTCAACCAGTTGCATACTTGTATCAAAAGAAAAACTAAGCAAATGCTCATGTAGTTATACTTGATTATTTAGAGAGAGACAAAGAAGTCATATCTCTTACTTGGGTTGGGATTAGGCTCACATGCACTAGAACTACATTGGCTTTGATTTTAAGTATGTGGAACATATAGTTGTAATCCCTCAACAGGTTGCCCAAACCAAACTACCTTGCATCTTGTTATTCCTTTTGCAACGTATTGTGGCAAATTAGGTCTAAGATAAGAAGTTAATCAAGATTATTCGACAAAGGAAAATACAACCATGTTCATCATCACATTGCACACGTATTCAAAAAGTTACAAAATCAAAAAATCAATATACAAAATCAACAATCATGTGCATAATTGGCAATAGTAGAGGTATGCAATCAACAATCTACCAATTTTGTCGAGTACAGAATCGGTGCCTTGTCGATTTTGTCCCCTTTCACAACACAGGGTCGAATTGTCGGGTTTCATCGTAAACGAATTTCAAATTTTGTTTCCAACCTTGAATTCCCAAAAAAATGACTAGGTATGTCAGTTTCTAACTCTTTTGTCTCTTGTTCACTTCCATTGTTTTTGCAATTGTCTAGATTTACTTTTAGTTGTTATTTTTAGAGAAATTTCAAAATCTTATTATTGTTAATGACTATGTTTTTATATATCTTTATCATGCCTTTGTTTTAACTTATTGTGCATGCAGTGGTTATCCTCTAAATTAAAAATAATTAACAACACCCAGGTATAATACATGGATTCATCTATATAAAATTATTAAAAGTATTACAATAATAGATAAAATTAACAATAATATATATAAAATATTAAATGCCTTATGACATATGATATATCACATAGATTTATATTCCGTGTGCAAAATACAAAAATAGTCAAGGTTATAGCCAAACTCAAAAACTACATGAACAAATCCCCATATTGCTTTTCATTGAGAGCATCCAAATCAGAAATTGGTTCGTTAGAACTAGGTAACACGAGTGGCAATTTGGTTGTGCTTTTTAATATTTATCTTATGTTTTCTAAGATAGATTATTTTAATATTTTATTAATGTTATTATTATGACTATCCTACCGAACCAATACTATCTATTTAATAATATTTTTATTATAACAATTAGGTAACTAAGATAATAAAAGAACCTATGGACCAATACCAAATCCAGTACAGATATTGGAGCCTCTAGGGCAGTACCCAGTAATGCAGTTTGAGATACTCCTTGTCACAACATGGCCTCAATGAGAGGCATCCTAAGTGAGTGAGCAAATTGCAAGTGGATGATTTTGACATTTAGTATTGTCGGGGAAATAAAAACATGGTGGTTAATGCTTTATACAAGGGACCTGAAACTTAGTCAAATTTAACAACTATCCCAGATTGGCAGCAGGGTATTGAAGTGATGTATGCCAAGGATAATGAATTGGCTGCATTATTAGAATACCAAACGTCAGCCATAGTCAAGGAAAAAAGGTATTCCTTCCGCACCGGACTAACCTACCACCAAATGAGAGTTCTAAGTCACAAATCAAAATTTATGGTTAAGACTGAAAACCACTCTTCTCCAAAAACCAGATATGTGGGGTTCTTCAAAACATATGCAAAAATCAAGAAAAACTACAAAGGGAAGAGGTTGAAAAATGATGTTCGCAATTTTGTGGCAATTTGATTGAAATGCCTAAGAAACAAAGTGGGAACAGTTAAAAATCCATGATGATTTCAGGCATTACCCATTCCCAATGAAAAATGGAAATTCATCGGTATGGACTTCATCACAAGTCTCCCTAAAATAAACGGGGACAATTACATCTTTGTTGTTGTTGACCGATTAACTAAGTATGCTACTTTATTCCCATTGATATCACTCATAAATTCCATATACTTTGAAGTTCTTTTTATAATTAAAAAAAGAAGAAGAAAAACCATGTGGGCTACCTCAAACTAGTTTATGCGACAGAGATTCAACAAAAAAATTAAAGGATTTTTGGGTGTTAATTGGTACTACCTTATCCTTCAGTTGCAGCTATCACCCTGAAATTGATCAGAAATAAATTTTTTGAATAAGGTTTGAGGGTTAATTGCAAAATTATATGTTAGATTTAGAAGCAATATGGCTCCACCAGTTGCATTTAGCAGAAAGTTGGTATAACATAGTTACCACAAGATGGATACGGGTATGGGGGAGACTAGGGCAGGTACACCATTTTTCGAAAAAATAGGAGACAGGTATTCGGATAAGGCATATATATTATTCCATAAAAAAAATGTTGTCTTTATGGAAAAAAATAAAAAGTATGGGCTACCTCAAACAATTTTATGCGATAAAGATCAAAACAAAATTAAAGGATTTTTTTTGAGTTAATTGGTACCACCTTATCATTTAGTTGCAGCTATCACCCTCACATTGATGAGAAAATAAAATCATGAATAAGATTTGGAGGGTTATTTTCAAAATTATATCTTAGATTGATAAGTAGCATGGCTCCACCGGTTGCATTTAGAAGAAAATTGGCATAACACAGTTACCAAGAGATGGATAAGTGTTTTACTTTATTGTTTACTTAATTTAAAAAATTAAATATTACATGTATTTCTGGTACATATCAATTGAAAATGTCCAACTAATCGAAGGAAGGGGTATCCCATCCCATAGATTTTAATGTCATGTACATTCCATTTTTTGTGAGCATTTCATAACACACTTTCTATATAAATATTTATATAATTAATATAAATATATTTACACAGGGAGACTAGGATGGTTACAACATTTTTTCAGAAAAATAGGCAACGGCTACTTAATGTATATATATATATATATGAAAAAAATAGTAGACAACCTAATATAGCTTAAGAAAAACATTAATAAATTCTTAAAGTAAAGAAAATAAATGTTGACAAAAGACGAATAATTATATTGATATTTGTCTTTGATATTTTATCATATCTAAAGTCAAGAGTACAAAATATATTGATAAAAAAATACTGAAATACAATTATCAAAGACGAGTACCAATCTCTGAGATGGGTGCCAGCATTTGAGTCACATACCAGTCTACAAGATGCATCTAGTGGTCAGAGACAAGTCTTTGTGCAACATTGTTCAATAAACACCACCCATCAAATTTCAATTGGTATGAATTCATTCCAGCATTTGTATGGATATTGTCCACCTTTACTGGTATTGGGGTAGTCAAGACACCAAATTACCAGCAGTCCGAAAATTCATTCTAAATCAGGGCACTCTTAAGAATAAGGTATCAAAGGAACAATCTCCTAGGTATTATGGTCCCTCCACTATTCTTAAGAGAGTTGGATAAGTATCCTACTCCCAATTAGTTTCCAAAACCAAAGTACATAACACCTTCCATGTGTCTAATTTAAAGAAAACACGGTCAAGTTTTGAGAGTTTGGTCAACTTTGCCCTCTTATAAGGAAGTAAAATTGATTCTAAAAACCGCATGAATCCTGACTACCAAAAATTGAAGCTAAGAAACAAGGTTCTTCCAGAATACTTGGTGCAATGGAAAAAATTTCATATTGAAGATGCCTCTTGGGAGGGACCTAACATACTTAAGCATCCTTGGCCCAAAATAATTGGAGACCAATAAATTCAGAAGTGAGAACTATACTGAGCCCAAAATTGTCCCAGATATAAGATAGGAACAAAGTTATTCTAAGAAAATAGGATGAGAAAGTTATGTTAGGGAAAATATAAGTTTACTCTAGGCAATAGAATAAAGAAAATAACGCCATGAAAGGCTATAGATAATTTTGTTGTTTTAGTAGCATAAAGCAAAGACTGCTGTTTTAGAAGAATATTAGCAAAGATTATTTTAGGATGAAGCAAAGATAGGTTGTTTTGGAAAGGGTTTCCTTACATATAACTATGGCAATATATATTGTAATAAGTACATAATTATTTGGAATTAAATTATGTGACTTTGCATTTAACTAAATATTGGTTGTCTTCAAAATTGGAAGTGGCTCACCTGCAAGCTTGGGGTATTCTGCTTATTGGTTGTAATCAGAACGGAGTTTTTCCTTGTAGCACATGTTACAAGTACTTCTTAAATCTGTTTCCTTTCAAATCTCAGAAATTTATATTTCAAAATTTTATAGACAAATTTCTTTTCCAGACTTTTATCAGTTTCAGTTCAGATTTGCTAGGCTCATAACAAAGTCCTTGCAGAAGAGGAGATTGATGATAAGAGTAAAGATAAACACACAAATGATTGCATCCTTGAAGGTAAACTTGATGTTGAGACTGATTTGTAAGTTGTAGGAATATCGTGCATGAAGGTGAATGTGAGAAAGACGAAGTGCAAAGGGAAGATGGTACTTTTCTATAGACACATTTAGTAGATGTACCACCTATGGGTGCCATTTTTACCAGGAAAAGTTGTTTTCATCTCCAGCATAGTAGATCCGTTTGATTGCACCCAGAAAATAGAGAAGAAAGCCATTTTTGAGATGGCCAAAGCAGACATGGAAGGCAAAGAGAGTGATTTTGGTTAGACCATTCATGCAAATATGCACAAGGTAAGCACGTATTAATTTAATAAAAACTAATCAAGTTTTTTTGTAAATCTTGTTGATGGTATAAACATGAACGTGGAATTAGGAAAAGAAATTATTGCCTCAGTTACAGAACCAAGAAATCACATGTAAGTGGTTTAATTTACTGCATTGAATTGATGTTGAGATACATTGGATTGACAGTGGCTATTTTTGACGTGAATTACAAAAAGAGCGTTATACTTAATATGACAGATGACAATGAATTTACAACGATAGAGGATAACATTTTCAATTGGTTGAGCAATGTGAGGTTGCAGGTGCGGCAAAAATTACTTCTGCATGTATCTATGAGCTGAAACAAGAAGAGACATGGTTTGAATCATGGAGGAAACAAAAAAAATCATTGTAATTAGATGAAAGAACCAGGAGATTCAGAAATCTACATGCAAGGGGAGAATGATGCAAAATTATAGGAACTCTTCAAAGGCGACTTTGCTGAATTTCAAGGGACTAATTTGCTGGAAGTGTAGGCTACTTAATTGGCTGATATAGAAATTCGTTTCAGAACTTTTTCAAAAATTGGAGGGGGAACGTAGGCCTTCCACGATGTCATATTCTCATTTATTTAGAATAGGTTGTTTTTATAGAAACCGGTAAATGTGTCTCCTGGTATAGGGATCGCATCTCTAGTACAAAGAAGCGAGACAAGGATGGGGGCAACACCGAAGTCTTCATTTGGAATGTCTCTCGCATCCCTACGAGTGTCTCCTCCAGAAATTTACTTCCAACCTCACAATAAAAAATAAAAAATAATAATATTTAAACTTTAAAATATAACCATGAAGTTGAATAGTAAAAATCCTAAAGTAGCTCCATGCATCTCACGTTTTCCATTTGCAGCAAGAAATAAAGAATACAGAACCAGAGACACATCAGCGTACTTGCCAAATCTGGCACGACGTGGATCCAGAATTTTTTTTTTTACAGGCCCAGATAAGTTCTGTCATGGTTGGCTGTGTTCTTTTTTAATTATTTTTTTTTTCAAATTTTCTAGGGAAAAAAAAAAACCACCACCAGCAACCTTATATATTATATAATATTAAATATAATTTTTTTAATTATTTTTGTCAAATTTGTATATTTATATGTATATTAGCATAATTTTATAAATATAAGAATTTGACAAAAACAATTAAAAAATTAACAACCTAATATAAAATGTTAATATATATACTATTATATGATATATAAGGTTGCCGAGTGTTTTTTTTTTTTTAATCCAGAAAACTTAAAAAAATATTATACTCATATATATATATATATTCAGAACCTAATTTTTTTCCCCTTCCAAACAGATCTGAATTTCCGGACCTGGTAACTATGCATATCACTGTACTGAATTTGATGTATTTTAGTTTTTAGAAATTTAAATATATAAATATTAGTATTTAATTCTTCTGTCGTCTCCAAGTACCCCATACCCATTGCCTGAATATTGGCATCCCCAACTCCTGGTGACTGTGGTTGTTTATTCTTGGAGTGAGCTTTTTGGGATAGGAATAGTAGATGGCAGTTTGGGAAAAGGATCGTGCAGAATATTTTTTAAATAGCTCAGTTTGTTCGGGTAGAATGTATATTAAAATATTTTGGACTGAATGATAGATATTAGAAACCAATATCTCTATATTCTCTTTGCTTTGCTGCTCATGCTACTTTAGGTTTTTTTAAGCAACCTCCCATCAGCTCCGTGTGTAATCTGTTTATGGCATTGCTTTCATGATTTGATCACAGCTTCTGTTAAACAGATTTGATTTGAATCTATTAATTGAGGAGTGGACTGTTGTATGTTGAAGAAGAATCTGGCAAAGGTGTAGATTGATTGTTATAGATAGTGAGGAAGCTGCAGAATATTTGTTGAATGTGATTGATTATAGGAAGAGTAGGGCAGAGGCAGAGTTTCTGCATCATGTTTTTTCTCAAAAGTTGAAGTTGTGTTACCCTCCTAGATATTTATGTATATTTTGAAAGAATACGGGCAGCATACACATTGGTCATCTAATTCCCTCAAGAAAAAGTGGTCCCGTGGTCTGCAATCACCGTTGGCTGTGTATGACAAGGCCTTGATGAAAAAGCCTCAGACTAAACTTCGAGCTTTAGAACAGGCCTTCAAGATCCATAAAATATTAATCAAAATCCAGTTTTTGTTTTAAATTATAGTTCTTCCAAAAGACATGCATGTAAAATGTGGCAGGATGCAGAAGGCATAAGAATTGTTTCATAAAAAGCAATTAATCAAGAGCAGAATTTTGCAAAATATTGTAGTTGTGGCAGCCCTGATAGACATATATGTAAAATGTGGAAGCATACAGATGGCACATGAATTGTTTGATAACCTTGATCGATATCAGATCCCTCTCAGATGTGGCAGCCATGGTGTCTTACATGTTAAAATTTCTGGACTGCACTTTTTCTCCTTTAATTAGAGCCTAAGTTAGTTTTTCGGTTTTTCTGTTGTCAAGAACACAATCTACTTTTTGTGAACAAAGAGGTGTAGTAATATATGAAAATTGATGTTATTGAATAGTTTAGACTGAGAAGACTCAGCCGTCTGGTGCTTGTAGATTTCCAATTTATTTACCCCTTCATGGATAAGTGCAGAGAACTGGTAGCATTTGAAGGAAAGTTCTTTACACAAACTTTCTATCTGCATGTGCAATCCAATGTTGTTTGCTTAGTATCAACCATTGTGAAATATCCGTTTTCAAAATAACATCTGAATTCTGAATTTTTTTAATTTTTAGATCAAACATGGGATGACTTAAACAATAATTGATATACAATATAAACTTATCATAGGACATCAAAAAAAAATTTATTTATTTTTGGAAGGTACAACATCAAGATAAAGCATAAATACCGATTTATTCTCACTAATTCCACATATCCAGCCCTAGACAGGTCTGTTGATTGCTTTTTGAGTGTACGGCAGCTTGATGTCACAGTCCCAAAACCCCAACTGGAGGTGATCTGACCTACACAGCCTGTGTGCAGAGGGTACAGCAGTCTTAATGATCAGCGATCTACACCTAAAGGTATCCACACAGCAGCGATTAAAGTAGCATGGTTGATGCCGGCCCTCTAAGAGTGTCACGGTGCTGGGAAATGGCCCTTACGACTGCTAAAATTATTGAAGTCAATTCCCAAAGTGCTGTGACTGGTACAAACTGCCATTGGATTGCTACAATCTGCTATATCTTGTTGTATGACAGTAGAGTAGGAAGCCTCAAGTGTGACACAGGCCAAGGGATGAGTGGTGCCAGCCAATAAGGGCAAACCCTAGTAATTTTGGCACCTGGTTACGCTACCAGCAGTGTGTCGCTATGGTACAGCAGCCCCGGAGCTGACAAAAACTGTGACCATGGCATGCTCAAAATTATGTTTATCGCTTTTAGATTGTTGTCATAATATTTACCTTGTGCTCCAAAGATTCTTGCCATGACACCCCAAGCTGTACCTCTTGGCAAATAATATGGATTAGATTGTCTGTGGGATTTACAATGGTTGTAACAGTTATAAGTTACTCAAACTTTCTCTCGAAACAACGTTACACTGAATATTAAGAACAACAAATCTAAGGTTGAAAATCGCATTCATGTTGGCACTTGGTTCATGTTTCTTGCAGCCAACACTTTTCGCTACCATGTAAAGTTGGTGACATCCAACAAGAAAGCCACATTTTATAAATATCTCATTTGGTGGCCACCTTAGGAGTGTAATATTAAGTATATCCAAAACAAACCAAACATTATCATAATGAAGAATCTTACCTAATGATAGACCCTCGATTGTCTCTATGCATGACCCAATTTGGATTTGAGCAAAATGATCTATGTGCCCTTTATTGCAAGTTGTATCCTTCACTCTATCACCTTTTTTAGAATACTTTCCATAATGATAAGAATCTTGCAATGACATAATAGGAAGCAACAAATCTGAAATATTTGCATACCTTATACTGCAATCAACATGTTCACCATCATTTGCCAAATTAGAATTTGTTGAGATATCCTCAACATCTCCATCCTTGTGACTCAGAATTTTTCAGTTAGGATCAACATTATCTTCCATTGCATGTTTATCAACATGACCATCCTAAATTTCGATCATATAGGGCAATGACTCGCCTGTCATCTCACTGAAAACTGCTACAGCCATTTGTGGTTCTTCTCTCTTATGAAGTGAAGAAGGAACTAAGCTAAACTTCATAGTGAGGGCCTCAACCCTTTCTTGCAGTTAAGGCCTCTTAGACAATTCTAATGACCATATCTTTGTCTCTAATGACACACAAATATTCTGATTTCATTGTTTCCAATGTACTCTTTACTCTTTTCAAATCTACAACAGTGACTATATGCTCAGCGCTGACAATATTTACTTCACCCATAATGTTCCCTGCTGCACTTTGAGCACTCTGCAAGTGTAGAGTTAGATCTTCAATGAAACATTTCCTAATATCCAAACAGACATGCACCTCTCTCTTTTGTTACCAACAGTTGCAGTTCTTTAATCTTTGTTTGCCCTTGACTAAACTGTTGTGATTCAGCTAGCTTTGATGTTGTTGAATGCTCATCAATTTCTACTGCATCTAACAACTTTTTTGGTTCTTCCTATTTTCTCATCATAATGGGAGAATTATTTTCTTGTTGATCACTAGAAATAAGTCCGTCAACTATCAAATATGGCTTCCACATCCCTACATGCTATTCAACAAATGTTTTAGCTATTATATGGGAAACTAGTGAAGCTTCTTACTCAAGACCAGCCAATAATACAAATAATAAATGTTGGAAAATATCATCATTCTCATTTAGAACTAGAGTCATAATTGTCTACATTGAAACGACTACATTTTTTGTATGATTTTTACTGACAACTACAAGGAAATATTGAAACATTTCAATAATAAGATCATCACATTCAAAATCCAACATCACAACACATGCCCTGAGTTTTGCCATAGTTTCTAGAAGTGTTACCCTTCTAGAAAAGACTTTTGATGTCATCTAGACTTTGAAAACATTCTACAATCAATTGAAATATCTCCCTCATGGTTTTGTTGCTATATGGCTTTTCAGGAGCTATCATTCTTGTATTTCACTAATACAAGTGATAACTACAAGTCTCACATTTAGATCTGGGTGTCTCAAAATCTTGGGCTTAGCCAAATTAAACATCGTTGAATTTACGACCCATTGCATAATCTTAGAATCTGATTGTTCTACCATGGATGGACAAATTTCCACTTCCTCCAAAATGTCGAGTAGAACATTTTTTGAATGAGATGATGACTCCAATTTCTTCCTTGCCCTGTAAAGCTTTACTCTCAAATCATCTTTACTAATTAACTCAATGATTTCACAAGCTATGCATCAAATAGCAATTGCAAAACATTTCATTTCCACAAGTTGGTAGAAAATTAGCTCTAATGCCACTGAAATATCCCTTTTCAAAATAACATCTGAATTCTGAATTTTTTTAATTTTTAAATCAAATCTGGGATGACATAAACGAGTGTTGATATACAATATAAACTTGTCATAGGACATCAATAAAATCTTTATTTATTTTTGGAAGATACAACATCAAGATAAAGCATATATAATGACTTATTCTCACTAATTCCACAAACCCAGGCTAGACAGGTTTGGTGTTTGCTTTCTAGGTGTACAACAGCTTGATGTCACAATCCCAAAACCTGAATTGGAGGTGATCTGACCTGTACGCCTATGTGCAATGGGTACAACAGTCTTAATGATCAACGATTTGCACATGAAGGTATCCAAATAGCAGCGATTGAGGTATCAAGGTTAATGTCAACCCTCTAAGAGTGGTACAGCACTGGGAAATGCCCTTATGACTATTGAACTTGTTGTAATTAATCCCCAAAGAGTTGTGACTAGTAAAAACTACCCTTGGATTGCTACGATCTATTATATCTTGTTGTATGGTAGTGGAGTAGAGAACCTGAAGTGTGGTGTTGGCCAAGGGATGTGTGGTGCTAGCCAATAAGGGCAAACCTTAGTAATTTTAGCCCCTGGTTATGCTACCAGTAGTGTGGCACTATGGTACAATAGCCCTAGAGCTAACAAAAACTAAATTTTAATGCTCAAACCTTTGATCATCAGACCCTAATTTTTGATTATAGCTTTTGGCTAATCCAATTCTAAGAATATCTTGTTTTTCATTCAATTGCAACCCCTAAATGGAGTTATTTTTATATATTGGAGGGGTTTCATCCTCTAACATGTGTGCAATGGAAGGTTTTCATCCTCAAAATAGATGTTGAAATAATTCTAGATTCAATCGTAAATAATAAAGATGAATAATGATAATCCATAATCCATTACTTTTTGCCTCACTTTTTCACCCTTATAATATTAAGTACTTTTGGCCATGTAATTAATATTACTTTTGGCCTCTTTTAATAATAATACATCTAAGCGTCATTTTTCCAGGTTATAACATAAAGCAACTTATAACAACTTAATGTCATAACCCCACTTCAGATACCATTACAAAACTGCATGTGACTTTGTGATAAGCATGATTTGGCTGCTCCAGAGGATCGTTTGACTTGGATGAATTATTTTGATGATTACGACCTTGTCTGTTTGCTATATTTCAATTGCATTATGAGACTTATTTCTAGCATGTTGTTATAGCTGACACTAACTATTATTGCAGACATTATTCTGATTTGAATGTACTTGTCATGCTTAGCAGATATGGCCCTAATTTACTACTGCGTTTAAGTGGTTCATTATTGCAACTTATGATTATGCTTAGTTTATGGTTACAGTATTTAATATTCGATTATATCATAATTTTATTTCTATTGATATTGTATCAGTGTTCCATAGAGGTGTGTCCCCGCAAAATCCCCATGTTTTTGGTACGGGGACGTCCCCCAAAATCTCCATGTTTTTGGGATGAGGACGTCCTCGGGACATGGGGACATTAAGGGGACGCCCCCTACTACACCTCCACTGTCTCCTCGAACCGTCATCATCCCTAGAACATTTCCCTTGAAGAGGGGACGTCGTCATCAAAAAAGGGGCATCTAGTGGACTCTAGGATGTCCCTGGGACATCCAGGGGATGCCTAGATGTCCCCCACACAAGTGGACGCCAAAAAAACATTATTAAAAATTAAAAAATATTTTGGGTTGTGATCCCTCTATCCTAACCCTAATTTATAATGGGTCCCACGCCCACCCCCAAGTCCTCCTAAAAGCTTATAAAAATCCCTACCCCTCTCATTCCAAATCACACAAAAACTTCAATGAGTGAAGTACAGAGCTGAAAGTAAAGACAACAAGCTAAGATGGAGAAGTTTGCAAGAGTGAGAGAGTATTAGGAGAGGGAAAGTGAGATGAAGAAGAGGATAGAGAAGCCAAGAAGCGGATAACTCTTCAAGTTATTCATTTGAGCCACAAGGTAGGCCCATCACTATGCATTTGATTCTTTGAATTTTTTATTTTTTGTTTTATTTGCAAATTGTATTGTTTTTTGATTCATGATTTATTTTTAAATTGAAAATTCTTATAATTATTTGTGATTCATTCAAATGTTTAAATTTTTAAATCTTCATTCAAATTAAATGCTTAAATTTCAAATTTATTTTGCTTTCTAGGTTGTAGCTTTGTAAGTTTTTTTTCAATTTCAAGATTAGAATTTAGAAGTCAAATTAGGATTTCATCTTGTGTATCATCTGCTTCTGCACTTCGTGCAACCTGAAGTAATAAAAACAAAGTGAAATCATTGTTTGACCAAGTATTTACAATTGTCAATTTATGATAGCAGCATTTAGGTTTTTTAATTTTTAATTAATGCATAAATATTTGATTAAATTATAAAATCAATCAGAAAATTTGAAAGTCAAATTAAGATCTTAACTTTTGTGTATCCTATGCTTTTGCACTCCGTGTGACCTAAAGTAAAAAGAACAAAAGTGAAATTCTTATTTGACAAAGGTTAAGAACAAGGATTCCTATTTGTGTATCCTCTGCTTCTGCACTTCATGCGACTTGAAGTGAGAAAAACAAAAAGAAAATCTTTGTCTTAATCCCCTGCATTATGCATGGTTTGAATTTTAATTTTCAAATTATAAACTTCAAAAAAAAATTATTATTTCTTGCAGTGTCATTATGAGTTCTCATAGCATGAGTGAGGATGAGGGTCAACCTCATGGGGTTGAGATTGAAGTTGTAAGTGAAAATTATTATAATTATGCACCTATTGATCCTAGTTTAGAAGCAAGGAGGGGTGACCGTAAAAATCAAACTAATTCTGTTGTGAGTCCAAATTATAGTTGCCCTTCACAAACCCTACAACAATATGCTAAGGGTCCCTTTTATCCGAAGAAACCTTTAAAACAATTTGCAATCAAGGCACCAGCAAACCCTGTGACATTTGGAGGCACTAGGAAATGGAAGTGCAACATATGTGACCTTAAATGGTTTGGCAACATGACTAGAACAAATACTCACCTCCTTCTTATCTGAGGCAAAGGTGTAGATGTATGTGAAAAAGTAGAAAAACCTAAAATTTAGGGCTGAAATAAGTAAATTATGGGGTGATAATGAAAAAGATGCACCTACATCTGTTACTTTGCCACCAAGGGGGAAGGGTCATTAGAGATAGAGTTCTACTTCTAGTACTTTCAAGAGCCCAATGAATCCATCTAGTTCAAAGGCAGCGCGGCCTATGGGGAAATGCAAGGTGACTAATGATGCTTCAAATCCACTGGCAGAATTATTTAATGTGCTAACAAAGGATGAGGCAGATGATGTCATTGGCAAATTCGTCTTTGTTAATGGAATTCCATTCCATGTGGCTCGCTCTCGTTATTATAAGCATGTGGCCAAAATAATAAGAGCGGGACCATCATATGTGCCACTAGGGGAGACTAAATTGAGGACAACAATCTTGGTTAAGAACTATTCCAGGATTAATATTTGAATGGAGAAAATGAAGAATACCCGGGTCACAAGTGGATGTAGCATCATCACAGATGGGTGGATAGACATTAGGCATCATCCACTCATCAATATCATGGTTACAAGTACAGTTGGCCTTTATTTCCTTAAAGCTACTGATTGTTAAGGGCATCGCAAGGATGCTGATTTTCAATTCCAGATCCTCAAAGATGCTATAGAGGAGGTTGGGCCATAGAGTGTGGTGCAAGTAGTAATGAGTGCAAAGTTGCAAGGAAGTTAATTGAAGCAGCCTATAGACATATTTGGTGGACTCGTATGAATGTCATGAATAATGCACTCAAGGACATGGGAAAAATCAGCTAGATCAAATCAGTTGTTAGTGATGTTAGAAATGTGCAGATGTTTATCTGCAACCACCAAAGTTCACATGCACTCTTCAAGACCTTCTCCAAGAAGGAATTCTTGAAACCTGTAAAGACTATGCATGCATCATACTTTATTCTCTTAGAGAGGATGCTTGAGTTGAAAGAGGCATTGCAAATAATGGTTATGACAACAGAATGGAATCGGTGCCCTGAGTCAAAGACAGAGCAAAAGAAGAGGGTGAAAAAGGTGGTGAAGAGTGATGTTTTTGGGCTAATGTCAAATATATTGTCTCCATCATTACTCCATTCTTTACAATGATTAGATATGGGGATGCTAATGCACCTACCCTTGAAGAGATGTATGAATGCATTGATACTATGCTTGATCAAATGAAGGTTGTTGTACGAGAGGACCCCACATTGCAATTCTACATAGAACATATTCAGCCAATCATTCATCACAGATGGGAGAAGCTCAACACTCCCTTACACATAGTTGCCTATGCATTGAACCCAAAGTGGTATGTGCAAAGACCTGGTAGAGTTACACCTATACAAGATGATGAGGTGAAGGTAGGGTTCATGAAGGCCATTTAAAAAATGTATGATTCTACAGAGGCCAGCATCATTCGTATTGAGTGGACAAAATTTGCCACTCTTAGGGGATATTCACAAGAGGCCGAAATAGATAAGGAAACAATGGCACAAGAGGAACCAAATTTGTGGTTGACTTTGCATGACCCTGCTTATTTAACTACTGATCTAGCCATTCATTTGTTGTCATAGGTTTCTAGTTCTTCTGTTGTTGAGAGGAATTGGTCTACTTATATCTTCATCCACTCCGTTAAGAGGAACATAGTTACCTCTAGGAGGGCAAAGAAGCTTGTGGTTATACATAGTGCCCACATAGATGTAACTCATGTGTGCAAAGTTGCAGGGAAGTTAATCGAGGCAACCTATAACCATATTTGGTGGACTCGTTGTGTACATGCCATGAATAATGCACTCAAGGACATGGGAAAAATCAGCTAGATCAAAGTAGTTGTTAGTGATGCTATAAATGTGCAACTGTTTATCTACAACCACCAAACTTCACATGCACTCTTCAAGACCTTCTCCAAGAAGGAATTCTTGAAACTTGTAGGTATGTATCATATTGTATTCTCTTAGAGAGGATGTTTGAGTTGCAAGATGTATTGTAACTAATGGTTATGACAGCAGAATGGAATCGGTGGCCTGAGTCTAAGACAGAGCAGGGGAAGAGGGTGAAGGAGGTGGTGAAGAGTGATGTTTTTTGAGTTGATGCCAAATATATTGTCTCCATCATTACTCCAGTCTTCACAATGATTAGATATGGGGATGCTAATGCACCTACCCTTGGAGAGGTGTATGAGTGCACTGATATTATGCTTGATCCAATGAAGGTTGTATGAGAGGACACCCCATTGTAATGATACATAGAACATATTTAGTCGATCATTCATCATAGATGGGAAAAGTTCAACACTCCCTTACACATGGTTGCCTATGCATTGAACCCGAAATGGTATGTGTAAAGACCTGATAGAGTTACACCTATACAAGATGCTAAGGTGAAGATAGAGTTCATGAAGGCCATTCAGAAAATGTATGATTCTACAGAGGCCAACATCATTCGTACTGAGTGCACAAAATTTGCCACTCTTACGAGATATTCACATGAGGCCGAAATAGATAGCGAGACAATGGCACAGGAGGAACCAATTTTGTGGTAAACTTTGCATGGGCCTGCTTATTTAACTACCGATCTAGCCATTCATTTGTTGTCCCAGGTTTCTAGTTCTTTCGTTGCTTAGAGGAACTGATCTACTTATAGCTTCAACCACTCCGTTAAGAGGAATAGGCCTACCTCTAGGAGAGCAGAGAAGCTTGTGGTTGTACATAGTGCCTTGCATCTCATTGACCACAACACACTTACGTACAAGGAGAGTCCAACAACTAGATGGAATGTAGAGCCAGAGGAGCCAGCATAGATTAATGATAATGCTACATAGACAGGGCTGGTTGGTATTGGTTTGGAGGAGCTTGAGCATGTGGAGTCTAGCAGCTCTAGTGATGCGAAGTTTGGAGAGAACTTTGGAGATGATTAGCCATTGACCCATTAGTATTTAGTATTTAGTATTTTGTTTTTTAACATTGTTGATTCTTGATTGTAATCATGAATCATCATTATGAACTTATAAAAGTTCTAAATTCGATATTTTCATTTTCAATGTTCAATGTTCATTGGTTCAATGGTTCAAACTGAAACTTCATTGTTAAAAAGTTAAAATTTAAATGTTAAATTGTTGATGTTCGATGCAATATACTTATTCCTTATACATATTTTTATAACTAATTTTTCAAGTGCTATATGTATTTGCACCACTCCCTTACTGCCACCCCCTATCATCCCCAAACTTAGGCGCCCCGTCCTGGAAACCCGTCCCTGCATCCCCCCATCCCCTCATAAGGAAAATCCATGGAACCATGTGTTTTATGCTTGAGAAGATGTTGTTGATGTCCATTTTGTGGTTGCAGGGACATGATGATGAACTAGGCTTGGCGGTGGGTTCTGGCCGTTGGGACAATGATGAGTGATTGACGAGCAGTTAGAAAAAGAGATTCTAATAATCCACCGGTATCCACTTCAAGTTTGTGATTGCTTTTTGTACTCCATCCTTAGTCTAGGTTGTTTTTTTTGTCTTTATTTATGTCGGTTTTAATTGTGTGCAGGCTTGAGCTTGATCTAGTTGTCATTAATTGTTTTGTGCTTGATCATTTTTAGCTTTGGTGTGGGTGTAATTTGTCTTGTGTGGTTCTTATTTGATCCTGTCATCTTGATTTTGTTCTCTTGAGGGGTTAGCCAGGTGTTTGTTGGATTTCTTATCTAGTGTGATCTCTTCTTAACCCTTAGTTGCTTTAGCAACATTGCATTGACCATGTTACAGACAACCTAGAACTTGTCATCATTGGATTTTGATTCCAGAGTGGACCTAGCTCGAGCCATGCGTTATGATTTGGCGTTGCACTTGGACTAACCCATTTTGTATCTCCTCTTGCCATAATGGCATGCCCTTCCAACCCTACATCAAACCACTCCATGAAACATGTGCTTTGCACGAATTTTGGGTGTTGTTGACCTTCCCAAGGGAAAATGTCAGTTTGATGGAGTGACACAATGTGGGAGGAAAATGGGTGTGTTGAGTTGATTAGAGGGTCGAAGTTGCTGGAGACAAAACCAGCCAATGGAAGGGTAGTCTTCCCCAACATGGCAGGCAGCAAAATGCCAAGGGTTTTATTCTTTTTGCAATCGATTTTTTGTAGTGTATTTTCTTCTGGAGCCCATAGAATTTGAAAATGGACATTATATGTCCACAATGAAGTCTGAATACTTCATGGCGGACCTCCAATGCAAAATATTGGTGTCAGGTTTGGTTTAAAAACCGTATTTCAATTTTCAAAAAATGCTTGGGTTCTATTATGCCAATTTTAAACTCTTATTCTGTTGAACTACTCCTGCTGGTTATTTTGTGAGCTTTGGACACATGAATGGGCCTTCAAAGTTTTTGGTAAATTGATTCCACTCTATTTGATTGTGGGTTTTAGTATTGAACAATTTTAGGGGTTTTAGTTCAATTTGGGGATTTTGTTAAAGCAATGGTTTTGACTGCAATTTTTATTGGGCATTTAAAATCTTACTATAGGTTATTATTTTAAATCAATTGCAGCTCTATTAGAGCAGAGGTTTGAGTAATAATTGTTTTTGATCTCTTCCCTTAATAAGGCGACGTTGGTTATTTTGCTTAAGGAAGCTGTGGTTGTTTAATTCTTGTTATAGTTGAGTTGTATGGTTATAAATTGTAGGTTGACTTCTTCTCTTGGTGGCATGAGAATTGAATCACCTGTTCGTTGTTTTATGAGCATGGCGATTTTAGTTTTTATTTTTGAATCGTGCTTGAAACCACATTCTTGCAACGTATGGATAAATTGGCATGCCAGATCGACCTTTCTATGTCAAATTGGGGCATAAAACCAAGAATGACTCCATCTATTTGGGTTTGGGTCAATTTTGGTTTTAGTGGTGTTGTTGAAGGTTTGGTGATATTTGGATGTTTTACTCCGTTTGTATTTAACATGTTCAGCGGGTAAAAACATGAGAATTGACATTCTGAGAAGCCTTAAGGTTTCCAATGGTTGTACTTGATGATTTTGGGGTTGGTTGATTTTGTTTTGGTGTTATTTTGGATGCATAACCTGTTTATACAAAACATGCCCAACTACTATAAAAATTGGGGACCGCCTATTTTAGTGCTATGAAGCTCTTAATCGTTGTACATAACATATTTGGTTTGTGTTTATGAGTTCTAGTATTTCAATTGTGATTTCATTTCGTTATATACAAAGTACAATTGTTTGTTAAGTTTGGGGATGGACATTTTGAGAAGCCACGAGGTCTTTAATAACTATGCATAACGTTATCATGTTGAGTGTAGTATTGTTGTTTAGTACTTTATAGACTGCACTTTCTTTTACGATCTTGATGGTATCCTTTTATCACTATTTGGAAATAGATGCATTCAGGAGTATGCATGGAATAAAATGAAAACTTGTCTAAATGGTTTTATGACTGGTGTATACTCTTGTGAGCATCTATTAACTGTTCTATTTTAATACCATGATTGAAATGATGGGAATGTTTTGAGTTAGCTTTTATTTGAAAATGAATGTTATGGTGGCTTTTTTATAGCTGTAATGACTCATTGGTCGAACCAGATGTTTGGTTTCTCCAAGCAATGAAATCAAGAATTTGATGGAGCCGAAATTATTGATAAATAGGTTCCATGAATTTAGATAGAGGCCCGGGAGTTGTACAGGTTGTTTTGCTTCATGTTTTTATGTTGTATGCCCATTTGGGAGTGAGTTCGTCAGTTGACACTATTGGTGTAAGTTGGTGTTTTTACCTTTTGTTCATTGTGGATCCTTGCTTGAGTTGTTGGTTATTGTTTGAACTATTTGATGATTTACTTGAGTTATCGATGGATTATAAAATCTCTTGCGCGCTCAATTGATCTCCTCCAAGATCCAATGGCCTAACTCCACTATCTAATTGTAAAATCTCTTGCACGCTCAATTGATCTCCTCCAAGATCCAACGGCCTAACTCCACCATCTAGTTGATGGTTGGGGTGGTGACAACCACCAATGGAGGGCTCATCAGACTGCGAGTCCAAGTTGTTCAATATTCGCTGAGTACTCTACTTGATCTTCCTGCTTCAGTGACTTGTTGCTTGGTATGCTTCTTCAAAGTTCGGTACAACAATTGTAAATTTCCAATAGCAGTATGTGTTTGCCTATATGATGTAGTATGCTGCCTTGGGATAACATAGTGAGGTATTTATTCCCAGAAACATTTACTTTAGTTGTAGAGGTATTTATCAAAAAACAACAATGTTATATTGTCTTAATACCTTGTATTCATTTGAAGGTAAAATTGTATCATTATATTGATTGCGGAAGAATACTAATAGAGTTTATATTTCTTATCAATTGTGAATAGAAGTGTATTGGGGTACACCTTAACTTGTGACATCATGATGTCTTTGGATGTCAAAGGATAAGGTATACATTACTTCTTTTACTTCATGGTTAAGACTTGTTAGTACATAGTTGCACTTGAAAGATAACACTATAACCTAGAGGCTTGTTGCTCATGAAATGAGATTAATGGCATGTTAAACCTTGTTGGATCAATTCGATAATTGCAAACAACTCATAGATATGTGATTTCAATTTATATAACAAATGTATATTTTCCTGAGGCTATCATGGTGATGATTATGAAGCTAGTAGGATCTTTGGATTTTGGAGAATGATGTGTTATAATGGCAACGTCTAGCTAAGCAAGTTGGTTAGTCTTGAATGGGTGAAACTAAAATTTTATTATATGAAATGTGATGATGTTGTTCTTCCATTTACAGCTGTGCTATTGTCTTTAGCTGAAATCTATCATGCTGAATAAGGGCATTTCTATTATCTTGAATAGCTGATTCCACATGCTAAATTCTGAGTTTGAGTGAGCATGGAACTTGAAGTGAATCTTATTTAATTATTCTATCTACAGTAGCCCTTGTTACGTTGTGTTGAGTGGGTGCAAGACTTTTTGATATGGCTATACCATTATTTTTACTCTTGGCACTAACAATATGCTTGTGAGTAATTGATTTTAAACATCTTTATACCTTGCCCTTTGGCATACATTATTGCATGAAGCAATGGCACTTGAATGGTCTATTTTACGTATGTGTGGTTATCCTAACTGGTCTTATTTTAGCATAGATCCGGGTTTTAATTATCATTCTTGTGCTTATTATATTTGTGGAACTTTTTGGAACTGGACTTAACCTTGCATGCATTCCCTTGAATGAGGAACTATAAGGAGAGTATTTTGCAATTGAATTGTTGATGTAAATCGTCTTCATATGGCTGGAAACAAACGGGATTCCTGACATTTTGTGTTGATCATTTAGTAAAGTAGAGATGGCAGCTGAGTTTATTCAAATTGATAGTGAGCATGGACCTTGTATTGTCATCTATCCTTTTTACTCCTTATTTTGTGAAGGTTATGGAGTGACTTGTGATAGTTTTTTAAAATATCAATGCATATGATTATTATTTTAACCTTTGGTTAGCAAGTTGTTTAATCTTATGTCGCTATGAGGATAATGTAGTGCGAGGATATATAAGTCAGTGATCATTACAAGATCCTGATAGGTAGCACTATTCATATTCTCCATGATAATCTTAGTGATCTCATTATCTCTTATAATTTGTCTCACTTGGATAGTAACCTGCACTAGCAGGGTGATCTTCTTGACATGGCAAATTGGCTGCTTAGGAATGTCAAGTGAATAATTGGCTGTCCTGATGATTGTAAGAAATGGAGTTGGGAAAAACCTAGAGATTAATCCTTGGGTTGTCATTTAGAATCAAGTGGACATGTTCTCCCTAGGTGTGGGTTCCTTGCCTTAATTCTTCGTCAATCTTAACGCTAATGTGCAATCAATTCAGATGATGTCTCGCAACATCAAGTTGTGTAGTGCACCCTACATGCACCATTGTTTGC
Source organism: Torreya grandis (assembly GCA_037957365.1). Classification (NCBI taxonomy): domain Eukaryota; kingdom Viridiplantae; phylum Streptophyta; class Pinopsida; order Cupressales; family Taxaceae; genus Torreya; species Torreya grandis. The sequence continues at coordinate 6,644,318 of JARHVA010000192.1, read as the reverse complement.
ACTCTATAGCAAGCAATTCCAGAATTTTTTTTGGGGAGTTGTTTCACTTGAATTAATTATTACTAAATTATTTCCCTTATTAATTCCCCTTAGCCTACGGGAAAAAATGTAAGGCTTAAGTCCCTTCATTTAATTAATTAGAAAAAAAAGACATTACACATTGGTGCCCAAAAACCCTGGTTTGCTGTCTTGAGCAGGGCAATTGTTTACTTTGAGGATGCCTTGGTTATTTTGATGTTTTGAGCAGGCCAATTGTATACTTTTGAAAGCCGTGCTTACTGTGTAGTCTTCAGGAGACCAATTTATTGCTCGCTCAAGTGAATTATTTTTCGATTTACCTACAGAAAATAAGTGGTTTGCATAATGCTGATCACAAGAGAAAATAAATTATTTTCCCCAGGCTGTAAAATTTTTTCCCATTACATCTAATAGTTTAAAAGCAGAGTTCGCAAGGGAGGAGCAATTGCTTGTACAAGGTTGGCAAAGAAAGAAATTTCATGGCGTGAAGGATGAATAAACCAAATGACCAAGACTAACTGTAAATTTTTAAGATCCTCACATAGCCAGGATGCCAACTTGGCAAAGGTGACAACAGATTTTTTTCACTATAACATTCATAATGCATTAAAATTTAAAACTGAGAATAACACCAGACACAGAATATCGAAGAGGAGAATATAGGAACCGAACCCTAAACAATATGATTAAGAAAAAAAATAAAACTGAGAATGACACCACACATAACATATCGAAGACGAGAATACAGGAACCGAACCCTAAACAATATGATTAAGAAAAATTTGCGATGTAAGATAAGAGAAAACCAACACCAAAATACTGAGATTATATGTATCTACAATGTAGATAGCTAAACTAGTGAAATAGAAATAGATAATCAAATGAGGTTGAAGGGCAGTGGCCAGGGAGTGGAGGTGGGGAGCTCCACCTTTTCTTTAATGCGGGCAATCTTATTGTCTTTCTTTGGGCGGGAGTTCCCGAACGTACCCTTGAAGCGTTTGCCCTTATTCGTCTTCTTATCTCCGCACCCACACAAGACAACAGCAAGAGGAGCAGGAGGAGGAGCGTGAGCCCCGGGATAAGGCCATTGTGAACCCCGCACGCCGTTACAGATTTCGCACCAGAATTCCAGACAAAGATCGAACCAACCTCCACGCCATCATTTGTTCTATTTTCTCACTCCTTCCAAACCCTAATTTACCGCTCATCAAACATTAACTCGTCCACTCTACGCCTCTTATTTATTTGTGCCCTGCCATGTTTCTCAGATTTTAGCCAGGCCTCTACTCCTAAATGCTTCAACAGAGAACATACAACGGATCCCTAATTTTTTAATATTGAGGCCTTCTATTTCCTCTTTTATAATAAGATACATTCCTTCTCTACGGATATATTTCCCAATAAGGTCAATCTAGAGTTAATTTGAAAATAGATAATGAAATCATTTAACTAGTTATTAGTACTTACGGCTATTATTAGCCCTATAGGGAGGGGGGATTATATGCATCATTCTCTATTAATATGCAATTAGTCTTTATACCTATGATCAATCAGGGGCTATTGATTTACGTGTCAAAAATTAACTCAAACTTTTGCAAGTTGAAATATCATGTTGTTTAACAAAGCAAACAAAAAATCTTATTTTGAGTGTTCCTATTAGTCCAAAAAAATACATGTTATGGAAGCCTTTGCTTTAATCGATGCAACGAAATATGGGGAGTCGAGGTGAAGTTATGTAATGAAATTACTTCAACAATAAAGTAGAATAGCAGAAATATATCCAAATATGACTGAAATATATCAGAATATATGATAATAGACAAGCCACTTCGAGGGGGCAACCTCCACAAGCTTCAATAAGAGCAGAATTCACAATATGATGTTAAACAATTACCCTCTACCTCTTATATATAGTCTATCTAGGCCATGGCTACTCCATAGGCCGACTTACTAACCAAATGAATATATAGAGAAATGTGATATAGCATCAAAGAAGGATAAGTAAGCCACAAGTCAGTTATTCCTATCCTCATACATGCCGTAGCATGCCCTTCCCCTTCAAACCAACGTTGTTCTCAACGTTGAACAACTGTAAATGTTGTTGCAGAAAATCTTCACCTTCCCAAGTTGCATCTTCACTACTCAGGTTCTTCCACTTGATCAGATATTCCCTAATCTCTCTAGTTCCCAACCTCTTAGTACGAGTTTGGAGGATCTTCTCTAGTTCCAAAATGACTCGTCCTTCTTCATCTAGTTCTGGGAGTTCTGTCTGGGCTGAAACTGTCTATCCAATGACCTTTTTCAAACATGAAACATGAAATACTTGGTGTATGCGAGATGAATGAGGTAACTCAAGCTTATAAGCCACACTTCCAATTTTTTGCAGAACCTGATAAGGGCCATAATACTTAGGAGCAAGTTTGTTGTCCTTTTTTTGTTGCTTCAAGGACATCTGCTTATAAGGCTGCAAACAAACAAATACCCAGTCACCCACCTCAAAATTTCTCTCACTACGATGTTGATCTGCTTGTTGCTTCATCCTGTTTTGTGCCAAGGCCAAATTCTCTCTCAAACTAGCCAAAACCTTTTGTTGATGCTGAATGTGCTCCTCCACATTTCGAACCTTGGTTTGCACCTTTAATGAAGAAGTGATCGAAGGTGGATGGTAACCACATAGTGCTAGAAATGGAGACATTTTAGAAGAGGTATGGAAAGATGTGTTATACCACCATTTGGCAAGTGGTAGCCATTTAACCCAATGTTCCTGTTTATCTAATTGTGGTATCTCTAAACATTTGTTAACCACTTTTGTTTGTCCATCAGATTGGGGGTGGTAAGATGAGTTATGAGCTAGTTGAGTACCTGTTGACAAATCTTCCACGAGCCAGAGTTTTTCTTGCCACTTGGAAAGTTCACGTCTCTAGTCAAAGAAGGAAGATATTATTGTTTTCCTTTGCTAATTCTACGGACTCACACTCAGGAACATATCTATGGACTCACTCAGACGCAGTTTCTGCGGACTCACTCAGAGAGTTTCTAAGGACTCAGGAAGATATCTACGGACTCACTTAGTCAGGCTAATATCTACAGACTCACTCAGTCAGGCTAAAATCTGCAAACTCAGTTAGATAAATCTACGGACTCACTAAGTCAGAAAAAATTCTCTACGGACTCAGTCAGATAAATCTACGGACTCACTCAGATAAATCTATGCACTTAGCAGTTTCTACGGACTCAGTCAAATTTGTAAAGCACTTAGAAGAAATTCCGAAAAGGCAGTTTCAAGACTTTCGAAGGGCAGGGTACCCTTCAGAAGGGACACTTACAAAAGGGCCGAAGGGCACCACCCTTCGGGAAGGTAGAAGGCAAAAATCAGTGACCGTTGCAAAAAGTCTGGGTGCCCTCCATTTTTTTGAAGGGCACTGCTGGAGGACACGTGGATTGGCGAGTGGACTGCTGGAGGACACGTGGACTGGTGAGTGGACACCTGGACTACGTGGACTGGCGAGTGGACACCTGGACTGCCTGCCGAAGGACATTTTGGAATCTTGAAAGGCATTTCATAAAAGCTAAGGCAAAGAGAATGATATATCCTTCGGACTTTTTGTCCGAAGGAATTTGGAAGTGGCTCAAGACACAAAACATATAAAGAAGACCCCGAACGTTTCAAAAAGCAAAGTCAAACAAAAGGAATCCTTCAGACAAAAATTTTGAAGGAAGTCGGAAATGACTTTACATAGAGAAGAAATCCCGAGGAAAAGTCAAAGAAGTTACGAAAAAGCTTTGAAAGATAGGGAAAAACTAAGGGTATGAATTTCTTCAAACTTTTTGTCCGAAGGAATTCCTTCGGACAAAAAACCCAAAGAAATTCGAAAGTGTCCACGGAGGCGTTCAAAACAAAAGGCCGCACGATATAAAGCGAAGGAATTCGGAAGCTTTAGACAATCGAAATAAATTCGCAAGAATCTGACTCAGCAACCAATACAAAAGAGCCGACCGAGAAAAATGATAGAAATAAGCCCGAGAAATTTTTATGAAGGAAATATGACAGTTTTCGGTGACGTCCTGCAGGCCGTCAATTTTTTCCTGCAGGAAGTAACCGTTGAAATTAAAAAGATAACTAAAAATCTGAAATAAATGGAAGCCAACTGTGCAAAAAAGAATAGAAAATAGATAATCCGATGAAGGAGTTGAATACAAAATCCTGCCAGAAATAGACACGATCAAAATTAGAAGATTTACATGCAAACGTTGGAGCTATTTTCGAACATCGGAGCTATTTTTGAATAAATGGTCAAAGTTTCAGTTGATTGATCATTAAAGACCTATTTGTCTTCATTCAGCACATGCATCTGAAGGACTAAATCCGGCTTCAACAGGAGTTTCGAGTTCTAACAAGGAGTTGACTAGTCCATATTTAGAGTTGACTAATTGATCAAACGCCACATCCACTAGAAAATTTACATGCAAAGAAGAGGTGGACGGTTCATGACAAGGATGGGTGCGCTTCATCAAACGAATAGGCTTCATGCAAGGACAAAAGAAAAATATATTTTATTTTAAGGCCAAGTAAAGCTTGGAGTTAACAAAAGTAAATCTTTCTCTTCAACTTTATATGCCTATCTTTGGCCTCTTGTAATTTGCTATATAATGGCTTTCAGCCTTGATTAAAAAAATCATCCAATCTCTCTCTGTTAGACTAGACTCTGCCATTAAGAGTTGTGTAACCTCTTCGATCAATAAGAAGGATTGTACTTTCAAATTTCAAGCGTGGCATAGTGTATATTTCTTCAACAATTTGCATAAGTGGTAGAGTTTTCTCCCTTCCCAAATTATGTTTCGTACCTAGTTGCTATATTATCCTTGTGCAGGTCATGTTAAAGTGTTCTTTATTGTCTTTTGCTGAAATTGTAAGTGATTAATTTGAAGTCTAAGGTCTTCCTTCTCTCTTGTCCGTTCAGTGTTCAAGGTTCCACGTTGAGTAGGATCATAATTCTGGTGTATCACCCCCTTTTAGGTAGGATTTCCCCTTTAAGTTTTCTTTCTCCCTTTTCCATGGTAGTCAACAGCGTAGAGTAGGAATCTTCATTGATACATCATACAGGAACCAGCGTTCTCTTGAGGTTCTTCTCACTATTGAGGCACCCACCCTCGTGAGAAGATCCCATTGTTTCAGTCGGATAGAGGACTGGCCGTTTCGCGCACGTCCTCGAATCAGGGTGCAGCTGCAGGTTGACAACAGTACCCAAACAGGAAAATAGTTCAGTCCAAAAATTACTAGTGAAAATAGGATCACGATCACTTACAATTATTTTGGGGGTTCCATGTAATTTGAGAACTACTTCCAGAAAAATAGTTGCTACTGTACTTGCTAAAAATGGGTGTGAGAGAGCATAAAAATGGGCATATTTTGTAAGCCTATCCACAATGACCAAGATAAGATTCTTACCATCAGAACAAGGCAACCCTATGATGAAATCCATGGAAACCTCCTCCCACCTTTGACTAGGAATTGCTAATGGTTGTAACAGACTTGGGGTCTTAATTGTCTCACCTTTATTCTGTTGGCATATCAAGCATTCTGCCACAAACTTTTGTACATCTCCCTTGAGTCCTTCCCAAAATAATTCTTTCTTAATTCTGTGATATGTTTTCAAGAACCCTGAGTGTCCCCCAATTGGAGATGAATGCAACTCTGCAAGAATCTTATGCTTAAGCTCATAATTTTTGCACAAGTATAACCTACCCTTATACCATAGGACATTACCTTTCCATTCAAATTTGTTAGAGGCTAAAATACCTTGTTGGAGATTTTGAATCAGAACCTGTGTATCCTTGTCTTGCTCCCATTCTAATCTGGCTTCATCCACCCAATCTGCTTGCAATATGGATATTACACAAAGTAATGCTTCTGTGGATGTATCTTGTCTAGATAGTGCATTTGCTACTACATTATCTTTACCCTTCTTATAGATGATTTCAAAATCATAACCCAACATTTTGGTTACCCACTTTTGTTGTTCCTCAGATGATAATCTTTGCTCCAAAAAGTATTTGAGACTATCATGATCAGTTTTCACCTTAAAGTGTCTACCCATCAAATAGGGCCTCCATTGTTTAACTGCATGAAGAATAGCCATCATTTCTTTCTCATAAACAAGTTTTTGTAGATTTTTACCTTTGAATTGATGACTCTCAAATGCAATGGGTCTTCCTTCTTACATTAGTACCGCTCCCAACCTGGATCCAGAAGCATCACATTCAACAGTGAATGTCTTTGAGAAGTCTGGAGTAGCCAAAATTGGAGTGGTGCACATAGCTACTTTTAGTTTCTCAAATGCTTTGGTGGTGGCATCATTCCAATCGAAGGCATCCTTCTTCAACAATGCAGTGAGTGGAGCTGCTATGCTGCCATAACCTTTCACAAATCCTCAGTAGTAACTTGTTAGTCCTAGGAACCCTCTGAGGTTTTTGAGAGTTTTTGGCATGGGCCATTCCATCATAGCTTTGATCTTTAGGGGATCAACTTTGACACCTTCATGGGAAACAATGTGACCTAGGTACTCTACCTCTTGTACTCCAAAAGCGCATTTGGATGGCTTTGCATAAAGCTGATGCTTCTCCAAAACTATGAACACATGTTGTAGATGTGCTTCCCATGTTTGACTATAAATCAATATGTCATCAAAGAAAACCAACACAAACTTCCTTTAAAAAGGCCTAAAAATAGTGTTCATCAAGCTCTGAAAAGTAGATGGTGCATTTATAAGACCAAAGGGCATTACCAAACACTCATAATGGCCCTCATGCATTCTAAAAGTAGTTTTATGAACATCTTCATCCTTGATTCTAATTTGATGGTACCCCGAGTGAAGGTCTAATTTTGTGAAATAATTAGCACCATGCAACTCATCAAGTAAATCATCAATTACTGGAATAGAAAACTTATCTTTGATGGTGTACTTGTTGAGTTCCCTATAATTTGGGCACATCCTCCATGTGTCATCCTTCTTTCACACCATGACCACTAGTGATGAATATGCACTTTGGCTATGCCTGATGATCCCTACCTCCAGCATCTCATGGACCATTTTTTTGATTTCATTCTTTTGTGCACATAGATATCTATATGGTCTGATATTTGGTGGTTGACTCCTTGGAAGTAGTTGAATGGCATGATCATGTTCTCTTATTGGTGGTAGTCATTTTGGCATGGCCCCCAAAATAGATGGGTAGTCATCAAGAATCATCTGTAGATTAGGATGTGTAGATGCTTGTGCGGGTTGAAATTTTATGGAACATAATCGTGTAATAATTCCTTTTGCCCCCTTTTTTAGTATCTTGGTCATCTGATGTGAACTAACCAGTTATGGAGATTTTGCCTGTAATCCACATAGTTTAATTTTCCTACCTTCAGAATGAAAGTGCATGAATAGTTCCTGGAAGTTCATCTCAATGGTACCCAAGGTTGTGAGCCATTGGACTCCCAAAACAATGTCTGTGTTACCCATGGGAATAGAAAACATAGGAGAATTGAGATTGTACTCACCCATAGCAAGCTTAATACTATGGCATTTGCCTAAACAATTAATTATGCCACCATCTACAATCATGACTTGAAATTTTGGTGCTGGGTAGATGAAACAGTTCAATCGAGTGGCCAACTTATGATTGTTGAAGTTATGTGTGCTCCATAAATCAATCAACACTGTCACCTTTTGTTTCTTGAGGAAACCCACCACCTTAAGAGTTTGTGGAGTGCTAATACCTGCAAGTGCATGACAAGAGATTGTAGGTTGGGAATTTTTAGGTACCTCCTCTAACTCTTCCTCATCATCATTGGAGGCATCATCTTCTTCTTCATCTTCATTGGATCCCTCAATGTAGAATAACTTCTTCTCAGCACATCTATGTCCTTTGCTCCACTTGCTGTCACAACCGAAACATAATCCTTTTGCACGCTTCTCTTCAATTTGTTGTGGAGTCAATCTGGTAGGTGGAGGAAATGTTGGTGTCGATATGCTACGATCTTTGAAGTGAGTGAATGGCTGCTTCTTATTGGCTATGAATTTTTTCTCAGCTCTGCGTGCCATGATAATAGAATAAGAAATCTTAAGTGGATTAAACATGTGTACCTCATGTTGAATGTGGTCCTTGAGTCCACCCAAAAATACGTCATTCAAGTTCTCAGAAATTGTCTCCACCCGTAAGGATAGGTTCTAAGAATGATGAATATAATCCTTGATAGAGCCAGTCTGTCGCAATTTTGCTAGTTGGCTGAAGTAATTCTCTGTCACACTATTGCCATAGTGTAATTGCAACTCCTCTATAAAAATTGACCAAGTGACATTGAGAGTCATCTTTTTCTTTTGAGCACACAACCATCGATACCAAATGAATTGATCAGGTTCAAGATACAAGGATGCCATGGTAACCTTCTGTCCACCTGGGATCTGATGTAGATAAAAAAAAATCTCCATTTGGTTGATCTAATTGAGTGGATCTTTTCCATCAAATTTGTGCATATCCACCTTTGGTAACAGGTTCCTCTGTGGCATTGTAGTTAGATTTGAAGTAGACTAGTTGGGAGAACCACCCTAGTGGGGTTGTGCAATAGCGTTAGCTGGATGATTTGACTGATTATTTTTTAAAGTCATTATGATATCTACCAAACTATCTTGTTTGGATTTCATATTAGATTATATGCCTTACACCTCACTTTGAATGCCTTGCACACTATAGTCAAGTTGGCTCACTTTAGGATCTATGTCAGAGAACCTTGGTACAAAGGGTTTAATACATCCCCCTTCTGACTCCATCTCTTCCTTGTTAGGAGTTTTACTTGGAGTTTTAGCACCCTTTCCTTAGCCCCGAGTTTATGGACCTACCATAAAAGGGCTTTATGATGTCAACCTTGATTGGCACTTTTTGACCCAACTTTGGCCAAGTGATTTTGGAATTATGTCAGCCTCAAATCAAAACATAAAAAGAACATACCATAGCCAAATTTTTCTAAGACTTCCAAAAATGTAAATAACTCTAAAAAATTATTTGAATTGCACACTATAGAGCAATTTTATGAAAAACACTAAAATAGAGATAAATTTTGTAAAACAAATCCAAATAATTTGAAATTTTAATGGAAGCTTAATTTAATTATTTAGCACCTCCAGTAAAAAAATTGCAGAGAATTCGCAACCAGTTTTTAGATATAGCCAAATTTAAAAAATTAGGTTTTCACCCACAAGATTGCCCAAATCACAACTCTGATACCACTTGTAATGAAATTACTTCAACAATAAAGTAGAATAGTAGAAATATATCCAAATATGACTAAAATATATCAGAATATATTATAATAGACAAGCCACTTTGAGGGGGCAACTTCCACAAGATTCAATGATGCAGGAGCATCTACAATAGCACCATGGAGGACTAGTTGCAAATGCAAATGAAATTCTAGTGGGAAATTTCAAATTCTGGTTTTCCCTCCAAATTGTATAGATTTTAAAATTTCACCTTAAGAGTAAAATTTAATTATCAAAAAGTGAAAGTAAAAAGGTAAAAAGTGATGGTTAGGCTGTTGAGGGAATCAGGGGGAAATGGTTGAAACTATTTTCAACCTTAGAATATTGTTAAAACTTAAAAACAATATTTTGTTTTGCCTTAAGCCCAATTTGGGGCGTAGAAGTTAGAAGGAAAGTTCTTGAAAAGAGAGAAAAAGAAGAATTCATTAAGGAGAGAGGATGAGAAGAGAAGAGAGGATGAGAGGGGCGTAGAAAAGAAGAAGGACAGAGAGGAAAAGTCCTCTCATTCAAGGGGAAGAAGATAGAATGAAGGATAGAGAAAAGAATTAGTGAGGTAGGACCTCACTCAAGAGATGTTGAAGAAAAGAGAAGGAGCAAAGAATGTTTGAAGGAGCAGACAAGGCTTTGAAAGCCATGGAATTTGATATTGAAATGTAAGTCTTCCATTTGATCTAAGGAGAATGAATGTTTTGTTTCATGTTATGGTCTCTTTATGAAATTCTGGTAAACAGGCCTGCGCGTGTATATGTATGTGTGTGTGGATGATAGTTCACTTGAGAACATTTAGAAAAATAAATGAAGATTGGTTAATTTATATGTTGAGAATGAGTTTAAAAATGTATTATGTGACCAAGAAGTCTTAAGAGCTTTGAATGTCATAAGAAGCCTAAACAGGCCTAAACAGGATATTCAGGCCTGTATACTTACAACCCACTGTCCAAGGTAAAATCCACGTGAACATGTTTGTATGGAGTTGAAAATGGTATGGAAATATGTCCTTGAGGCAGGTATAAACTTAAGAAAGGAAGAAACAGGTTTAGAAACCCCTTTGATGTCTTAAAATCTCCAATTGTTGGCTCTCGGGTCTGTGTTTCACAGAGTACAAGAAAAGGTGAGACATTTGCATGTTTTGCAAGGTAAAGAGATTGATAAACGCATCCCTTGATATGAGTATGGAATGGGGAAATAATTTAAGGTATTGAAATGTTTATACATTACCCTGGAACCCTGTTGATCATTGTGTTAAACAAAGACAAGCATGAACCCTGTTGACTGTTATGAAAATACAGTCAAAGCCACTGAGTTGTTGAGCATTAGAAAGCTTAGGAGGTTGATATGACTTGGATGATGATTGGGAAAGGTGTAGGGCACTAAGAAAGACCTTAGAGAATTGATTATAACCTTTGAAACAACCTAGAACACTCCCATCAAAATTAATTAGCTCTCGGCCTGTGACTATCGAAGGGAAAATCCTGAATTAGCTTCTAGTCCTCAAAATGAGTTTTAATGATTGAAAGCTCTTGAAACTTTTCAATATGAACCATGAAGGTGTTATAAAATTTGTGGAAGTGGTCTGAAGGTGCTATAGTATGTAAAAGTATGGAAAAGAACAATTGCCAAGTGGATCCTAGGTGTATGTGAAGGGAAGAGCATAGGCCAATATAGGAAAAGTGAATTTCTCCAAAGAAGTGCACTAAAAAATGTTTGATTCAATTGTAAGAAGGTAATGGGTATCTGGAATGATTCTTGGTTTGGTTAGAAAGTCCGTACTTCACTCTGGACAAGACGTTTTACTTTATTTTATATGAAAAAATATACCACTATGTTATAATTGGTTATATATATATATACATGTATATGTATATATATATATATATATATATGTATATATATATATGTATATATATGTGTGTGTGTGTGTGTGTGTGTGTGTATGTATATATATGTATATGTATATATATATATATATATATGTATGTATATATATATATGTATATGTATACATATCTATACATATATATATATATATATATATATATATATATATATATATATATATATATATGTTTGTGGTTAAAATGATTGAATTACTATACTCATTTTTATTTTCTACATGCAAAGAAGATTATGAATAATATTCACCGATATGAAGCTCCTTTACAAAAATACATGTTGATAATGGATCTTGAGGTATATGCTCTGATTTCTTCTATTTTTTGGGGGAAACTAAAATGTGATCTGAGCACTTAGATTTTCATTGCATTTGGATTCTGAATTGAATATAATACCACATTTAATTGTTCCTAAGGCCATTGAATAGAGAACCACAGTCTATTTTCTGTTTAGATCGTAATCCACAAGGCAGGACAGGGAAGTGATCACATGCATAGATAGAAGTTCCTTTAGATAAGGATATATAATGCACCTGAAATGTTCTAAATTATTTGTTTTTTTTCATTGGGAGAAATGTGTGGTAAATATTTATTAACAAAATTCATCTATTTCATAATCTATTTCATGTTTTTGTGGAAGCTGAAGTCTGGTAACATTAAAATCATGGTGCTCCTACAACAAACTTAACCTCTTTTGCTTCCCGCAGGGACTTGGCACTCTATGCCCTTATTGTTTTTGCCTTTAGTTTTCACTTTAGTCAATGTCATCCAATGAAAATGGTCTCTAAATTTTCATGTTTTGTAATTTCTTAATGTTTCATAAATAACATAACAGTTTTTAATTAATTTCTTAGTTAATAGTAATTGTCAATTAAATTTATCAAGTTTGTCCAACCAAATCATTTTAATTTCTCATGATACTTGTTTTCTTAAAGTCTAGGGACTTGATACTACAAAATTTTATGCGAAATTCCTAATTGTTGGCTGGTTACAAACTATGGCATGAAATTGAAATATTTGGTAACATTTGATGGTATAACATAATTCCATTCAGATGAAGCACATGATGATAAAAATGAATGCCATTTGTATTAATTGCATGCCATTTGGTAGATCAGGTGAAGTTTATCTAGACATTCACATGGTGCACGTTTAGTAGTGCATGTAGTGGTCTATATGGCAATTATGGAGTCCACCATGATAGGATATATTTGATTCTCTATACAAAATGTTTGGGGCCATGCTTATAACAATAATTAGGGGGTTATTGATTACGTTGTCAACATGATCCCACTACTTACAGTTTATTTAGTTATGGATGGGATCTAAGGCACTCTGTCAGGGTTAGAATTATCTTATATAAGCATATCTGGAGTTACTAACATAAGCATTTTGAAGTCATGATAGTGAGTACATACTACAAACACATTGTCTGTTGAAATCATTTCTTTTGAAAATGATTTTACAAGGGTTGCTAGAGGATGTGGGTAGCAAAAATTGGGTGCTTATGTTAATCTTTGGGGATACTACATGGTTGGCATTCTTGTAGCTATCCTTTTGGCCTTTGTATTGCATGTCGATGGCTGGGTCAATTGCCCTTTTCTCATTCTATTTGATTTCTAAATAAATAAAATTAATGTTTTCAATGCAAAATAGTATGGATGTGAACTTTGGTAAAAAAGATATAATTGTATATTATCTTTCATAGATTAAATTTTTGGATAGACAAATAAAAAAATACCTTCCATTTTAAAAATAAAATAATGAATGAAATCCTAGTTTAGACTTTCAACTGGCTAGACCATTCTTGTATATTATTTTCCCTGTTATAAGATGTACAATGATGCACTTGTCTAAACTACACACAAAAAAATGCAACATCAAAGTAAGATTATATAACATAAGATATTATATGGATCAGGGTTTTATATTTTATTATTTGTAGATTGAAGTATTAGCATGTACTAAACCACTCCATGGCACTTTTTGAAGTAGTGAATAAGAAATATTAAAAGTTATAAACATATAATTGATTGTTTATAAATAGATTGTAAACATGCATTGTTAATAGGGAAGAAAAAGATGTTCAAGCACACAATGTATATTGTATATGCTTAGATATTTTTTAATCTTTATCACTTAATTAATAATTTCTCTTATAGGGTTTTTTGTCAGGATCCTCTACTGCCCACTAAGGGCACACTTGATTACCTTTGTATTAGCAACTAAACACGAAATTTAACCAGAATGAATAAGTAACTAGAAATATGAAACAACACAGGATATGAGAGACAATACCCAATTGATTTAATACTCAATCAGAAGAAAATACAATAAAGAAGATGCCACACTTCTTCTTCCCACACCTCTAGAGCTCCCACACTTCTAGGGTTCACCAGTAATTCTCCTTCAATAGTTCACTCTCTCAATCATGGTCACAACAATCAACTCAAACATAGAGTTGTTGTTCACCTCCACCAGTCAGTAACAACGCTGCCAGTACACCAAGTACACAACCATACTCCAAGTAGATCTCCCTTTCCTTGCTGCCACCTGCAAATCAATAGACCTTACTTATCATGTAGATATCTCTACACCCTGAAGAACCCTTGTCCTTGCCTCACCAAGTCCTCATGATTCTTCAACCAGTACCCCGATGGATCTCCTAGTAGAACTTGCACAACCTGCAACTCTCCCTGATCATACACACTCAGCACCCCTTTGGAACTAGAAGGGGCTACTCTTGCTCTCTCTTCAAGCACAATGGATTTCTAGCACACTTTTACAATATAGCCCATGAGTCTATTATATAGATCTCATGCATACAATAATTAGACATTCTTAATTACAATAATTAGACTCGCAACTCAAGACCAAAAATAGTCTTTACATGCAAACTACCTGTCCAAAAATAGACCAGTCTGGAACCCGCATGCAAACTGCATGCACACACAGGTTGCCAATGTCAGCTCCTTCCTGACCGATGTCAGCCGACTTATAACCGATGTCGGTTGCTTCTGCACTGTAATATGACCGACATCGATTGATCAGACCGACGTCGATTGCCCTGTAACTTTTTCTGCAACTCAACAACCTCCCAGCAACCTCCTTCCCTGTTTACATCAGTGAAGCTTTTAGCTCCACAACCTAACATTTTTTGGTGCATCAATCTCCTTCAGTACACGTCCTATAATATGTATCATAAAAAGATGGGGTCAACTTGTGGTACTTTACGAGAATTGTTTACATATTATTATGTCATGCCTACATTACTATTAGTTTGACCTTTTATAAATCTATCTCTATCTTCCTTCTTCTCCTTGTGTCTAATTTTACTAGCCACTTTATATTCTTAATATATCAACTAGGCTAATGTAATTTATTTCATATGTTTTTCCCTATATTGTATCAACTTAGTCAATAAAGTTAATGTCAGTAGACATCATTTTTGATTGTGTTGATCTAGTCGATACCATCAACTTAGAGTTCAAGGTTATTTATGTGTTTGGATTCGTATATATAGAAGTCATAATTATCATTCCCAACACACACAACACATATATGATTTGAGTGCACTCACATTTCTACCCTCAAATAGTAAAATGAGTTAGAAGCTTACGTCTTATTCTTGGTGGTCAAACCTTGCTTAAAGGTATTTAAAACTCAATAGGAGAATTCAAATCAAGGAGGTACTCCTATTCTTTGGAGTCCCTAATTAAGGATACATAGTTCTTCAGCTTGTCATTTAGGGACTTCGTCTTATAAAATCTCTTGTAAAGTGACACTAGAGCCAAGGGGGAAATTGATGCAACTATGAGTCAGCCAAAAAGTAAATATCTCTATCCTTATTCTCTTTCATTTACTTAGTAGATATATCTGGTTTACTTAAATTGTTATAGTATCATGTATGTTGGTGTCCTCACTTAAGTCCTTGTAGTGAATAGTATAATATAACTATATGGTGTTTAGGCTTTACATTACCACCTTAGGTTGCATAGACTGCTCATGGTTAACCATTTCACCATTTACCTTTTCTTGATTTAGTATTTACAGCTATTTTGGATCTAGGTTGCCCTTGTTCATCAGTTCTTTACATGTGGTTTCTTTATTATATCATTGATACATCTTGGTTGCCATTATCACATCATTGATTTAATTTAGGATCTAGTTAGAGCATATCATGTATCTTAGGCATAGGCTTTGGAACCCTATACCATCGACATTGAGTTTGGATTTCCCCCTACTAAATCTAGAGCCACTTCGAGCACTGTCATTATATCATCCAAGTATATCATTATGATCCACACTTATAATAATTCAAATATGTAAAATATAATTTATATCACACAACACACGAGATATTATTAAGTCAAGATGCCTAAATATTCAATATATTCAAAAATAGAATAATATGCTTATGGTAGGGTAATACCATAAAATACTCTTTAAGGAAGGAATAACTCCATAATTTCACTTTGAGGGGGACACCTCTAATATTCTTCCAATAAATAGAAGAATGGATACTTTCTTGATATCTTTTACAATAATAATGATCTCTTTTATATAGACCTCTATTACTAATAATGGATGGGTAAACTCATAACCCCAATGTAGGATGACTCATTACCAAACATGTACTAACTCCATAAGTTACTCATTGTCTTAATATATTTGACCCATACAACTAACTAAAGGGGATATGTGTCATATATTGGCATCTTCATCAACCCATATGCATTAATATATCATATCCCTAGGTATATAGCATGTCACCCTCCTTGACATGAAAATTAAGTAATGATTATGTTTCAAATCATTACACATTTTGATCATCCAACCACTCGTATGTGGTCTCGGTAGGTGACGAATCTCTATAGATGACATTTATAGATTATATAACACCTTAGTCTTATACACTTTTGAAACTCATACATTGGTTGTTCCTCTCAGGTTTATACCTTTTCTCACTTCTATAGGTCTCACATCTATTCTATCTTATGCCCCTTGGCCTATTTATTAGTTTGACTAGTCTTATATTGATGACCCAATATTTCTATCTTGTCCAGAATGCTTGAAATGTACTTATCTTCCATCTCTACAAGTCTTGAACATATACCTATTTTTCTTCTCCTTGGACACTAACATGCAAGATAAACACTAGCATTGATGTTAGTGTCCTGATCCAATGCCCTAAAGTCATCTAATTTTCAAATGAAACATATCTCAAAGGTTAGCTAAGTATTTTAATGTGAGTTACTTCTCTAAAAGGATATATATAAATACAAGATCAATCCTCATTCATTCCTCACCTAGCATAGACCATGACAACTAGTCAAAAACATTCAATCAAACACTCAATAAATCAAAGTTTTCCTATTTTATCCTATTTTCATATGAGTCATAGGAATAAAACATACACAGGTCTAAAGTATTGAAGGAACATCCCAAGAGCTATATTTTCCAAGTTACAAGATAGGTTACTATTGTACTTGATTATCACATATTATGTGATTCACACACAAGCTAATATGTAGGGGAAAACTACATCAATTTGAGGCCCTATTTAGAATATTGACTATGTAGGTAACACTCACTGACATAGAGGTCTTTGGGGTCAGCTCGACATTATGTGCCCACTAACCCATTTTTTCTCAAGGTCACCATGTAGATGAAGAACTAGTATTTTAAAAATTCATGAGGAACAACAATTCATAACCCAAATCTAAATGTACCATAGTGAAGGCAAAGAAAAACCCAAAAGCATATAGGTGGTTGAATCCTTTTCCAATTGGTATTCCATTTAATACGCTTATATTGAACATAGACAGTAGCATCAAGGCAATAGTCCCAAGCTGATGTTAGTGTCTAGAGTTCCATAAGTGCTAGATCTAGAATCTGATGACTGTTCTAGAATTTTTTTCTAGATAATGTTTTTCCTGTTCGAAATCCAACGCTATGTTAACATCAAATACAACTAAGTATATTAATTATTTGTTGTTTTCATGCATAACTTAGTTGTAATTTCTATGTTTAGCCTATTCTCAACATAAGAAATTCAATGTATGTTTATATCTGAGTTTAGCACCCAATTGGGTTGTTGTAGATCTAATTATCACCCTTGTGCATTATCATTTTTAAATTCTTAACCTTGTTAACAGAAAGTTAAGATTCCTATATCCAATTTAGGGTTAAACATTTGGTGAACCCAATTCGTGTGAATGTAATTTTTTTAATTTTTAAGGTTTAAATCTAGCTAAGGTTTCAGATTGTTGTACTTTGTTTCAAATTTTAATTTTTTTATTTGGGAAGCAATGGAAAATGTTAGTGCAAAAACTTGATTCCAAATGGAAGATAAAGAATCACTAATTACTCATCTCAACAATAATAAGTGTTAGGTTGTGGAGCTAAAAGCTTCACTGATGCAGACATGGAGGAGGTTGCAGAAGAGTTGCGGAGTGTCACAAACACCGGCGTCAGTCAGGACAACTGACGACGACAGTAAGGAGACAGAAGGCAACTGACGTCGGTCATGGATCGGCCGGCGTCGACACCCCCAGGCAGTCAGGGACCGGCGTCGATCACCTGTGGTTCGAGCTGCAAGTATATTATGGGCAGTTGGTTGACGAACCAAGTGTTTGCATGATGAGAGCTAATTTTAGACTGAGAGCTGCGGATTTAATTATTGTATTAGATGTCTAATTATTGTTTGGATGAGATCTATATATGGACTCATGATTGTATTGTAAAAGTGTGCTAGAAAGCCATAGAGCTTTTAGAGAGAGCTAGTGTAGCTCCTCCTAGTTCTAAAGGGGTGCTGAGTGTGTATGATCAGGGAGAGTTGCAAGGTCTGCAAGGTCAAGGAGCTGATCCATCGGGGTACTGGTTGAAGAATCATAAGGACTTGGTGAGGCAAGGACAAGGCTTCTTCAGGGGTGTAGAGATATCTACATGGTGAGTAAGGTCTAGTGATTTGCAGGTAGCAGCAGAGAGCAGGAGATCTACTTGGAGTACGGTTGTGTACTTGGTGAACTGGCAGCGTGTTACTGACTGGTTGGATAGGTGAACATCAATTCTATATTGGAGTTGATTGTTGGGACCGAGAGAGAGAGAGGGAAGAAGGTCTTGAGGTGTGGCGAACCTTTGAGGTGGAGGAAGAAGTGGCATCTTCCTTATTGTATATTCTTCTATGTATTTAATACAATTGTGTATTGTCTCTCAATTCCTGTGTTGTTTCATATTTCTAGTTACTTATTGATTCTGGTATAATTCCATGTTTAGTTGCTAATACAAGAAGTAATCACATGTGTTCTAATTGGTAGAGCAAGATCCTGACTCAGTAGGGATCATAGCATGTTTATTGTTCGTGGTTCCCTTGACAATAAGAGATTAATGGATGCATTGTTATATGTTGTAAGAGATGAAATAAGTAAACAAGATAAAACTAAGTTTGTCTCACCTAGTGATGGTGAATCCTTAAAAGGTACTATAATAAAGTCCACACCATCAATCCATCTACATCTAGTGGAAGCATAGATTATGTCTTCCAACCTTTGTTTTTTAAAACTAATATTGTGAAATCTACAATGGAATTACCAATTTTTACAACAAAAATACCGGTTTAAATGCCTATTACTACTCAAAACATGTTTACATCTCCTTTGGTGACTACTCAAATTGCTAATCTAAATCCCAATGGGTCTATAGTTCAAAAAATCCTTCAAGTAATAAAGAAATTAGAGGACAAGGTTACAAACATTGAACAAAATAATTTAAAATCTCATCATGCTATTGATTCATAAGATATGTTGCATAACCCTCTTACACTTGAGAAATCCTTGCACCCTTTGCTAGCTGGATTTGTTGCACCTTATTTTCCATTTTATGATGTCAAAAGTTATTGTAAATAACATATTTGATCCTTTTATGCAGGATGCCTTGGTTATGCCTCCAATGATAAAATTTTAACCAAATTATTTTCAAGAAGCCTCAAGGTCTATGCTTTGATGTGGTTCTATGATTTACCTCTCTAATCCATACAAGCATTCAAACCTCTTGTAGACAATTTTTTAGCATACTTTTCCATTAATATTTTCTAAAAGGATTCCTATGCTCAAATTGTCAAAATTAAATAAGGAACCAATGAACCTATCAATGAATATATCTTGAGATATAAGAAAATGATAGCTAAAATGACCAATCTTATGGTAGATAAGAAGTTACAAGACATATTCAAGCAAAATTTGCTTTCTCTGTCACATGAGTCCATTATTTTTAAAAAGTTTAAATCTTTTGATGACTTATGCCATGTTGTACAAGATCATGAAATGAAGCTTATTTCATTGAATAAGCTCAATTATTTAGCAAACACACTAGTTGTATCTACTTTTAGTACCAAATTTACAATCAAACCAAGTTATAAGGTAAAACCTCCTAAGCCTAAAAAGGAAACAATGACTATGGTTAACATAGTTTCACAATAGACTAATCAACTTATTTTATCTAATAATCCAAAGAGAAACTTTTCCCATTTACCTAAGTCCCCAGTTCATTACTCTTATAGTTACTATAGTGTCAACTTATATCTCTCCTTCATCCTATCGAGGTTGATATGAGTCAACCTCTACCCAAAGGATGTGAATGCTTATTATGATTATCATCAGGGACCAAGACATTCTACAAGTAGATGTTTTAACTTAAAGCATAAGATCCAAGATCTTATTGATGAACAAAATTTTACATTAGAGGATCCTCCAAAAGAATCAGGCTCATAATCTAGTGATCACCATAAACATAAAATATCTAACAATCCTTTGCAAGACCATTGTAATAAGGAACCACAAATGCAAATGACATATAATGCACATCCACCTCTATCATATTATGGGCACCCATCAAATGGGATTATTGGTACTTACACATGACATATACCTCATATAGTTTAAAGACCCTCTATTACTTTTGATGACAATAAGATTAAAGATGATGACTCTGATCTTCATTATTTATTCATTCAATCATACCTTGATAAACACCATGTATATAGTGTTATGATTGACAATGGTACAAGCGATAATGTTTGCACCATGAAATTACTTACGCACATGGGTTATACTCATAATGATTTACATCCTTCTACTAGATCAATTAGAGCATTCGATAGAACCTCCCAAAAGGTTCTTGGCAAGATTTACCTACCTTTATAGGTCAATCCTACACATATGGTTATTACCTTTTCAGTCATACCTTTCATGGGAATCTTTGATATATTATTGGGGAGACCTTAGATCTATACACTTTGAGTAGTACCTTCTAAAGTGCATGGGTATGTAAAATACATTCATACCAATTAGGTAGTTACAATTTATAGAATTCCATATGAACATCCTCTTAAACAAAATAAAATTATACCTAAATAGTTAATTACTAATCCCAATAAGGCTCATTTACCACAAAAGGGTAAGCAATAGGAAACACCTTTACTAGGAAGCCAATACTTGAGACACCATAACATCTGAGACATATGGTGGATTCCACAAAATCCCCATCTACTACTCATAATGTTCAAATATCTATAGCATATACACATGTTCCTATTATGGTTATTCCAAAAAAACCACAAATCACTCAATTATGGGTTCTACAAACCCCTACTCCTATTACTCCTATTATTGCTTCATGACCATATAGTCTTACATACACAGAGCGTCATCGATACTACTGTGATAGATATTAAACCTATAAGTATTCCTCGATAGTGTTACAAGATTATTACATTGAGTTCACAATGGAGAGATATATCTAACCATCTATTGGATGGCATGATAGGATGATATTTCCTCTTTAGAACATTTCAAAATATGAAAAAAATAAAAAAATCTAAAATCTAAAAATATTTTCGGTACCTACATGTTCTGTTGGCTCCTTGGCATCTATGTTAGTTCCATGTTGATGGATGGCATATTTAGTTACTCTTACATACATGTGTGTCACCCTTCTACTTGAGTGTGATACAAGCATACACAAATACATGATCTATTCCTATTTTGGATGATGGACCTTCCCTCTGCTCATGTCATGAAGACATTGGGGGCATCTACTTCTTTGATCTTGATACACACAGGTTATATAGTTTGAGAATAACATTTCATTATCATGTTTGATCTCATATATGTCCTCACACATGACTTTATCCATGATTATATCTTACATAGGGTACTTCATATGTTATTATAGATGATATTTTGTGATTATGTAGCTCCTCAGTCTTATGCGCTTGGAAAACTCATGACCCTGGTTGTTCCTCTTAGTTATACATATGCCTTGCTTATGCAAGCCTCTTATCTACTCTATCTTGTGCCCCTTGGACTATCTCTTAGTTTGATTAACCTTATATTGATGATGCATACATCCCATATTGTCTAGAATGCTTAAAATGTACTTATCTTACACCTCTACAAGTTTAGACCCTATGTCTACTCTCCTTCTCCCTAGACACTAACATTTGGATTAGATGGTAGCATTGACATTATTATCTTGGCTCGACATAAGTGTCTAGTGCCCTAAAGTCATCCAATTTGTAAATGAAACATATTATAATGGTCAACCTAAGTGCTTAAATGTGATTTATCTCCTGATAAGATTGGTATAAATATAATATCAACCCTCATTCATTCCTCACCTAGCAATCAGACCAAAAGCTCACTCAAGAAGTACTCAAGTTATAAAAATATTCTATATTCTACCTATTCTGATATCAGTCAAAGGAAAAGCCTACCTATAGGTCTGAAGTACTAAAGGAGCATTCATAAGGTCATATTTGATATTACATCTTGATTTCACCCTATGTTTTTACCTTTAAATCTATGGATTTGAAATGATTAATAACTGATTCTGTATTACTTTTATTTGAGCACTATGATAAATGCTATTGGGAACAATGATATTGATATTTTGTATACATGATGTTACAACTGTGTTTGATTATTATGTGCATTATAGATGTATACTTGTTAGTCTTGCATCATTGATTATACATATGATGACTCAGACTAACTACATATTTGATATGAGGTGGATCCAGGATTGGTCTTACCCTTAGAGCATGATGAGGGAGAGCATTATCAGAGAGGGTAGTGCAGATGGGATGATTATAGTATTATAGAATATAAATGCTAGTAACCCAAATTCACATACCACCATAGATTGACTTGTTAAATTCTTTGCATTAATTTGGTTTACTAGTATTATGCTCATTAATGCTAGAATAGTTTGCATTGATTATATATCAGTTGTGCTTTAAAAGGAATGAGTTCTTATTCTAAAATTGGTTATAGTGAATACTATGTTGTGAGATGATTTATATTGTATTCTATAAATTATGTCATTTATGCATCTTTAAATAAGAAATAAAATTAGTAGTAATGCTTTATTTAATTTGTCAAAATAAATATTTATTATAATCTTAAATTGTTTAATTATTGTATTAGACAATTATTGATTTATGACATTCAACATATTAATTATGCTAATTAAATATGTGTATAAATTCTAATTAAACACCAGGATGAACATATACTTTAAAAGACTTATCTAGTATTAATCAAGTATAATTGATTATTAATTAGTAATGAACGAAATCTTATGATGGATTTACTTGAAAAGGTGAAGTTGTGTTACCTTGTTATTAACTTGGGAAATCAAGGGAGATAAATTAGAAATTTATCCAATAATTATTTATGGAACTCCCAATTAATTATGGAGAACAAAGCCTACAACTTTGGTTTCAAGTGGCATGCAAATAAAGGGAAATAGGGAGTAAACGGTATTAAGAAAAGGGAAAGAAAAAGATTTAGACACGGAAGATACACAAAGAAAGAGAGATGAAAGTTGGAAGAAGAAAGAAGGATTTAGAAGCAAATTGAGAAATTTCATTTGAAACGAAGGGAAAAACATACCAGGTGGGTACTGTAATTATTTTAATGGTGTATTTTGTATTGAAAAAATTTTAGATTATAGATTTAAATATATTTATTTATTATATTTACATTAGAGAAACTCTATAAATTCTGTGAGTAATATCTATATAGACTTATTGGAAATATTCTTCATCCTGGTATGTGTATCACTCATATACCAAATTCTCATTCATAAGATTTCATTTTATTCCTCTTAGAGCCTTACGTCTTAATATAATGGTTTGCATGTGATTCTTATGTTAACATTTTAATTTTGGAAGCTTGTGTATTGAATTTTGAGGACCGCGTGGTATTATTGTAGCAATGAGTTTCAAATTGACTATTTAGTACTGTGTTGCGATTATATATTCTGAATTGCATTCTAGAGAAAAAAATAAAAAAATATTGGACCATGTTTTAGCTAAATGCTGTCTCATAATAGGAAGTCATTGGGTTTAAATAGACAACTCTATATACATATTTAAATATAGAGCCTAGTCTTAAGTTAAGACACCCAACCATGTATTATATCACCTAGTGTGAATTTGAGGCTTGAGAATTATATTGAAATTGTTGTGTTTGGTGTTACATACTGTGTAAATGGAATTGACAGTGCTGAGTTTAAAAACATAGAACACTATATACGCTGGGTGTATACTTATTAAAATCATTGAGTTTCTATATCAAGTTTTGTTCCTTTCTTTTCTTTAACTCAACCCAAGAATAACACCACCACTATTCTTTTATCTGAGCTATTTCAGTTCAAGTGAAACCACATTCCATTTCAGTCAAGGATTTCAACATACTACTAATATGTGTTTATGTCCATGTCTAGGTAGAGCATATATAAAATGTATATGTACTGTGGTCATGGTTCCTTTTCGGAGTGTGAGTCACTTCACGTCTGCTTCTTACGTTTAATAATTATATTGTGAAAGTGACTTTATTCAATTCTATCACAACTTTCATAATTCGTTGGCCAACACATATTTGATTTGAAGTTATTCTGAATTGATGGGAAAGGTAGAGATAGGCCCATTTATAGTTGGTTAAGTAATTTTATTTAATTATTAATGCATAAATATATAATAAAAAATTATATAGTTGGTTAGTAAGTTCATTAATCGTGATTTCCCTATGTTTTTATAACAATCTTTTCCATTTAAAGCACATCATAAATGAAATTTGATGGAATTTTAGTATAAATATAAATCAAATGCCATGTAAACCTACAATTTGAATATTGGTATTGGTTTATACATTGTGATTAAATTATGTAGGAGAATTTATTTCATTTCTTAATATTTGGGGTTATTATGTGAAATGAAAGATATTATAAGGTTCATGAGGAAATTAACAAAATATGTTTAGAAATGATTGATTTTGTGGTAATACATATTTTGTGCTATTTTTAAAAATATGAAAAATTGATAATTAGAGCCTTTCCTTCCAAATTTTGTTTGTATTAGGGGAAATCAAATCTAACCATTTTGGAAATTGTCTAAAAGGTCTTTGTTTCTTAATTTACTTCTTTGAACAAACAAATTGGATTATGCTTGAAAATATCTATTATAATTAAGTTAATATAGACTTTTGTTGTCGTATCTGATTGGCATAATTTTTCCAATGTATGCTTATTTTTATAAAATATTGTATATATGTAATTATGATCTTTAGATTAGTTTACCTGGATGGTGAGCTTATGATTTGTATTGCTTATCTATTATGGGGCCCACATTGATGATACTACCCAAGTAGTGAGATGGTTTTTTAAGCCTGGTTAGCATCATCAATGATGGGTATGGATAACTTGATCAAGTGATGTGTTATGAATTTGCCTGATCTGGATTATCATATGTTATTTAAAACTTTGGCCAAAGTAATGTTAGATTATTATTGTCAATTCATATGTATGATTTACATGTTGTGCGATATCATAGTAGAAACATATTTTTCTTTATGATACACATCATGTAATAGAATCTTACATCATAAAGGGGTACTAACATGTCTCATTTTGGATTTCCACACTATTATATCTACCTATCCATGTAGGGAGGGCCATTCCCTAATAGGGGATTAAACAGGTAATCATTGGTCTGTAGTTGGAGTGGTAAAGTGCTCAGATGATGCTCTCCCTCCCCCACTATAGTACATTCTTGGAGACAACACTTAAGGCTATCAGGGATACGGGAGCTGGTGCAACTCGATCTCTAGAGAGATAGTTATCTTTACATTGTATATAAGGCTAAATTCTTATTAAATTTATAAATTTAATATTATTTATTTAAACAACCGTTGTTATATTATGAGACTAGTCCTAGTTATGTCATTATGTATTTTTCTTCATACAATTGTAACACTTTATGTTGCATTGGAAATTAAAGTTGAAATTTTAATGATCACCTATTATGATAATATATTGTGATTCTATGATTTTAAATAGAATACTTGTTTGAGGAAGTAAACTTTGTATTACAAAAAAAAAAAAAAAAAAAAAACTACTTTTATTTAGTACCTCTAGTGAGGTTGTAACATGTGGTATCAGAGCTTAGGCTCAAACTCTAGGACTTAATGTCTGCTAACATTTTCACATTATTATTTTTAGTAAGAAGGAAGAATGGTGTAAACAAGAGCATCAGGGGAGGGTCAATTGAATAACAATAACCAACCCATTGATCCTAATCAGGTTACTACTGATTAATTAGTAAAGTTGGATCAATTACTCATAGTTATGAGAGATACTAGGGATCAAATTTCATCTCTGGAATAAGTGGTTCATGGTTATGGTGAGGAAGAACATCAAGAAGTACCTATTGAGCAACCCATTTAAGAGGAGAATCAACAAGATGTGAGAGCTTAGGTAATTATAAAGTTATCTAGGGATATGAAAAAGGTGAATCCACCTAAGTTTGATGGAACTATTTTAGGTGATGGAGTTGAATCATGGTTAACTAAGATGGAGAAGTATTTCAAGATTTAAAACTACTCCAAGGTCACTAAGGTTGTTTGGGGAGCTTATCAGTTGGCTGGTGAAGTAGCTACTTGGTGGGCTAACAAAAAAATGAAGATGAAACTTAACTCAAACACCATAACTTGGGGGTAGTTTGTAACATTGTTCAAGTCATAGTGGTTGCCACAGCTTTAATTTGACTAGAAGCTTATAGACTTTTAGAATTTGAAGCAAGGGGAGTTATCGATAGATGAATACTAGGAGCAGTTTACCAAAATTCTAAAATACATGCCTTAGTACCAAGGTAATGAAAGGTTTAGAATCAATAAATTTATTATGGGATTGAAACCCTAGATAGGAGGTGAGGTAGATATTCATGGGTCTTCTAATATTAACTAGGTTTTTGAGAAGGCAGTAAAACAAGAGCAAAATTTGAGGTCTCTAGCTCAAGTCAGGGAAAAGTTGAAGTTTGGTAATTCTAAGCCAACTTTTAAGAAGAACCAAAATCAAAAGAGTGGAGACTCCAAGGGATAGTTCAAGAATTAGAATACAAAATTCAACAGTGGATCCAATAGCAAGAAACTAAGTAATGGCTCCAAAGGTGGTTTCCAGGGAAATTCTCAAACTAATAGGAAAGGACCACCAGGTAGTTGTTTCAATTATGAAGGAAATCACTTTGCTCATGACTATCCTCATGACAAGTCTAAGAACAAAGGTCCAAACCCTCATTAGGGAAATTTTCAATAATGTATTCATGCATCTATTGATAACTAATAAGCTAAATTTTAGGCATCACTCATAGAACTATCAAGTATTTTATTTGAACATCTAGTTTCTATTTTGATAGATATAGTGGCTACTGAATGTTTTATAGCTCCTAGAATGCTTAGCAAGTTTCTTAGAAAAGATAGATATATGGCAAATGTATGGTCATTACAATATGGGAATGGCTCTAAAGTCATGGTTGACAAGTCAAAGTAGTGATTGAGTTGCCTGAATTCATAATTGTAGTGGATTTAAATGTAGCACCACTAAGATCATATGACATGATTCTAGGAGTCAACTGGCTTGCTAAACACAAAGCCAAGTTTGACTATTACTTGAAGAAGTTGAAGTGTCTGGATGATTTTAGGAATCAGACCTAACTATAGGGTGATAAGAGAGAGTTTTAGTTCAAATAAATCTTTGTGATGTAACTCAAAAGGGCTCAAGCAAAAGGATGTAAAGCATTTATCATCAAGATAAATGAAATGGAGGAAACTAAGGAACCATCTCTCAAAGACTATCCATTTCTTAGATATTTCCATGATGTGTTCCATGAGGAATTACTAGGTTTACCTCCCAAGAATGAATTTGATTTCTCTATTGACATCATACCTAGATCAGAACCATAGTCTAAGGCATCATATAGGATGATGACCATAGAATTGGTCGAGTTAAAGGCACAACTCTAGGAGTTGTTGGTAAAGGGATTGATTAGGCCTAGTGTGGCACCTTAGGGTGCACCAACTATTTTTGTAATGAATAAGGATAGTAACTTTAGACTTTGCATTGAATATAGAATAATAAATAAGGCAACTATCAAGAACAGGTATCCACTACCTCGTATATATGATATTTTTGGTCAAATGCATGGTGCAACAATAGATAGATCTTAGAGCATGATATCATTAATTGAGGATTCAAGATGAGGATATTCCAAAAATAGCTTTCAAGACTAACTATGGGCATTATGAGTTTACAGTGTTACCTTTCGATTCAACTAATGCACCAACAACATTTATGAATCTCATAAATAGTATATTCAAAGACTATTTAGTTCACTTTGTTTTGGTATTTATGGATGACATTCTTATCTATTCCAAGAATGAAGAAGAATATCTAGAACATCTGAAACTAGTTTTGCAATGGTTGTGAAAGCACAAGCTATATGGAAAATTGTCTAAATGTTCATTCTTTCAAAAAAGAGTGTAATTTCTAGGGCATATTATTTTTATGGATGGTATTTCTGTAGATCCATCTAAAATAAGGGCCATTATGGAGTGGCCAACACCTAAAAATGTGCATGAGGTAAGGAGTTTCATGGGGTTAGTAGGCTATTATAAGAAGTTAATTCTAAACTTTTCCAAGATAGCTAATCCAATTACCTCCTTATAATGGAAAAACCAAAAGTTTGACTAGTCTGAGAAATGTGAATTAGCTTTTCAAGAGTTGAAAAGAAGACTTACATCAGCACTAGTGTTGAGAGTTCCTGATCCCAATGGATAGTTTTTAGTGATCACAGATGCTTTGTGAGA
Source organism: Torreya grandis (assembly GCA_037957365.1). Classification (NCBI taxonomy): domain Eukaryota; kingdom Viridiplantae; phylum Streptophyta; class Pinopsida; order Cupressales; family Taxaceae; genus Torreya; species Torreya grandis. The sequence continues at coordinate 6,615,896 of JARHVA010000192.1, read as the reverse complement.
AGGTTTATATGGATTTCTCATGTAGGATGGAATAGTGGTAGATTTTAAATTAGGGAAGTTGAAAAATCATGAGGTGAATTATGTTCCTCGTGACCTTGAACTTACAATGATTATTCATGTTTTGCAAGTTTGGCGACATTATTTGATGGGAAAAACATTTGAGCTCAAGACTGACAACTGAAGGCTCAAATATATCTTCCCCCAACCAAATTTAAATGCTTGTCAGAGACGTTGGTTAGAGTTCCTTTCAAACTATGACTTTGATATCAATTACATCAAAGGTAAAGAGAATAAAGTAGCTAACACTTTGAGTTGTAGAAGGTACATAACAGCTGTAGCTATTATTAAAATTATTTTTAGAGATCAAATGGTTAATTTCTCATCAAGAGATGATTACTATGACTAGGTCAGAGAAGCATTATCTAAAAATGCCCAAGATCCTTGGTATAAAGGATACAATTTTGAGAGTGATGGTCTTTTGTATTTCAATAAGAGGATGTATGTGCCTGATCAAGAGAATCTACATAGCACAATGTTAAAAGAGTTACACAATGCCCCATATTTGGGATATCCAAGAGTAATAAAACTCATGATAGAGCTTAGACCTCTATATTTTTGGAAGGGAATCAAGAAAGATGTCGTAGATTTTGTGTCATGTTGTCTAGAATGTCAATGAATGAAATTTGAACATGTACACTCAATTGGATTACTATATCTGTATGATAAACCAAAGTGGAAGTGGTAGATGATTAATATGGACTTTGTCCAAGGTTTACCAATGTCATGGAGTAGGCATGCTATAATCTTGGTAGTTGTTTATAAACTAAGGTGGATCATTTCATACCAGGCAACTTGATAGATGATGTGCCTACCCTTGTGAAGAGATTCATAAAGGAAGTGTATAAGTTGCATGGATTTTTTGAGAAGATCATTTTGGATCAATATACAAAAATCACTTCTAGGTTTTGGATTACTCTAAACTTAGCTTTAGGCATGAACCTTAATTTTAACACTGCATATCATCCAGAGACTGCCAGTTAGACTGAGTGAGTAAATCAAGCTCTTGAGGATATTTTATGTATATATTACATGGATCAAAAATAAAAATGGTAAGATTATCTTCCATTGGTTGAGTTTGCCTATAACAACTCATACAAGTCTACTTTGAAATGGCACCTTTTGAAGCACTATATGGTAAGAGGTGCAAGACACTAATCAGTTGGGACAGGTTAGAAGACAAGGTAGTCTTTAGGCCTGAGATGTTTTCTAAGATGGAAGAATAAATCAAATTAACTAGATAGAGATTGGTCAAGGCCAATGATAAACAAAAGAGTTATGTTGATTTGAAGAGGACAGATAGACAATTTTCTATTGGTGACAAAATGTTTTTATGGGTTAAGTCGTAAAAGAGCTCGATTAAGTTTGGGAAGTCAACAAAACTATCACCTAGATATATAGGACCCTTCAAAGTGTTAGAATTGGTAAATATTATTACGTATAGGCTTGCATTACCACCATCACTAGCTCTTTTACATAATGTTTTCCATGTATCATATCTCAAGAAGTATATAGTTATTTCTTTGTATGTTTTGGATTGGAATGCTTTGTAGGTTTTGGACCCCAAGGTGGTCATGATAGAACCAGTCAAAGTGATTGACACTCATAAACTTCATTTTTGTAATAGAGAAGTGTCATAGTGCAAGGTCTTGTGGGATCAATACTCTAAGGATAGTACTATTTGGTAAGACTTTGATGAGTTCTTCAGACTATTTCTACATTTATTTGCATGATTGATGCTTGATACTATGTTGTTATTTCAATTAAACTCTTTTGATATTTTGAAACTATTGTTTGAATAAGTGTCATCAGGATGATGACTAGTTTTAGTGGGAGAGGATGTTACATCCTGATTTCACCCTATATTTTTACCTTTAAATCTATGGATTTGGAATGATTAATAACTTATTATTTATTGCTTTGATTTGAGCACTATGATAAATGTTATTTGGAACAATGATATTAATAATTTATATACATGATGTTAAAGTTGTGTTTGATTATTATGTGCATTGTAGATGTATACTTATTAGTCTTGCATCATTGATTATACATATGATGACTTAGACTAACTACATTTTTGATATGAGGTGGATCTAGGATTGGTCTTACTCTCAGAGCATAATGAGGGAGAACATCATCAGAGAGGTTAGTGCAGATGGGATGAATGCAGTATGATAGAATGTAAATACTAGTAACCCAAATTCACATACCATCATAGATTGACTTGTTAAGTTTATTGCATTAATCTGGTTGCTAGTATTATGCTCGTTAATGCTATAATAGTTTGCATTGATTATATTTCAGTTGTGCTTTAAAAAGAATGAGTTCTTATTCTAAAATTGGTTATAGTGATTACTATGTTTTGAGATGCTTTATATTTTACTCTATAAATTGTGTCATTTATGCATCTTTCAATAAGAAATAAAAGTCGTAGTAATGTTATATTTAATTTGTCAAAATAAAGATTTATTATAATCTTAAACTATTTAATTATTGTATTAGACAATTATTGATTTATGACATTCAACATATTAATTATGCTAATTAAATATGTGTATAAATCCTAATTAAACACTAGGATGAACATATACTTTAAAAGACTTATTTAGTATTAATCATGTGGAATTGATTATTAATTAGTAATGCATGAAATCTTACGATGGATTTATTTGAAAAGGTGAAGTTGAGTTACCTTATTATTAACTTGGGAAATCAAGGGAGATAAATTGGAAATTTATCTGATAATTATTTGTGGGACTCCCAGTTAATTATGAGAAACAAAGCCAACAACGTTGGTTTCAAGTGGCATGCAAATAAAGGGAAATGGGGAGTAAACGATATTAAGAAAAGGGAAAGAGAAGGATTTAGACACAGAAGAAATATTAAGAAAGAGAGCTAGAAGTTGGAAGAAGAAAGAAGGATTTGGAAGCAAAAGGGGAAATTTCATTTACAATGAAGGGAACAACGTACTAGGTGGGTACTGTAATTATTTTAATGGTGTATTTTATATTAAAATAATTTTGGATTATAGATTTAAATATATTTACATAGTATATTTATATTAGAGAAACTCTATAAATTTTATGAGTAATATCTATAGAGACTTGTTAGAAATATTCTTCATCCTAGTATGCGTATCACTCATATACCAACATCTCATTCATAAGATTTCATTTTATTCCTCTTAGAGCCCTACATCTTAATACAATGAACTGCATGTGATTCTTATGTCAACATATTAATTTTGGAAGCCTGTGTATTGAATTTTGAGGACCACATGGTATTATTGTAGCAATGAGTTTCAAATTGACTCTTTAGTGTTGTGTTGTGATTAGATATTCTAAATTGCATTCTAGAAAATAAAATATATATATTAGACCATGTTTCAGCTAAACTCTATCTCATAATAGGAAGTCATTGGGTTTAAATAGATAGCTATATATACATATTTAAATACAGATCCCAGTCTAAAGTTAAGATGCCCAACCATGTATTAAATCATCCAGTGTTAATTCGAGGCTTGAGAATTATATTAAAATCACTATGTTTGGTGTTACATACCGTGTAAATAGAATTGACAGTGCTGAGTTTAAAAACATAGAACATTGTGTACATTGGGTGTATACTTATTAAAATCATTGAGTTTTTATATCAAGTTTTATTCCTTTTTTCTTAACTCAGCCCAAGAACAACACCACCACTATTCTTTTATCTCAGCAGTTTCAATTCAAGCAGAATTGCATTCCATTTCAATCAAGGATTCAATAGACTACCAATATGCATTTATCTCCATGTCTGGGTAGAACATATATAAAATGTATATGTACTATGGTCGTGGTTCCTTTTGGGAGTACGAGTCACTTCATGTCTACTTCCTGTGTTTATAAATTATATCATGAAAGTGAATTTCTTCGATTCTGTCACAATTTTCATAATTTGTTAGCCAGTGCATATTTGATTTTAAGTTATTGTGAATTGATGGGAAGGGTAGAGAGAGACCCATATATAGTTGGTTAAGTAATTTTATTTTATTATTAATGTATAAATATATAAGAAAAAACTATATATTTGGTTAGTAAGTTCATTAATCATGATTTCCTTATGTTTTTATAACAAGATTTTACATTTAAATCATATAATAAATGAAATTGGATGGAATTTTAGTATAAATATAAATCAAATGCCATGGAAACCTACAATTTGAATATCAGCATTGGTTTATACATTGTGATTAAATTATGTGGGAGAATTTATTTCATTTCTTAATATTTGGGGTTATTATGTGAAATGAAAGATATTATAAGGTTCATGAGGAAATTAACAAAATATGTTTGGAAATGATTGATTTTGTGGAAATACATATTTTTTGCTATTTTAAAAATATGAAAAATCATTAATTAGAGCCTTACCTTCCAAATTTTGTTTGTATTAGGGGAAACCAAATCTAACCATTTTGGAAACTGTCTAAAAGGTATTTATTTCTGAATGTACTTGTTTAAACAAACAAATTGGATTATGCTTGAAAATATATATTATAATTAAGTTAATATAGACTTTTGTTGTCATATTTGGTTAGCATAATTTTGCCAATGTATGCTTATTTTTATCAAATATTGTATGTATGTAATTATGATCCTTAGATTAGTTTATCCAAATGGTGGGCTTATGATTTGGATTGTTTAGCTATTATGGGGCCCATATTGATGATACTACCCAAGCAGTGAGATGATTTCTCAAGCCTGGTTATCATAACCAATGATGGGTATGGATAACTTGATCAAGTGTTGTGTTATGAATTTAACTGATCCAAATGATCTTATGTTATTTAAAAATTTGACCAAAGTAATGTTGGATTAACATTGTCAATTCATATATATGATTTACATGTTGTGAGATATCATAGTAGAAATGTATTTTTCTTTATGATACATGTCATGTAGTATAATCTTATAGCACAAAGGGGTACTATCATGTCTCATTCTAGATTCTTGCATAGTTCTATCTACCTATCTTGTAGGAAGGGCCATTTCCTAATAGGGTATTGTGCAGGGAATCATTGGTCCATGGTTGGAGTGGTAAAGCACTCAGATGATACTCTAACTCCCCCATTGTAGTACATTCCTAGATATAACACTTGAGGTTATCAGAGGTACACGAGTTGGTATAACTTGAGCTTCTGAGAGTTAGTTATCTTTAAATTGTATATAAGGATAAATGCCTATCAAATTTTTAATTGTAATATTATTTACTTGAATAATTATTTTTGTATTATGAGATAAGCCGTAGCTGTGTCATTATGTATTTTCCTTCATGAAATTGTAACAATTTATGTTGCATTGGAAATTAAAGTTAAAATTTTATTGATTACCTATTATGATAATATATTGTGATTCTATAATTTTAAATAGAATACTTGTTTGAGGAAGTAAACTTTGTGTTATAAAAAAAAAATTTACTACTTTTGTTTTATTACTTATAGTAAGGTTGTAACATTTGCCAAGTTACAAGCTAGGTCACTATTGTAATTGATTTACACACATTGCATGATTCACATACAAGCCAACACATAGGGGAGAATAACATGAGTATGAGGCCCTCTTATGGAGTATTGGATAAGTAGGCATCACCCTTTTATATCGAGGTCACTATGGTTTAGCTTGACATTGTGTGCCAATTAACCTATTTTTCCCTAAGGTCATATTGAAGATACAAATCTAGCATTTTACCATTTCACTAGGAATGACAACCCATGACCCAGATTTGAATGCACTAGAGTGAAGGCAAGGCCAAACCTAGAAACATCTAGGTGGTCACATCCTATTTGAGCACATATTTTATACAAGACACTAGCATCGATGTAATTATCCCTAGTTGACGCAACTATCCAATGACCCAAATGCACTAGATCTAGAATATGATAATTGATCTAAAGTCTACTTCCTACATGTACTAGATCTAACACTATATCAACATCAAAAATATCTAGGAACTTTCCTTTATTTCATTTGTATATCTAACATAGTTGTACTTTTCATTAATAGCTTATCTCAATTTTATAAATTCAACATATGGTACCTCTGAGTTTAACACATTAATTAGCATGTTATAGATATGATATTCACCCTTGTGCCCTATCATTTCTATATCCTTAACTCTAACCACTAAATATGATCTTTATCCAAATTAGGGTTAAACATTTGGTGAACTCGATCCTTATGAATTCAATTTTTTTATTCATAGGGTTTTAAACTAGTTAGGGTTTCAAATTATCATACTTTTTAATTTCATATTGGTATTATTTTGCATGAAATCTAGGCACAACCCTAGATTGAAGGGTGTGTCTATTGAACATATTGAGCTTCTCCTCAACCCATCCAAGATGTCTCAAACCAATGAGGGATCTCATACCTTTGATCATGATGATACCCATGTTGATAATGAAAAAAATCATGATAGGGTTATCATAGAAGAATATTCTGATAATGAAAATTTGGAAACAAATGAAAATGACCAAGTATATAATGACTGAGTGCATGCAATTAAATTTTTTTCATGAGCACATTCGCCAAAACCTTGAAGATCTTAATAAAATCTTAAAAACTATACTTGAAGCTAAAAATGCAAAAAATATAGTGGATACATCCATCCCCTTAAACACAATATAATTTAATACATTTAATGGGGGCACAGATTATGTGTTCCAACCTCTATTCCCTGAAACTACTATTGATACATCTATTAGGAACTTACATGTTGTTTCAACACAAATATCAGTTTCAATGCCTATTAATACTCAAAACATGTTTTTAGACCTTGTGATGACTACTCAAATTACTAATCAAAATCCCACAAGGCCTATAGTTCACTTGCTCCTTCAAGTCATGAAGACCTTGCAATATAAGGCTAAAAACTTTGAATAAAAGGCTTAAAAGTCTTCACATGCTATATATTCAAAAGATGTTTTGCATAACCCTCTTGTAATTGAGATCTCTTTGTACCCATTTTTATGATGGCATGTGTGATCTTGAACAACATATTTGAATATTCTATGTGGAATGCCTTGATTATGATTCAAATGATAAACTTTTGACCAAGTTATTTACAAGGATCCTCAATGACTATGCTTTGAGGTGGTTTTATGACTTACCTCTCCAATCTGTGAAAGCATTCGAACCTCTTACATATCAGTTTTAGGCACACTTTTATATTAACATTATCGAAAAGGTTTCCCATGCTCAAATTGCAAAGATCAAACAATGAACCAGACAATGAATATGTCTTGAGATATAATATAATGCTAGCTAAAATGACTAACCCTAAGGTAGACAAATAATTGCAAGATGTATTCAAGCAAAGTTTAGTAGATCCTTTACATGGGTCCATATTTTTTTAAAAAGTTTTAATATTTCTCTAACTTATGCCATGTAAAGGACTGTGAAATGAAACTTATGTCATTGAATAAGCTCAAGTATGTAGCAAACACACTAAATACATCTACATCTAGTATAAAATTTATCATTAAACCAAGTTATAAGGTAAAACCTCCCAAGATTGAAAAGGATACAAATGCCATAGTTAACACAGTTACACAACAACATAATCAAATTATCCTATCTAATGCACCAAAGAGACAATTTACACATTTACATGATCCTCCAGCTTCATTACTCCCATGGTTGTTAGAATGTCATCTTATATCTCTCCTTCCTACAAAGGTTGATGTAAATAGACATCTACCCAAAGGATATGATACAAATGCTTATTATGACTATCACCAAGGCCTTAGACATTATATAAACATATGTTTTACCCTAAATCATAAGATCCAGAACCTCATCGATGACCAAAAAATTACATTTGATGATCCTCCAAAGGAATTAGGTTCAAAACCTAGTGATCACCATAACCATAAATTTTTTAACAATCCTTTGCAAGATCATTCCAAAAAAGAAACAAAAGTTCAAATGGAATTTAATGCATATCCTCCTCCATCATATTATGGACACCCACTAGATGGGGTCATTCATACTTACACGTGACATATACGTCTTATGGTTTATAAACCTGCTATTTCTTTTGATGACAATAAAATTAAGGATGATGACTCAGATCTTCATTCTGTATTCATCTGAGCATTCCTTGATAAACACACCATACATAGTTTTATGATTGATATGGTGTAAGTAAAAATGTTTTCATCATGACATTACTCATGCAATTGGGTTATACTCATCATGATTACACCCCTCTACTAGATCAGTCAAAGTGTTTGATGGGACCTCCCATAAGGTTCTTGGTAAGATTGATCTACATTTATAGGTTAGTCTCACACATGTGGTTACTACTTTCTTATTTATACCTTATACAGGTGTCTTTGACATGTTATTGGGATGACCTTAGATACACACTATTTGATCAGTACCTTTTATAGTGCATGGGTGTGTTAAGTACAATCATGCCAATTGAGTAATTACATTTTTTAGTATTCCATATGATCATCCTGTTGAACAAGAGAAATTCATACCAAGGGAGTTAATTATCAATAATTTTAAGTCTAATCCACCATAAAAGGGTAAGCAACAAGAAATTATGTTTACTACATGATTAATACTTGAGAGACCTTTACATTACAGATAGATAATGGGTTCCATGAAATCCTCATATTCTACACACCATATTTAGATATACAAAGCACCTAAAAATGTTCTTACTATTGATATTCCAAATAAACCACAAAATACATAGAGATGGGTTACAAGAACCCCTATTCCTTCTATTGGTATTTCATGACCGTAGAGTCCCAATGCACATACATTAGGCATTATAGATACTATAGTGATAAATATTGCACCTACACATGCTCCTTGACTATATCACTAGTTTCTTACACTAGGTTTTGAGTGGGGAGATACCTATGATCATCCTTTGTAAGAGATCATAGGATGATATGTCTTCATCATAAAAAATGCCAAAAAAATAAAAAACATTAAAAAATCTGAAAACATTTTCAGCACCTACATGTTATATTGGCCCCTTGGCATCTGTGTTAGTTTCATATTGAGTACTAACATATCATTTTACTCCTACATACACATGAACTAGCATACACAAATACATGATATAGTTATGGGTATTGGGACTTCCCTCTAATCGCATCATCAAGACATTGGGGGCATCCATCTTCTATGATATTGATATACTTAGGTTGTATGATTCAATGATAACTCTACAATATCATGTTTGAGCTTACATATGCACTTACACGTGCATATTATCCATGTTTATACATTAAATAGGGTACTTTATATGCTATGTACTTGACTTTTTTTGCTAACACATTCAACCCATGGGCCACTATGACATGTTTATGCTGATTTCTTATGTTTTTCCTTTACACACTTCCTTGAGTGTTTTACCTTATTATTGTCTTGATATTTTTTAAAGAATTTGAATAGGCTCCATTATATGAATCCCTTGTGCCTATGATTGCGTTCTTGTATATTTGAATATGTCAATCCTTGATTTTTTAGATAGTTGACTAAGTCATGTCCATTCAATTTTACAATATTTAAACATGCCCCTTGTTTACAATATCCTTTAGACATGCCATGGTGACATGACTTCCATAATTTTCATAGTTTTTAGATTACAATGGGGGCATGTTTTGGAAGCATGTTCTCCACACTCACATGGTATATAGTACTTACACCATTTTATAGATTTAATGGGGGATGTCATGATGACATGGCTTCCACACATTCATAATTTTTAGATTCAGTGGGGGCATCCTTTGGAAGCATTTTCTCCACATTCATTTAGTATGGTACTTATAACTCACATATTCATTGGGGGCATGCTTTGGAAGCATGTTCTCCACACCTACTTAGTTTTCAACATCTTCAGTTTACAATGGGGGAATGTTTTAGAAACATGTCCTCCACATTGGTACTTATATCAGTTTCATATTTCTCCATATATAATGGGGTCATGCTTTGGAAGCATGTCCTCCACACACAATTTTTTAAATTGGCCAAAAAACATAGTTATATAATTTTGATACACATTTGTGGTAGAATTTTATACATGGTACCATTATTCCACATAGTTTTAATATGAAACAAATCTAAGGTGCATATGATATAAAACATGTGCCTAATATTACAAAATATAAATCAATCTTAGATTCTAAAACTATTTCATATACTAATACCCAATGGACTTTACTGACTTTAACGAGCCAATCTACTACAATAGTTGGTTCACATTTTGGTATGGTTAAGGTGATTAAATCATTCAATCTTACCAAGTTTTCAATGTAGACTTGATCATCCAAACTCACCATGTTACAAGTATCATTGGGTTGCACAGTTGAGCTAATCTCAACTACCAAGTGGCAACTCATGTTTGCTACAAGTTGGGGGCATGTGCCTTCCAATCTCTTTCTTTCTCTCTTTCTCTCTCTCTCTCTCTCTCTCTCTCTCTCTCTCTCTCTCTCTCTCTCTCTCTCTCTCTCTCTCTCTCTCTCTCTCTCTCTCTCTCTCTATCTCCTTGCATATATTCACTTAAAATAAATATCTATATTTATCCCAATCTCATTTTTAGAGCCTTACAATAATACATTTTTTAGAAAAAAAACTTTCCAATAGACAAGGTGGTTACATAGACACATAGGTGTACTCCTAAACCTTACTCTTTCAATTTCAATACATTTCAAGTAATTTTGACCTAGATTATATGCATTGATTATATACTATAACATGTTCTTGGTTACAGGTCAGTCACCAGTAAAACACTCAAAACCATATTCAATAAAACACTCAAATTCAACTCATGTAAAGACAAGGTGTGTATACACATACATGTACTTATTCCTTTACTTTAAACTAAAAATTTAATTACTAGATTAAAGGAGGGTAAATGTAGATGATATTTTATGATTATGTAACATCTCATTTTTGTACACTTGGCAAACTCATGACTTTGGTTTTTCCTCTCAGCTCTATACATGCCTTGCTTTGATAAGCCTTGCATCTATTATATCTTGTGCCCCTTGGCCTATTTCTTAATCTAACCAATATAAACCAACCTTATATTGATGCCATAGACATCCCATCTTGCCTAGAATGCTTAAAATATATTTATCTTACACCTTTATAGGTTTTAATCTTGTGCCTACTCTCTTTATCCTTGGACACTAACGTCTGGGTCAAACAGTAGTGGTGACATTACTGTCCTAGCCCAACATAAGTTTTCAATTGCATAAAGTCATATAATTTGTAAATGATATCTATTACAATGGTCAGCCTAAGTGATTTAATGTCAGTTATCTCTTGATTGGATTAGTATAAATATAATATCAATCCTCATTCATTCCTCACCTAGCAATTAGACCAAAAGAGCACTCAAGAAACACTCAAGTTACTAAAAGCTTTCCTATCCTACCCTATTCTAATATCAGTCAAAGGAACAATCCAAATACATGACTGAAGAACTAAAAGAGTAGTCATAAGGTCATATTTTCCAAGTTACAAGCTAGGTATTTATTGTACTTGTTTTACACACATTACATGATTCACACACAAACCAACACATAGGAGAGAACTACATGAGTCTAAGGCCTTATTTTAGAATATTAGATATGTAGGAAACACCTTTTGACAATGGGGTCATTATGGGTCATCTTGAAACATGTGTCCCCTTTTTCTTGAAGGTTATATTGAATATGCAAATCTAGGGTTTTACCATTTCACTAGGAATGACAGTCTATGACCCAGATCTAAATTCACCAAAGTGAAGGCAAATCCAAAACTAGAAGCATCTAAGTAGTCATATCATGTTTGAATTCATATTTTTTACATGCCTTTATGACATGCCCCCACTAATATTCCAAGCTGATGCAAACTATGCTAAGTGTAGAGAACATGCCTCTATGACATGAAAAGTACTTAGTTATTTCTAATGCTAATATAGTGCTATATTTGGTACATATGAGAAGTAGGTAGGAATTCAATTTTGTATCAATTGTCATATTCTAGATTTAGTGCCTTTATCTCTTTGGAAAATTGCGTCAGCTTGGAATAGTAGTGGGGGCCTGTCATAGAGGCATGTTCTCCACACTTGGCATAGTTTTCAGATTCAGTGGGGGAATGTCATATGGGCATTGCTTATATATATTCAGATTTTTTATATTTAGTGTGGTCATGTCATATGGGTATGGATTTCACACATCATTTTTCATATTTAGTGGGGGAATGCCTTAGAAGCATGTTCTCCACAAATATTCAATATTTATCATCTCCAAATTACATTAGGGGCAATTTTTGGAAACATATTCTCCACATTGGTACCTATATAATTTTTTAGATTTCTCCATATATAGTGGGGTCATGTTTTAGAAGCATGTTCTCGACACTTACATAGTTTCTGATTTGGCCAAAACATATAGTCATATGATTCAGATTCATAGTTGTCACATAATTCTACACATTGGTACCATTGTTATACACAATTTTAGCATGATAAATATTTAAGGTGAATATGCTATAAAATTTGTGCCTAATATTATAAAATCCAAATCAATTTTAGATTCCAATTTTTTTTACATATTGATACCCCAATCAATTTTTGAGTCTAGTATTTCATAAAAATCTATGAACCATCCAAATTTACCAAAATTAGATATGATGCATTGTTATAATAATTTATAGTTTCAAAATAATTTATTTTATTAACCCCTATGAAATTTACTTCCACACATGTGAGTATACCAATGGGATATCTCAAGGCCCCATAGTTAGATAAATGTCATATATTAGCACATGTAATGTATGTTTTCCTAAATTCTCCCATGTAATTTATGGCATTATGTTAATATTTGATCCTATATCTAAAAATCCATTCATAAAATCTTAATAATTTAATATCACATCCAACAAAATTGATTAATCTCATATTTACAGGTTGTGTTCAAACCATTGTTATTTTTTATTAACCTATTATATCATCTTCCATTTTTCATTTTACAATTATTTATGTGAATCCCCAAATATATTTATTAGCATTTCACTTTCTAGTAACTCTTTTTAATCTTACATCACTTATTTATCTTTTTATAGTCATTTAAATACCATTTTTTCCATTTGTGTCCATACTTATTCCACTTTACTATTATCTTGATCATCAATGCATTTTAGTCTATGTATTTAACTATGCCTCTAAATCATTTCCTGAGAATGTGGTACCCATTTCATATGATGTGTACCTTTTTTAGGTATTGTGCCTATGAGCTCTTTTATGTTCATTCCCTCAATTCAAATTATTGCTTGTCTATGGGGAAATTTAATTAATCATGTGTACCGATTTCATGGTAGATTCCATAATTAATATAACTTGCCTCTATAGGGTTTATTTAAAGTTTAATTTTATACCACATTCAAAACAAGTGATCATTTTGATATCTCATTTATATCTTCCTCCTCCTTGGTATATACCTTTGTATTCAACTATTTTTTCTTTGTCATATCCTATAAAGTATCCTCCTTAATTTTCTCCTTGGTTCCAATTATAATATTCATTTGTAAACATTATGGTTTAAAACTTGGCTTTGATGGAGGTGATATATGTGATTTCATTTTGGTTTTATAACCATGCACCACTAGGGTTGTGTTATAATGCTAATACAATTAAGGTATGTGTTGATAAAACATTGATATCATTTTATAATCATTCCATTAATCTATAATATTCTTATCTTTATAACTATTAGTGTATGTATATTCTTCTATTAATGGACACATCCTTTAATAATTTTTCTCCCATACTTTTATTTATATCTCATTATGTGGGAAACCTATTTCCATTTTTCTCTTAGTGCCACATACCTCACATCATATTTTTGGACTTTCGAAACTCTATGGTGGAGTATAATATCAAGTGTCTCCTTTCATCAAAATTTATTTATTTAACCTCAAAAATGTCAACTCTTTCTTCATGTTTTCTAACTATCCTTTCATTGTAACATCATTCTCCTTTATCCATGATTATTATTATAATATTTCAACCATTTCTAGGGTCTCCATAATTGTTTTAAACTTAATTTCATCCATAGAAGCTTGTATGTATAACACTAATCCTAAGATGATCCATTTTATCCTTTATTTTTTATCAAATTGTTCTTATAACTTTCACATTACTTCTTTAAACCATTGGCTATGATCCTTCACTATCTCACATGCCTTCTATACAAGGTATATTATCTGAGTAACACTCTTTGTTGGTACATCATGGTAGTGAAAATAAAATTTAATTGTATTTTGTAATTCATCCTAAACATATTATGGTGTGGGATTATCTACATATATCATTTCATTGTGTCATATCTTATTGTACCCAAAAAAAAAAAAAATAAATTATTTGATGATTATTTATCTCATGACACCTCTAGTAAAAACTAAGAACAAACTAGTGATCCTATGTGTATTTGTATCTTTACCAAATAATGGTAGTTTAATCCTATTTTGTATATTATTTGAATAATATATCTATATACATTTATCTTGGATAGTTTATCTTTTTCCTTGTATTTCCTCACTATATTCTATGTAACTATTATACACTTATTCAATCTATCTTAGTTTCTCCTTATTCCTAATAGTGACACATGGGATGGTTATTTATCCAAGGGTTTCATATATTTACATGGTATATTTTAGGTTGGGGGTTTATAATCATGTATCTTTTTATATCTCCATCTCATTTTCCCCCCTTTGTCATCTACTTCTACTTATTTAACTTCCTCCTCATTATCTCTAATCTGGTTATTTTTCCTTTATCTTCTACATAACTAATTTATTATTCCTCACCTTCATTTATTTTTCCACTTATCAATATATCCTTATTCAATATCATCTTCATTATCTATTATGTCTTATTCTATCTCCTTATCTTTTCTCTCTATCTCTCTTTTTCCTCTTTTCTATTCTATTTTTTTAATTTTAATCTATTAATTTTTCAAAATTATTATTGATATTATTAAATTATTTTAATTTGTCCTATTAATTATATTTATTACACCAAAAAATCATTCATATTTTATCCATTTGTTTTATACTTTCAAGTATCACCCCGATTCTCATGCACCATCCTTTACATGCCTAGCCCCTTATATAAGGCTAGCACATGTTTTTAATTTCATCCTCTTTCCCTTAGGAATATGACAAAAAAAAATATTGGATATTTTCTTCATTAAAAAAATTATTCTACTCAATGTGAGTTAATTCCCTCTAGACATTAGATAACCAAATTTCATGTGGTGCCACCAACTGTTGAAATAAAATCTATGACTTAGGTATAGATATGTATGAAATTCAAGATGAATTATGTTAGAAGTAATGTTATATAGAGGTTAATATTGGTGGTTAATAATTATTTAATATTATATTTAATTATATATTCATTCACATACACTATACATAATTCACAAATATTTTCAACTCTAACTCTCTTTATTCATATATACTAGAATAAAACATTTGCTACATTTTATAAATATCTTTATTTTATGCCTCCACATCATTTATCTCTATATTATTTATCTAATTATATATTTCCCCTTACTTCTCTTTTTAATATTTTTTTATTCTTATGTGCTCTTATTATTATCTTCATTTTTACACCATTTTACATCATTAGATAACCATTAAAAGCTAAAGGCTACATCTCCTCACTAATAATTACTTTTGGTAACTAGTGATTTACACTTATTTACCTTTTAAAATAAAAATTAGAGAATATTCACACATATACCATAATATATATGAATTTTTGTTATATAAAACATTATATATTATTCATCTAAGTGCCTTTAACATGTTGTGAAGCTCCATATAATATTGCACTTATATTACGGTATGATTGTAAAATTTACAATGTAATGTGGTATGATTTTAGACTTTGTGGTGTATCTTTATAATATTTTGATTATAATGAAGAATATTTCAAACATGCATTGACATAGAAATATATGAATGTATAGGCAAAAATAAAGAGGCAAAAAAATAATATTATACCACCATTAGGGATACAATTGAATTAATAGAAAAAAAACACAACTAAATCGACATGGGCGGGTCCATTATTTTTTTCTGATTTTTGAAATTGAAATGTTAAAAATATATAAATACTAAAGTATGACCTATATAATAGTATTGAATAACTCTTTAGGCTTTAAGAGGTATTATAGGATAATTTTAAGTTGTTTAGAAAGAATTGTTATGAACAATAATTCACTTCATGACATTCATGTTAACTAACACTTTTATGTTATTGAAAGCATTAAGTTTAACTAAAATTTATATGAAATTAGTTTTTTGATATAAATGAGGATGATTTCCATTGTTTTAGAAAAACATTATGTGATAAATAATATGATTTGTGCCATTCATATTAAATAAGTTTTTTGGGATAATGGAAACATTTGATTTAAGTAAACTTTCTATGGAATTAGTGGTTAGATCTAAATGAGGATGATTTTGTGATTTTTGTGATTTTTTTAATTATGATCTATGTTAATCAACCAATATTGGATCCAACATTAACACTTGTCCCATTCTCATGCCATGTGATAATTATGGAGACGCTTCTTTGGTCTATGCTACATTAGGTGGATCTAGACCACTAGATCCTATTGTAAATCACCACTATTTCTCATTTAGCCTCATTATTATGGTATTCAAATATTATTAGGGTTATAACCTATGTTATAACTCTCAAAATCTAATTTTTCTCCTATGTTACTATAAAATCCCTATAGTGTCAACACTATAGACCATAGCTCACGAGTAATGGAATATGGCGGTGTCATAACATAACCATCAAGAGATGATTATTCATACATGAATATATTTGTAATTATATAATGGACCTCAACCTAACTACATGTCACACACACACACACACACACACACACACACACACACACACACACACACACACACACACACACACACACACACACACACACACACACACACACACACACACACACACACACACACAAATCTAATTTTTCTCCTATGTTATTATAAAATCCCTATAGTGTCAACACTATAGACCATAGCTCACAAGTAATGGAATATGGTGGTGTCACAACATAACCATCAAGAGATGATTATTCATACATGGAAATATTTGTAATTATATAATGGACCTCAACCTCACTACAAACAGACACACACAAACACACACACACACACACAAACACACACACAAACACACACACACACACACACACACACACACACACACACACACACACACACACACACACACACACACACACACACACACACACACACACACACACACACACACACACACACAACATTAGTAGTAGACAAGTAATTAAAATAAGTTACACTAGAATATAATAGTCATACATATTTATAAAGAGTATGGTATATATAGGATGAATATAAATAAAATGCATTTACTCTTTGAGTCATAAATATCTCTCTCTCTCTCTCTCTCTCTCTCTCTCTCTCTCTCTCTCTCTCTCTCTCTCTCTCTCTCTCTCTCTCTCTCTATCTCTCTCTCTCTCTCTCTCCACCAATTTTTTGAAAAATATTTTAAACATACACATAACATCATCTAGATCCTTACCTAGAGATTTATCCATCGAGTTACTTCTTGGGCTCCAAATCATATTATTTTGAGTATGATTAGGATTTATGTTATAATGATTAATAAGGTGATTTGTATATATACTGAGGTGAAAATTAGCTTGAGTAATGGAATCATGCTTTATATTACCCTCATAATCTTTAAAAACTTTATCAAAGGCTTGTCAATACTCTATTTTCATATAATCATGGACAAAGTAATGAGAAAGGATAGAATAATATGGTAAGATATTAAGATAAAAAAAGATTATGTGGATGACCCCAATTAGGATTAAAACAAAAAAAATTATTGGTTATGAAGAAAAATAATTAGATATATCAATCCAGTTCACAATGATTGATGTAGATATAAAATATAGAGTAGATAAAAAAATAGATCATAATAATAATATTATAGTAAAACACATACATACTAAATGTTGAAAACATAAAAAGAAAACCATAAATATAATATTAAGCCACTTTGAGGGGAAAATTCCAAAACCATGAATTAATAATATAATTTATAATATCTTCCTCAATTACTAACCACTACCTTATATATAAACCCAAATTAGGTTATGGTTGATCTATAGGATGACACTACTAACATTATTAATATATATATATATATATATATATATATATATATATATATATATATATATATATATATATATATATATATATATATATATATATATATATATATATAATTTTTATATGCCAAAGTAAAAGGTTATGTTATCACTAATTAAACCACACATATCCCTATACATTTTATATGTGAAGGGCATATCTCAACATTGAAAAATCTTGGGTGCTTTTATGAAAATTCTTCATCCTCCCATGTTTCATCCTCACTAGTTAGACTATTCAAGTTAATAAAATAACTCCTTAATGTCACTTGTTTTTAGCCTCTTAGTTCATGTATGAAAGATATCCTCAAGTTCCAAAATAATGTTTCCATCCTCATCCTTATAAGGTAATTCAATATATGTGGATAGTC
Organism: Torreya grandis; assembly: GCA_037957365.1. Taxonomy (NCBI): domain Eukaryota; kingdom Viridiplantae; phylum Streptophyta; class Pinopsida; order Cupressales; family Taxaceae; genus Torreya; species Torreya grandis. The sequence continues at coordinate 6,597,170 of JARHVA010000192.1, read as the reverse complement.
TCCATCCAATTACCTTCATTAAGTAGGATACACAAAACACCAAATGTATGCATTCATATTGAGGCACATTTAACTTGTATGTAACATTACCAATATTTTTAAAGATTTGGTAAGGGTTGTAATAAATTTATAAGATTTATTTTTTATTATTTTTTACTTTATTTTAAGAAAATTTTATTGTATTGTTTTATGTGCAAAAATACCCAATCATCTAATTAAATTTTAATTTCACTATAGTGTCAATTTATTTGTTTCTTCATTCAATTTTTTGCACTTTATATCTTCTCTCTTAGACTATATAATACCTAATATTTGTTTTTAGTGTAAAAAATTAGAGAATTTAGTTATTATTTAACACTAAAATATATATATGGGGAATCTATGGTTAAATGGGTAGAGATAGCCTAGGGCACAAGGATGGTAGACTATCTCTAAAAAATGCCAATTAATTTAAAAAACTCAAGTAAAACATATACTAAATTTATTATGATGAGATATGATGAAAATGGAAATGAAAAATATGCTAGATATTTTAATGATAATGAAAAAAATATAATTATATGATTATGATGTTAATACATATATGTATTTGGAATAAGTGAAAAGTAGGCTGGATGATACAGAGCATCACAAGGCATCAAGAATGTAAATGTGTTTCAAAGGTTCATTATAACCATTTTCAGTATTTTATGGGTATTATAGGTATAATTTTTATGTTCTTGAGTAATTAGTGTGTTTCTATTACTTTTAAGTTTTCCCACCAAAATCCCAAATTTGAAAATTTGAATTGTTAACTAGGCCTTGAATGGTTAGTGGGATGTTTCAAGAATTCCTAAGGTTTTTAAATGAATTAAAGGGTAATTTTAGGTCATAATAAGGTTTTTTATGGTGTATTGACATAAATTTCATGGAACGCAACAATATAGGCCAAGAAAAGACAAGTTGTAATTGCTACTTGCATGAAGTTGGCAAGAAAAAGGTATTTGTTTGCATGTTTGGCATAGGAAGAGGAGTATGTAAATAGATGTATATGTGAAGATTATTTTGTGTATTAGGAGATAATATAATTTTTTTTTATTATAATATATGTTTGATTTATAGTGAATAAATATCAAAAATAGAGGAACTCTACCTGCCTTCATAAAAAATTATGTATATGACATGTTTGTAAGAAATAAGAACAATCAAACAAAAATGTTTTAAGATCATATGGATGGAACTATGGTGACTTTTGGTATGAATTTTTTTTTTTTTTTTTTATTCCTTGAATAATTAATGTTTTTTTTTTACTAACCTATTGGTTAAATTTGCAACCTATAGCCTTTAGAAGATTTATTTTTATTATATTAAAGAAGTAACATAATAGAGGTATTCCTTGAATTTTTAATATAGTCTTTTAGTGATGGGAAAATTGTATATAATATCTCACTAATTAAAAAAATTATTTTTTTATGGTTATAGTAAACTTAGCGATTGATATTCAATCTAAACATTCATTATGTTACACACAATTCTCCTAGAGACAATTTTGCCAATGTACAATAAAAAAAGATAGGTAAGTATTATGTTATGGTGGTTTGTAATGGGTCATTTATTTATTTAAATTATAAAAATGTTTAATAATTTATATTTTAAATCCATTTGTGAGTTTTATAAATCTATTTAAGTGTAAAACACCAGTTAGATTGTCATACCATCTTTCAAGTGTACTTAGAATTATGTATATTTGCTTATTAGAAATATTTAAGGGTTGGTATTAAACTTAAAACTATTGTAAAAAGGTGAGGATATGTGTGGAATACCCTAAACTGATTTTTTTTATTTTAAAGTGTTTAAAACTCCATATTTCCATTTTTTTCACTTTCAACCTTAGACAATCCTGTTAAGACCTAGAACTAGGGTTTGATCTTGAAATCACTTAATTTGAGTTTACACCCTCCAAAAATTATGAAAATTGGTAATATAATGATTTTTGTTGTACTATATATGATTAAAGATGTGTAAAACCCATAAATGATTATATAGTATGGTATCCATGACTATGGGGTTGCTTTATGCATAAAGAAACTTGATTGAGACAATGGGGTGTTGAGTTAGGTGGTCTACCTTCAGATTTGTGAGATAAAACTTTTTATAAAATTATACTAGGATAAAATATGTATATAAAATTATTTTTTTGGTTTTTCAACTTGATATATTTTTCATACCTACTAGATTTACATGAAAATAGGGTTACAAGCAAAGTGACTTTAAAGAAGGAAAGAATAGTTGGGTTGAGAGTTCATTCTTGGAGAGTAATTATTTATGTTTGGATGTGAAAAGGATTTAAAATTAAATATATGAGGATGTTATTATGATCCTAGTGTGGAGAAATGACCATGGGACTATGCATGAAGCTTTCAAGCCTAGGAAACTATGTGAAAGTGAGCTAGTTTGACACAAAAATGGAAACTCAAGTTGTGGAAAGGATGTAAGAGGTGATGATCATGGTTATATATATGATAAGAAGAGAGGGAGTTTAGAGAAATAATAATTGATAATTTATTTTCAATAAATAAGATAACTATGCACGTATAAAGAGGCTTACGAGCCTAGACAAGTGATATTAATAAAAGGGGTCAATATACAAGAAATCAATTGCATCAAAAAGGAAAATTTAGAGGCATTAAAGGAATTCAAGTCAGACATTAAATATAATTCAATGAATGAGGAGGTTTTAGGTATCAGTCACTACATCAAGTGGAATCAAATTAGGTAATCTCTTGTATAATTTATGATTTGGAATATTGAAGGTTGCTATTTGAGGTTGTTAAAGGTTATTTAAATTACATGAAGGTAATTTTTAAGAATGAGTAAGATAATTAAAGAGTTGTGGCAGAGCATCCCTAAGAATAGAGATAGTATAATCTCAAGAGAGAAGATTGATACTCCAAATGATATTTGTAGTTCCAAGGTGAAAAAGACTTTGATAAGAGTTCAAATAGACAAGGTAGAGCTTGAGACACCAAATCAAGGTAAAAAATACTTATCTAAAAATTATGAAGATAGAGAAGGTAAAAGAGAGGAAGGGATTGGATGATTTAGAATACCATAATGGGATAAAGAAGAAAGAATACCCAAAGAGAAGAGGGTTGGTTGTTGAAGAGAAAATGAGTGACACACACACACACACACACACACACACACACACACACACACACACACACACACACACACACACGCACACGCACACGCACACGCACACGCACACGCACACGCACACGCACACGCACACGCACACAGACATGCACACGCACACGCACAAGCACACGCACACACACACACACACACACACACACACACACACACACACACAGTATGTATGTATGTATGCCTATGTATATAAAAGGTTAGAGAGGATAAGATTTTTGTTGGAGCTCATGCAAGAAGAAGATAACCAATGGTATGGCTGGGTTATGAAGAAGAAGATAGTTAAGTGGCCTATAATGCTACTCATGGAGAGAAGAAAGAAGATTGTCAAGAGATACAATGAGAGGAAAAAGAAGTTGCTATGTAGACAACTCAAGTACGAAGTAAATAAGTTTAGGATGAATGAACAAGAGGGAGGAAAGTATCACATTGTGAATAAGGAGATATTCATGGATAAAAATCAACCTACGAAGGATAATATGGAGGAAAGCAAGCATCAATATTTTATATCTTATGATTTCTTGTCAGGTGTGTATGCAAGTACAAAAGTTAAGGAGGAAGAAGACCATGTTGAAGAAATAAATATTGAAAATGTGAAGGATAAAAATAATGAAAAACATGATTATGATGAAGAAGAAATGGATTTGACAACCATCCATAGAGGATGCCTCATGGAAGACATCAAAGAATAAACATTTAATCAAAAATATGGAGTTATTGGAGCTCAAAATTCTAAATTTGTATTACCTAAAGTAATCAAAGAGATAAAGCATATTGAATAGGAGTATGTAGTTGATGAAAAGTTTATAGATGATCAATATGACTAGCCATTTATTTATAAGAGATGGGGTTAATTACAAGAATAATTGGAAGCTTTAGAGCATGCCATAAATTATGAAGATAAGGAAATTTTTTTGCCTAAAATAATAGATGAAAAGTTAAGCATTTGGAATGACTCTAGAGAAATAAATAGTGATGGAGAAGGTATAATACATCATGGAACAACAAGGTATAAAATATGAATAATAGAATGGAAAAGTATCTAGATTGACACAAGAAGGATATAGAGTTGAAATATGAGATAAGGTACACACTTTGAAAGAGTAAAATGAGGAAGATGAGTTAGGATGGAGAGATTTGATGCAAGAAGTTCAAGATAATCTAATAGAGTTAATTAGTTAAGGTGAAAAGAAGATGTAAGTTATCCTAAAGGAGATAGAGGTAGAAATAAAAGATGAAGGAAATAAGGTGTCAAAGATAAGGATACTGTTTTCCAAGAGTACACTTTAATAATATGAGATTATAGTCCATAAAGGGGAAGAAAGTTAAAACCAAGCCATCAATTGCAAAAAAGAAGATGAACAAGCACTAATACAAGGTGATGAAAATAAAGTGGAAAGCTAAGGTAAGATAAACATAGAGTAATTTGAGTTTCTTAAAGATAAAGTAGGGAAAGATGATAATGAAATTTAAGAGAAGAAAGGACAAGTTAATAAACTCAAGAATATAAGATAGCATACTAGAGAGGTTTAGAAGAAGAAGAAAACAAGAGTAAGAGTATATGAAAGAGAACATGAGGTCGTAGAAGATACTATAAAATCTCATAAATTTAATTTGAGAGGAAGTAAACATGATATTATAGGTATGAATATGAAATATAAATATTCATTCCATGATCACATAGAATAAATATTCAAGGAATGAAAAGATCTCATGATAGAGCCAAGGAAAGAGGAGGACCACCATTATCCTCATAAAAGAGTCGATCAGAGGAAGAATGCATATTGGGAAGAGGACAAGACCAGTCCAAAGATGATTCAAAGGAGTAAGATTATGATAACATGGAGAGAGAAAAGATAGGGTATTCTTATCCCAAGAACAATATCAAATATCATGCCAAGAGGTGAAGAACAAAGGATCATGTAAGGAGGGACATAATCAAGTGAACAAAATAACAAGCCAATAAAGGAAAAACAAGGTAAGAGGTTAACCTTTTGAATGGGTGATGTTATAGATAATTTTATTAATGTTATTCATGATGATAACAAGACAAAAAATTTCCAAAAAATGTTGTGGTATGATTAAATTAATTTAATTAGTCAAGGAAATGTCCTTTCAAAATGAATAAATAGGATATGAGATGACTCACCACGATAAGATGAAATGTCATGAGAAGGAAAAAAATAAAATATAGTTGAGAGTATGAAATGTTTTAGGGAATAAAAAAGTTATAACCAACCATTATATCATGAGAATGAAGGATACAACATAATTGAAAAGAAAGACCAATAAAGAGTGCATGAACCAATCATGACAAGTGAAGAAGGAAACTATGGAGTAGGAGTATGAGTGAAGAATAAGTACAAACCATTAGAGGTAGAGCATGATATAGATAATTTATATATAGAGGAGATATAATATGAAGACAACAAGGAGTTTTAGTATGTTATACACTTCATGGAGATAGAGGATGAGTTAGAAAAGAGGAAAGACAAAGAAAGAAGAGAACGACAAAGGAACTAGATAATAAGAAAAGAGAAATACAAGAGGATAATAAAAAAGAAGAGCTCATAATATTTTAATAATAATAATTTTAAATCAATAAATAAGTTTTAACAAATGCATTTGAGTATGAGCTCAAAATTTTCCAACTTTGGGAGTATAATGCAGAGCATCACAAGTTGAAAAGAATGTAAATGTGTTTCAAAGGTTCATCATAACAATTTTATTATTATATGGGTGTTTGAGGTCATATAGGGACCATTGGAATGTTTTTAATATAATAATTTTCTTTGTGTTAGTGTGTTTTTAGGACTTTTGAGTTTTCCTGCCAAAATCCCAAATTTAAACATTTGAATTCTTAACTAGGCAATGGTGTTTAGGGGTGTTTTTTAAATTATTAAGGTTGGTAAATTATTTTAAGGTTCCTTAGAGGTATTTATAATTTGTGTTATGGCGTATTAATGTACATGTCATGGAAAGGATCAATATAAGCCAAGAAAAGACAAGTTGTAACTACCACTTGCATGGAATTGGTAAGAAAATGGTGTTTGTTTCTATGTTTGGTGTGGGAAGAAGAGTATTTAAATGTGAGGATGAGTGTGTGTATTATGAGAGAATATAATTTTTTTAGGAAAGGAGAGGTACAAGTTATAGTGAATAAAGATAAAAAAATAGATAAACTCTACACACCTTCATCAAAAGTTCTTGATATGAAAATTTCGCAAGCAATACGATAAAAAAATAATGTTCTAAGAGAATATGGGTGGAATTCTAGTGATTTTTAGTATGGAACCAAGTTAAAATTATTATCTTACTTACATAAATAATGGTTTATTATTATTAACCTATTTGTTCAAGTTGAAACCTATAACCTTTGGAAGCTCTATTTTTAATACATTCAAGAAGGAACAAAATAGAGGTACTACTTGAAGTTTCAATCTAGTAGTTTAGAGAAAGGAGCTTGGTATATAATCTCTTATTGATGAATAAAATCCTTTTGGGATTATTAGAGTACACTTAGTGATAAATTTTCAATCCTAACCTTCATTATGTTTTACATTATTCTCTTAGAGATAATTCTGTCAATGTACAACAAAATTGAATAGGTAAATCTTGTGTTATGGTGGTTGTGAAGGGGTCCCTAATTTGTTTAAATTATAAAATTGGTTTATAATTCATATTATATATTTTAAATACCTTTGAGATAATTATAAATCCATTTAAGTGCAAAATACCAATTAGACTATCACACAGTCCTTTAAGTGTACTCAAAATTCTATATATTTTTGTTTGAGTTATTTGAGGGTTAATATTGAACTTTCAGCTATTTTAAAAAGGTGTAGACAGGTAGGGAAGATCCTAAAAAATATTTTGTTTCATTTTAAAGTTTTTAAAACTCCATATTTTCCTTTGTGTTCAATTTCAACCTTGCACATGCCTATCAAGACCTAGATCTAGGGTTTGATCTTGAAACTCACTTAATTTGAGTGTACACCCTCAAAAAATTATGAAACTATGGGGTTTCTTTAGGCATAAAAAGACCTAATTAAGAGAAGGGGGTGTTGAGTTAGGTGGTATAACTTTAGAGATATGAGATAAAAAAATTAGGAAAATATAAGAGTATAAAGGGTGTATATAAAAGTGTTTTTTTAGTATGTAAAATTGATATATTTCTTTTACCTACTAGATTTGCATGAAAACATGGCTACAAAAAAAGAGACCTTAAAGAAGGAAAGAATAGTTGGGTTGAGAGTTAATTCTTAGAGAGTGATTATTTGTCTTTGGATGTGAAAAGGAGTTAAAAGGAACTATAATAGGATGGTAATATGAGCCTAGTGTGGAAAAATAACCATGGAACCATGCATGAAGCTTTCAATCCTAGGAACTATGTGAGAGTGAGATAGTTTGACAAAAGAATAGAATGTGAAGTTGTAAAAATTGTGTAGGAGATGATGATCATAGTGTTATTCATTATGATAAGAGAATAAGTGTAGAGAATGAGTAAGTGTCAATTGATCTTTAAGAGAGGATAACTATGCATGCATAAATAGGATTATGATCCTAGAGAAGTGAGATTAACAAAGGGGGTCAATATACAAGAAAGTACCTAAATAAAGAAGGAAAAGTGATATCCATTTAAGGAATTCAAGTTAGACATCAAATCCAAGGTAATGAATGGGAAGGTTTTAGGCAATAGTACAACATCATTGGATCTAGATTCTAGACTAGATACCTTATTCTAGAAATTGCACCTATATAGTTGTAGACACATGCATCAACGTAGGATAGTTGTGTGTTATTGTATAACTCAGATGTAGGTGTCTAATATGGAGTAACTAATAAAATTGGATGTGACCATGTGTATGATTCTAGGTTCTATTTCACCTTTTCTCTAGTTCATTCAAATATGGATAATCAATTATCACTCCTTTTCAAATAGTAAACCCTAGTTCTTCATCTTCATAATGGTTGTGGGAAAAATGGGTTAGTGGGCACATGATGTTGATATTCCCCAAATAACCATTTGTTAATAATCATTTGCTACATATCCACTACTCCTAAGAGGGTCTCAGACTTAAATAGTTATCCCCTACATGTTTGCTTATGTGTGAATCATGCAATGTGTGATAAACAAGTACATAGAGTGACCTAAATTGTAAATTATGTCTCATGGAATGCTAATTGAGTCATTTATAGTTATATATGTTATGTAATTATTACTAATATTGAAATATGAGAAAATATAGAAGCTTTTCTCACTTGAGTTCTTGATTGAATGATTTTGATCAGTTATGTTGTGAGTAGGTAAGAAGTTTCTAGGTGAGGAATGAATGAGGATTTATCTTATATTTATATCCATTCCTTTGGAGAGGATCTGTCATAAAATCACTTATAATTTCCATTAGGATACATTTCATTTTTAAATTGGATGACTTTAGAGCACTAGACACTTTCATCAGAATAAGACATTTATGTCTACATACACGTATGACTGGGATTCAAGTGTTTGATGAGTAGAAAAGAAGGTAAATAACTAAAAAAAATTTAAAAAATTATTACTATAAAAAATAATTATTAATTTATGATTTGGTTATTTTAAAGACTAAATCTCTATGTTTATAAATCTATCCAATTGAGAGATGATGGATGGCACATGAGGAGGTGGATAACCTAGTGGGTGTATTATAGATGTGGCCAACATTGTATAGGTATATGGTGCATTAATTATTATTTTTTAGAATTTTGGGTTAAAATTAGTTTGATTAGGAAAATTAGTTTCTATGGAAAATTTGTATAACAAAATATTCCATAAGTGTAATTTTATGGTGATAATTAAGACAGGTAATGGTTGGGTGTCAAAAATTAAAAAAATTAGGTCAAGGGCATTTATTATGGCTTAGTAAAAAATTAGATTTTGGTTTGATTGGTATGGATCAGGTTAATATATTATACAAATAATGATGATTAAATCTAGTTGAGGCCATCTAATGTGGTTGATGAATTTGAAATGTTTTTAGTTGATGTTGTTGATCATGCCCGATGTAATATGGAAATTATGAGGTATTCAACGACATATGACATGGCCAATGATGTTAGAATATATCCTAGCCAATATAGTTGAATAAATGGTCGATGGTATATAAAATATTTTATGTATGGTTGATGGCATTTAGATAACCCAATACCATAGATGTATAAGGCTTATCTTGTAGATCAAGGCCAACGTAGTGCTATGTGACAAATGGCTGATGTAGTAATGTACATGGCCAATGTAGTAATGTAAATGGCCAATGAAATATTTAATTTGAAATAAAAAAATATTATTTTTATGTCTAATTTATTTCATTATTTGAATAGAGACCTTATTTGTGATATATTGTTTGTCATTTTAAAAAAATGTAAGATATTATGGAGATTAATGAAGTGATATGGTTTCCAAATATACTTGAGAGGATATCTTTACTAGATTGATCTTAGATGATTATTTTCATATTTATTAGGATCATGGAGGTGTGCTAGATTCCACTAAGTGTATACTTATTCACAATGTTATTAGGAGCATAGGAGAGATGACTTACACATTCTAGTTGGTGGGGATACTATAGAGGTGGTGATCACCTTAGAGGATATCCACGCTATGTTGGGACTAATGATTATGGGAACACTAGTGGTGTGCAGTAACCTCGCTTTCATAGATGAGAGGAGGTCCTTATCTTTATGAGATACATGCTTAGAGAGAGATGATAAGAAAGGGTTTATCATACATCTATTTTATGTGTGTATATGTATGTGTGTATTTTATATATATATATATATATATATATATATATATATATATATATATATATATATCAATTGTTATGGATATTCAGAATGACATTATTAGACTTGATATAATTTGAGTGATCTATCACAAGTTAATGGGAGAATTTTCATGTATATTATAAACCTATTATACTCTATGTTTGATCATGTTACTTTATATGATTTAGTATTTTGTGTTTTGGGTACATTTAGTACATGATTTGGCCTATTATTCTTTTGGGGAGTTGAATTTATGATCAGTTACTAATGTATAGTTTGGTAGGGTTCCCCATGTTATATATGATTCCCTCTTGTGAGTGTGGAGGTGTATATAATACCATATGGTGCAGTCCATTTTACACGTTATAGCTTTGAATATAGTGCAATATGAGAATATTATCTATTAGCCATATTAAGGCATTATGGATGCTAGACCATCATGACCATCTACTATAAAGGCATAGGCATGAGTGAGGATTGTAGGACACTAATTGTGGTGGGTAGAGATTCATATATGTTATCATGTACCAGATCATATTGGGTTTCCACATCTAGCTTCTCATCTATTGGTTCAATCATTATGGACTCACAATGTGAAGTAGTGATGTGGTATTAGATGTGGAGGGGTACCTATTAAGGTACACATTATATGAAATCATCATCATAAGGTAGTGAGATGGTGATGAAGAATAAAATTAGGATATCATTATTTAGGAGGAGGACCAATAGAAATTTATTAGTAACATCCACTACTATGATTATGGATGTAGTGGAAGCAACAAGTGGAACCACATCCATAGCCATAGTTATAACTAGGGGATTATAAAACTTATCAAACATCGAGATGGATGATAGAGTGTCAGGTAGATATTGAGACACAACATGCTCATATAATCTATATAGGATGGTTTATATACTTCATTCCTCCTTAAATCCATGACACCCAAGAGGCGTTAGGTAGCTAATCAAATGGTATTAATGTGGGTGATTAAAATTTGTTATGTTAATTATTTACATTTTAATTGGATTTATAATGACATATAATAGATAAATGTATGTGGTTTGGATTGTATATGATATGTGATGTTATTTTGGTTTGTATTTTCTATATTATATGGTAGAAGAGGCTTGATAATGAACCATGGTGAAGACTATAAACCATGATATCATTGATGACATGTTGCCACATCATGATATTATGTATTTGATTGATCCTTTGGTACCTTCTACCCAGGAATATACTAGATATTTCAGGTTGGTTGATCTACAAAGACTATTATATGGATGATATGTTTTAGTACCATTTATACTTTTCCAAGCATAACTACATGTGTGGTAGGCACCAACTCAAGAGAGAGCCACTCATTTTACTACATTGAGTTGGTATCGAGATTACAAGCCCAAATGGTTAATTTAAATTGGTAGGTCTATGGATTGTAGTTTTATAAATGGTCCTTATATCAAAGTCAATAGAGAGGACAATTAGGTAGGCATCTATGTTTATTTTAGCATGTCCTCCACTAGATGGATAGGGTAGACCTTAACCATAGATTTAGTTTTATATTATATTTTATCATTTTGTATCATGATGTTTTAACTATTTATGGCTTAGTAGATGTAAATAATATTTTTTAAAAGGGATAATTATATTAACAACTTGAGATAAATACCATAAATAGTTAATTTGACAAGTTTTTCCCAAAATAGTAAATAATATGAGAAAGTGTACTTATTTGGAGAAAAATGAGTGTTTATATAAGTCAGGAGGCTTTAATAAGCTTGAAGATCAATTACGCATCTTTCATTTTGGAAATGTATTTGAATACAATCCTTCAAAAATAATTCCCTTAAGAGGATAATAGTGTCATTTTTACTAATGTGCAATAATGGCGCTAGCATCCTTTTATAAGAGAGCTACCTAAAACTTTTAGAGATGCTACAAGAGGGTTTTAGAGATCTATAAGGTGATTTGTGACTTGTTGAAGTTTTTTTGTGTCACTATTTTTCATTTATCTCCATAAAAACCCTAATAAACACCTACACACATGAAAAAACAACTGAATCAAATTCAAAATAAAGTGAAAAATTAGGTTTTGGGATATTATGATTGTACGAGATAGAACCCCTATTGTCTTAGTTGTTAATTACACTAACCCCAATGCTAGGTGTCTCATATTGAATGTAGTTATCCCTTAGGCAATGCACATAGCATGTATAAATTACTTTCACTTATGCCCTTCTTTGATCCAGCATGCAAGTATTGATGTGATAATTGAGTAATATGTAGTGTGTTGAGTTTTACTATTAATTGATCTTATGTAATTATATTTTAAGATAGTAAGTGCTAGATGTAAAATGCCTTATGAGGATATTTAAATAAGGAACTTTTATTTAAATTTAAGACCATTTTTCACTCGCTGATAACATGTAAAAGAGGGATTAAAACATAAGATAAGGATCAAGGGAGGGTTAGGACCCAAAACATAAAATAAAATGATCATTGGACACTAACACCAAAAGTGGACACTAGCACCAAAAGTGGACACTAGCACTAATGGTGATACTATATAGATAAGGATTGTAGTGTCATGGGGTCTTAAAATAGATCAAAGACCAATTAGAATAGGTTATGGGCCCATGTGACTAGGATGGGATGACTTAGGGCTACTAGGGGTGTGATTTTTTTTGAAAATAAAACATAAGAAAGACTAAAAGACCCATAATGACCATGCAAACAAGATCTACATTCATCACTAAGAGCTTCTTATGAAAGAAAAATGAAAGACATAATACTTATGTTTGCTTTACCAAATTAGCATGTGTATGTTTACCCTCTTTTATTTTAGTAATTTAATGAAATGAAACTACTATAATAAAATAAAAATAAAAATGCATACATGTACTTACCTTTATGGATGTGCTCTATACCTAGCCCATTTCTTGCCCAGAGAAGTGGAGATAATTTGGAATTATGTATGTGAAGAAGAAATCCACAATATGGGTTCCCCCTGTAATAAATTTAAATAGTGAAATAAATTTTTTGAAACAAAAACCTATTTTCCCTCACCCTAATATCTTGATGGAATATAAAAATGTAATCTTAAAATGTGGGGAAATAAGGCCTACTTGTCCCCACTCTGATATCTAAAAAAAATTTGAGTATGTAATCTAAAAACATGGAGAAATAAGGCCTTCTTTCCCCCACTCTGATATCTCAACTGAATCTAAGTATATAATTTGAAAATGCAGAGAAACAAAACCTAATTACCCCCACTTTGATATCTAGACTAAGTTTAGGAATGTAATCTAAAACTAGAGGTCAAAATTATCGTTCAACCTACATAATTTGGGTCTACTGAAAGGCTATGGATCAACCACTATAGATGGTCATCTGACCCAAACTAGTGAAATCCTAATTATGATCTGAGTGTAACCTGGCAATCTAAACATAGAGATTGGTATAACTTGACATTATATCTATATAATATGGTGGATCCCTATAGGATTGAGGACATGTGCCATATATCATGCCCCTAAACCTGATTTTTGAGTAATGTAACTATGTATTTGAACCATATTTGATGAGATGATGGAATCCTAGAAATCAAAATCAATTATGTATTTGTATATGTGTATATCTGAGTAAACTTATGTATTTGAATATTCTGAATAAGCCTATGTATGTGAATATCTATATATCTAAGTAAACATGTGTATCTGAATATCTATATATATATGTATATTTGAGTAATTTAATTTTATATCCAAACCCATATTTGATGAGATCATGGAACCCTAGAAATCAGAATCAACTACATATATGAACCAATCTATGTATCTATGTGAATCTATATAAATAGTGTGTATATGTCCCCCTTTTGGTGAAAGTACCAAAAAAGTATGGTAAGGGTGTCTAACCAAAATTGATATTGGATGGTATGTTAGTGATAATTAGTTGGGGTAATGTTGTTTTAGATTTTGATTAAATTTTTAATTGTACTAGAGTTGTTTTTATTATTTTAAATCAGAAGTAAGATAGGCCTTTAATCTACATAGAGTTTGTTAAGTAAATATAGATTTTGTCATTTTTTAGAGTTTAATTTTATTGATATAGTAGTGGAACTAGTACAAGGCAAGGCACAGTAGGGTCAAATCTAATGTACAAGTAATGGATCACAAATTAGAGTTACAATTATCTAGATATCATGTTTGGAATAAGTTGGTATTAATTGGTGAATTTAGTGTGCAAGGTCAACCTTAAGTAGGTGGCATTTGTAAAATGTTTCTTCAATAAGTTGGCTAATTGATTTCAAAACTCATTTGAGACATTTGACTTGATAGTGATTGTTTATTTTGACATATAAAGCATGTTGAGGAGATGAGGAGTGAATGTGACTCGGTATGAGGAGGTAGAGACACTTATATAGGCTAAGGAGGAGTTTACCCTGGTAAGGAATCTATCCTTTTTCCTTGATTTTGACATATTTAGTATATTTTCTATTATTTTTAGTGAAATTTTTTTAGTTTAGGGTCATTTTGAGAAATGTGGTGATACTCTCCTATGAATGGTGATAGTGTCCAAGATATGACACTAGTGTTCTAGGTAGAGTGCTACTATCTAGCACTATTATCCCATATGTAGTGCTAGTGTCTACTAGGCCAAGTTTTGGTGCTTTTCTCTTATGATTGGTGTTTTATTACTATTTTAATATTTTATTTGATATTCCATTATGTTAATGATCGATTTGGCTAAAATTTATAGGTGGATATGCATATAAGAGAGTTTCAAAGTGGTTGGATGATGGAGTCTTTATAGGGATTACCCTTGATAGATGAAGAGATGGCTATGGTGGATAAAGCTAGTTTGGGCCATATGGCATCATTGACTTTGATGCTCTGGGATCAACATATGATGACGGCATTGTGTGAGAGGTGAAACATGGATATGAGTACATTTTGGTTACCTAATAGGGAGATCACTATCACATTGGAGGATGTATATAGTATCCTAAGATTTCTAATTATTATTCAAAGGGAATTACTATAGGAGGCAAGTGGTGACCGAGCTATAGAGTATATTATGAGGTGTTTTTTAGTGATGCTCATGGGTAACCATTGTGTAGGGAGTAATAATGATATATTTTTCTTATTGATTATTATAATGAATATTCTATAGTTGTAGAAGTTTTTATTAGTTATATTAGATTAATTTTTTTTTGTGGATGGAAGTGAGGTATCTATCTTATATAGGATGCATGGGATAGTACATATATATTGGAGCATGTCACCATGTACTTTTGGGGTCACACTATGCTAGCCTACTTATATCAAGATTTATACCTCTTCACTCTAGAGATGTGTGCAGGTGGTATAAGGTCTTTTTACATTATTATATTGTTGGGTTTATGAACATATAACAATGAGTATACCAATGTTACCTCAATGAGGTGATTGAGATTACCCCTAAACATTTATAGAGAGGTGGATTGGTATAATCCACATGCCCAAGAGGAGTAATATGTAGTGTCGATATGTGTTGAATAGGTTTATGGATGTAGATATTACGTATAGACCCTATAGGGGGCATAAGGGATGGCTTGTGTATGTTGCTCAGTTGAGATGGGTATAAGTAAGATGCTAGTTACATGACTATTGGGTCAATGTATTTAAAAGGTTTAAGTAGAAGCATTATGAAATATCAATTTGGTGTTACTTATGATGTGACATCAACACCATTAGTGTGGTTTAGGAGTTCTTAGGCTCTAGTGAGGCTAGGGAGTAAGCATAAATCATCAATTGTAGTGTTATCTCTAATTCCTTTGATAGATTGAGATATATTCTTAAAATACCAGATGTGGATAATGTAGGAGTGATCGATGCCTATGTACCATGGTGGAGGGAGCATAGATGGAAATCACTATTTATAGGAAGTGGGATCATCATAGAGGATATGTTGGATGTCGATCCCCTTAGGGCCATTAAGGGTAGGTTGTTATTATATATTTTTAGTTTGTTTACTTTGTTACTCATTTACTTGGGTAGGTATCTGATGTATTATGTTTGTATGTGTAGGTCCAAGTGATGAAAAATATTGGGAGACTACCAATGATTCTATGATCTATATACTAACATGACATATACTTGATGATGTTGTGAATGATGGACTAGTGGAGAGGGCCATAGATTTTACCAACATTCATGTTCACTTGTTTGATCAAAAAACCATTACTAATGCAACATATAGGTGAGCAAATGATGATAGGGATGAGGCATGTCAAAAGATACAAAAATGAGCTTTGCCCAAACCCAATTCTCTAGGTGAGCTAGGTATCAGTATAGTAGATGAATGTATATGTCTACAATAAGATCATGTAGAGGTGTTGGTTAAGTTGGTAGTGTTATGGGATAAAGAGAGTAGACATAAGTCTCGAACATGATTTTAGATGGATAGTGAAGATTCTATCTCTAGTATGGATGTATCATAGAGAGAGAGTAAGGGGGTTGGTCTTGGTGACCAAGCTCAAACTATTGAGTTACTTTTATTATTATATTGGAAATATGTATCAATATATATATATATATATATATATATATATATATATATATATATATATATATATGGATGTTTATTTTTATATGGGTATCATGTTTATTGGTATATTGGTTTGTGGCATTGTGTGTTTTCAGATGTGTTTGATTATATTCATTGCTTTAAATGGTGATATAAAAATATGTTGTGTCTAAGTAATGGTAATGGATTATTTATCTGTTTATGAATGTTTAAGTAGACATGTATAGTAGATTATGAATGTTAGTTGTTAGTATGGGTGATATAGGAGTATTATAGGATATATGAGTGTGGATCATGTAAATGTAGTATGCATTATCTAAAATATGATTGCATGGTGAAAAAGTGACCATACTGCTCATGTTGTGTTGGTGTAGAAGTAGATCCTAGAACTAATATTGCTCATGGTATACTACTAGTAGTTAGGTGTGTAAACTTTGTAAAAAATAGCTTAATTGACTATCATATTAAAATTGTGATATTATCTCTATGATATCTACTAAATATATTGATTAGTTATTGAGCTATGTTATGATGTCTATGATCTCTAGAAAATATCTTAATCAGTTGTTGAATTATGTCATGATTTTTGTGATTTTTGGTAAATATCTTAATTAGATGTTAAACTTTGTCTTAATTTATGTGATCTCTAGGAAATATCTTAATCAATGATTGAATTATAACTAGGGATTGAATTATTTTCTATTTTTGTACCATGATATTATATGTATGTGGATCTTTGTGAAATGGTTACCATCTTTGCTAACTCTATGTTGTATAAGATCTCTCATAACTAGGTGTCCTAGAAACCACATTGCTCATAGAATAACTAGTGGTTCTTTAAAAGGAACATATTAGGATAATTTAGTTGAGAGGAGTGTAATCTAGGATATTGTGGAGACTAAAATCTTAAGTCCCCCTGTGTAAATTCTATAATTCCTCTATCGACATACTGGTCAATATGATATTGAAGTGCATAACATTTATTGTCTAAATGCCCATTTATCTAATGAAAATTACAATATGGTTTATTTTGTATCCTATACAAAAGGTGTGTTGGATGTTGATGACTATAAGGAAGTGTAATCATAGCCTTATCTATTAATGTAAGTAAGATATCATGAGGCCTATCTCTATCTAAAAACTATATAGCCCCTTTGTTAGTGTCCTATGCTTTATTCATCGTATGAGGTTCTCTATGAAGTGGATCTTTGCCCTTATTGAGTATTTTGATTGGTTGTTTATGTTCCACCTATTTCTAAAGCACATTTAGAGTGTATTTCTATACTAGCTTAGATGATTGTGTATGTGGTAAATGGACATCCAAATCTACCTATGAATGTGTTTCACTTGGTCCAATTTTTTTTTCTAATCCTAGAGTTATGTAACATAGATTTTTGAATGATTTGGATTTATTGTATATAAATCAGGGCTCTAGCAAAAATTTAATTTGCCTCTAAATTTATGGTCTAGTAGATAACTTAATTCATACATGTTTTGAATATTAGAATGTATTCATTTACTATTTATGACTGACCCTAGTGTAGTGAAGGTAACCTCTCATATGTGACTTGAGGTCCCTTATTCAAAATATAATCCATGAAAAAGACCTCTTATAACTCATCATATGTGTATAGTGAACCATTAGGGAGTGAATGATGAAACCACTCTAATGCTTAACCCTATAGAGTCTTGAGAAATAATTGCAAGAGAATCAAATTGCTAGTGACATGTGCCATTGCTTTTTTTTAAGCTTCAAGATGCAAGTATGGATTTCCATGTCCATTAGAATTTGGTAATGCAAGTATCTATAAATTTTATGGAAATGTTCCATTGAAAATTATATGCAAGATGGGATTGTTATGGATGTGTTGATGCACTTAATATGCTCCATATTTTACTAGGGAATGGGGGGGAAGTAATAAACTCAATTTCAAGTCTTGGAAGAATCGGGGCTTGAGTTTTTTACACAACTACTACTAGAAATTAAAAAATAGTAGAGATATAACCACCATTTGAAAGTTTTCAAGTAGACCCTACTGTAGGGACAATAGATTATACATAGTGACACTTTATTTCTTGATACTCTTTGTGAAATTATTATAACTTTGCCAATTATTTCCCAAACATAAACAAACCATGGATATTTACAAAATGAACTAAACTAGAGTGAGTCATGGGGTAGATCCAAAGGTAATAAGGGTAAGGTAGAAAATAAAGTTTTCTTTAGATGCTCAAAGGTTCCAATTCTTTTGACTTCTATGAAAAAACATCTAAAAATGCCACAATATTGATTACTTTAGTAGTTGTCTTGGCCTTAGCAATATCCTGCTATAATTTGGAAATAAATATATTCATTTGAGCCCTAAATTATTGCCCATCCATGAAGGTTCCATCAATTTTTGTCACCCTAGTGACCATGAAATCCTTTAATAGAGGGAAATCATAAACTCAATCTTCTTTAAGGATGCAATCACACCCTTAACCTGTTCCATCCATCTTTTCATTATCCTTCTCTTATTCATCAAGATGGTCTATGCTGGGATGATATCCTCAAGTGTCAATAACTTGAGGTCTAGAAACTTGTTACTTCTTGAAACTCTAGCCAATTTTTCCAACTTGGCATCATAGAGTGCAAGATTTTGGTCAAATCTAATGACCTCATTGTATTGTAGAGTCCCATCTTCCTACCTCTTCTTCATGACTTTGTATAGATTGAATACATTAATGACAACATTGATTACTTGGATTGTGGTGTTTTTCAACACTATAGGCAATGAATGTTCCCTTAGTCTCTTTATCTCTTATTGCATGACTTTTATCAAGGATAATGTGGATTCTAGCTGGGATTGGAATATGGAAAAAAGGTCCTCTACATATTCATCCACCTCACTAGGGCCATCCTTCCTCTTCCTTGTCAAAGTGAAGAGAGACTGTTCAATTTCATGGGCCATGATTGAGCTAGACTATGGGTGTTCAAATTTCCTCCTCATAATATTCATTGTGCATATGGTAGCTTCAAATCTCATCCCAATTTGTGGTGTAGAGAGGACCACCTAAGGCCTCTCTTGTCTTTCTACCTATATAATGTCTCTGACCCAATTTGGGGTAGTATTAGGTGTTGTATTTGTTAGAGGTGGATATAATGGAGGTGATTGAGTTAAGGCAAATACAAAATCTATAGAATGAATATGATGCAAGATCATTAGGTCTATTTGACCAAGTGTGCCAAATAGAGATCTTACAAGGCCCATGTTAAGAATACATGAAGGCAATTTAGGAAGCAAAATCACCTTTTTATTTTTAGTAATATTAAGTGGATTTTGAAATGAAAATAAATTTGAAATGGGACTTAATAACCTTGCAAGTGTAGGGGAACCAATAGAAAGTGAGTCACTTGTTGTGACTACCTAGGAAGAAGCAATATTTACAGTGGCATGAGCAATAAAATGGGGGAAGATGAATATGAAGGAAGTACTAGATTGGCTCATTCTAGTATAAATTGAGGACTATGTGGTGGTGGTTTTAGTTATGTATATTTATGGAAGATACAATAGGGAAATAATGGTGGGAGGAACAAACACAAAATTAGAGTCAGAAGTAGTATTAAATGCACTAGAAATTTGGAAAGAAGGTAGTGGTGTTGTACTTATATTGGGAGCATGAGGTGTGCTTGTGGGATATACAGTCACTTGAGAAGCTGATGGAGGAGGTATTACCCATCTCATAGTAAATTTGGGATCTTTTTTATATTTTATACCATCTTAATATTCCTCCCAGCCAATGCCTATAATTCTTCCATAGATAGCTCAATGGCTTGTTGAAATTATCCAAGATCAATGGTAATGAGGTCAAGCTCATCCAAGCTTTGGATAATGGTTCTCATAGCAGAAGGAGAGATAGATGTGGGCCCTTGGGAGGGGTTAATTTAGCTTCTAGATCCTCCTTTGCCAAATCTTGGAGGTAGGTCTTGACTTCTTAAAGTGGCTAGTAATGGAGGTATACATGGCATGTTCCTAAAAAGAGGAATGTTTTGTTCCTCTTCTTCATCATATCCTTCCTCATAATTAACATCAAACATGCTTCCATGGGTTGGTGGTGGTCAAGGCTTGGTAATATCTTCCTTCTTCTTCTCCTTATCAAGTTTCATCTTAACCTCAATGTTCTTCTTGGCTACATTCTAGAGAACCATCTCATCATTCATAACATCTCTATATATCCATTCATGAACTTCTTCTTGATGCTTGTACTACATATCAACATATTTATTGAATTTGAAAAGGTGCTTGGTAGTGAGATTATTGGGCTCCCATGCCCTAAAGTAAATTTTAGGCAATATGTATGAGTCCCTATGCCTTACATATATAATAACATCATGCCACTTTGTGATCTTGGTTCTCCCTAGTTTGTAAGGAACCTTATGGGGGGGAGATATTTTCTTCTTGTTTTTGAAGACTCCATTAACTCTATGTAGTAGTTGATAATCCATATATTCTTCTTCAAACTTAATTAGCACATACCTTAGTAGTCTGAGAGGAGCCACCATCACTCTTTATTTGGATGACTGTGTAATATGTGTATAGCCATTAGCTACCCATTTCTCTAAACATTTGTATGACCTTTGGGGGAACCCTAGGCATTTCACAATCAATGATTGAATTGTATACTATTGGGTATAATTATTCTACAATTACTCTTATGTTGTATCTAAATGATGAATGTGCATTATATAAAAAAATTTAAAGATAATCTCTTGTCACTTAGGTGACCAAAAATTCTGCCCCAATTATAAAGTTATGTAGATATCATCCAATAAGTAACTCATCATGAAAAATAGGGAACCATTATTAAAAGTTTCTTGAATTTCACATATTAGATTATTACTGATAATTCCCCCAAGTGGGGGAATCTATTGGTCCTCTAAGATGATCTATATTAGTGGGATAGTCCTTATGTCTATGTAACAATGTGTGGATTACCAAATATTCTATTCAAGAGGGACAAGCCATTGTCCCCCAAAAATATCACTCATTTTTGAGACAACATTTGAACTATTTTGGTTCTACAGACCAAAATTGTCTCTTCCCTTTTCAAAATTTGTCCTGGGCATTCAAATTCCTCATTTTTTCAAGCTTCTCAGAAATCTATGGACTCTGCAGGCTTAAATCTATGGACTCTACAGGCTTAAATCTATGGACTCTATAGGCTTGAATCTACGGACTCAGCAGGAAGAGAAAATCTACAGACTCTATAGGCTTGAATCTATAGACTCAGTAGGAAGAGAAATCTACAGACTCTGTAAGCCAAGTTTAATGGACTTCATAGGTTGATTTCTAAAAACTCTTTCAAGGTTAAAGGAAACTACAGACTTGGTTTCTATAGACTCTACAGTACCTTGGTTCAAACAAAAATCTCCATCGGCAAACATCAGCAGCAGGTTCAACGTTTGGTTTATCCTTTGGTTCAACGTCAAATGGTTCAAAGGCAGGTTCAATCAAGCAGTTCAATGCTTTGTTTCACTCATTTGGTTCATCCACTTTGTTTCAACACTTTGATTCATCCTTTGGTTTAATCAAATGGTTTGTCAATCAGTTCAAAGGCTTCATTTGAACCATTAAACCAAAACTTGGTTTAATGGTTGGTTCAAATCCTTGGTTCAATGAAGAGATTCAACATCTTGGTTCAACAAAAAGGTTCAACATCTTGTGGTTTGATGGAGCGGTTCATCAACCTGGTTCATTCAATTGAACCATCAGCTTGAACCATGGGCTTGAATCATCAGCTTGAACCATTTTGGTTCAAAGCCTTAGTTCAACGAAGAGGTTTAATGCCTTGGTTCAACAACTTGTTTCAAAGGAGTGATCCAATGTAAAATTTCAAAGAGCCTCTCAAAGGGCAAGTGCCCTTACGGAGGGCACTTGATCAATGAAAATAACCTTCGAAAGGGTCATTTTCAAAAAGACTAAGGCAAGTTTAAGGTATAA
This sequence comes from Torreya grandis, assembly GCA_037957365.1. Classification (NCBI taxonomy): domain Eukaryota; kingdom Viridiplantae; phylum Streptophyta; class Pinopsida; order Cupressales; family Taxaceae; genus Torreya; species Torreya grandis. The sequence goes on along the minus strand of JARHVA010000192.1, from coordinate 6,574,622 downwards.
TTCCTTCAGACTTTTTATCTGAAGGAATTCCTTTAGACAAAAAGTCTGAAAGAATTCTGAGAAGTCACAAGAGTAAATCCTTAAGGAATTCACGTATATGGCAAACAGAACAATTTCTATGGACTTTTTTGTCTGCAAGAAATTTTTGCAGATAATTTGTCTACGGGAATTATCCGTGGGAATTTGCCCAGGGAAAATCTTGGGGAAAATACCCACTAGAATTGTCTGTGGGAATTTGTGAAAGGCCACCAAAGGACCCCAAAGGGTAGGTGCCCTTGCAGGGGACTCTCAGCTGATAATTTGAAGAATACTTCCTTAAAGTCGAAGGGTCACCTGAAGAAGCCCGAAGGCCATTCAAGGACCACCCAAAGGGTAGATACCCTTGCGGGGGGCTCTTCCTGACCCAAAGTGGGTCATTTCTTTAGGCTCGAAAGGGAAAGTTCAATCTAGGAAAGCACCAAACAGAAAAGCCAAAAGAGGACCAAGGGGTGATGTGCCCGTAGACGTCAAATTCAACACAACAAACTAGCCATTGAAAACATAGTGACGAGCGTGTGAACATCAATTTTAAAGCTCATAAAATATCCATTGATCCTTGAACCTACAGACCAGAATGCAGGCATAGACATCAAGGCCAAGACCAATATTAAGTGAGGAAGGAACAGGACAACAAATTGAATCCAAGACCCAATTCAATTAACCTAAAAAAGAGGAATAATGAAGATAGAATTAGATCGCCAGCTGGACATTGAAAGTTGTAAACTTTCAATAGAATGACTTGTTTCTCTACATTGATAAAATCAAATGGGTAAAATGCCCCTAAGTTCTAGCCTATCTTCTTAATAGATTCCAATGCAACATGATGTGTTACTGTTCCTGAGTCCTTCTTGAAAAGCCTGTATAAGGGACTCTCTTCTATTGTAAATGATCCTCTTTTTGACAATTAAAATGAAACTCTACCCAAATTGAAAGGCACTTCTGAGACTTTGAGCTCAGTTTGTTTATCATATTTTGTTATTGGAATAAGAAAGCAAGTGGTTTTTCAGACTTTGTGCTGTAATATCTTTGTTGTTGAGGAAATTGTTCTTATGTCTTTTTCCTTAATATATCTTCTATTCCTTTAATTCAACAAGAAAAATTAGTGACATCAGTCAAGAAGGTGTCCTAAAGAGTCAAATGTGGAGAGACTTTGTGCCCCCATAATTGCCTTTAGTGTGTTTTCTTTTCATTTCTGTGTAAAGGACCTTGGGGTGACTTTGTGCCCTCATTGTCTTTTGTATCTTACTCTTGAGTAATTCAGGTAGAGATTTTGTGCTGCATCTCGATTTGCTGGTTATTACATCCTTTATTACATTTTGTTGTTACTACCTGAAGTATTCTTATGGCTTGCTGAATAGTACTTTTGAAAGAAGAGGAGTGCTTTCTGTCATTTTCCTTGAGCTTCTCCTTTGATCTGCACACATCATCTCTGAAGAAAGAGAGATGGATGGTTTGTCCTACCCTTGAGTATTATTTTCTATATATATATATATAGTATATCTATAGGGAACCTCCCCTTGATGAGATGAGAGATTAGTCCCCTTCTGATGTGGTAAACCTACACATTTAGATGACTAATCTTCCTACTTTCGCTGATCAGACCTATTTTGTTTATCAGTATGCTGATTGACAAAATATTCAACCAACAAAGCCAATCCTAACTCCTTGTTTGAATTGATAGATGGGAAAGTTTCCTTGGTCATCCATGAGAATGGATCCTATTGTGTTAGTAACCCATGATGCTAAAACCTTTTTCAGGGCGTATACCTCATACCAATTTCCAAGGATGACATGGTTACACTCTATCTATGGGGAGGTAAGCTCATAATACTTCTAAAATCTTAGTCATGCTATGAAATCAATCTAGATCCCTTGGGAAATTGATTTGAGAAGTTCATCTTCACACCTTTATCTCCTAAAGATACCATAGACTAGGTCAGTGCATAGCATGACTTCTAGATTAGATGTAGCCTTGTAGAGACCAACTATGTTGATGTATAGGATATATAAATCTAGTTAAATAATATGATGAATGATATCCTCCTCATCAACAACCCTAACTACTTCTAGATTGAAGTAAATTCTACTATAATGCATGTTGCCAGATGCTATGGCCTCGCGAATAAAATTAGTGTCTTTAAAGAAAATGGAAATACCATATTATAATATAAATTCATCATTACCAAAATAAATGCACTTATATAAATTAGAAAGACCTACTTTCACCATATTTTTTAATGCTTTGGGTAGAAATAAATGCCTCCTTATATCCTTCTATAATTTTAAGCTTCAACAATGGTGGTCAAGAGTATAGTTTACAAATATCTTGAGCTATGTCGAACTGGGAGAGCGTAGATAGTAGGGAGAGAAAATTAATATATCTTTTGAAATGCAAATAGTAATATCCTTGATTGTGTAGCCTTTTTTAATATTACTCTAATTAATGCAATGTTGATGGCAATCCTAGTTCATTTCATATTAATGGCAAGCTTATCAACTTTTTATCTATTTGAAATAATCCTTGAACTATTGATTTTGGTAATTAATTACACAATAATTCAAATTTATCTTTAATTCACCTTTGATTTGCCATCAATTTTAGCTTTAAATCTAAATATTACCACCTTTTAACACATAGATACTACTTCAGATCTAGCTAGGTACTCGTAGGGTATGAATATGACTAAGGTACTTAGTGAGCTCAAAATCTAAACACATGGCACCATTTTATTACCTTCTAGATTCTTAGAATGTAGCTTAGCATGATGATTCATCTAGGTCTTACCATGTGACATCTTTGAATTTATAATGAGATTTTAGGTGGTACTTTTTAGTTTTAATTAGATGTAGGAGTGCCACATGTTGCTTTGATATGCAATCATAGATTTTATTTACTAGGTGGCTCTCTCAAAAGGATATCATAGCTTTCCTTTGCCAGGTGTCTCATTTAGAATGATTTTGGACAATTATCTAAAAATTGGTGCTAATAGTGTGTCTCAATTGGAGATAACATCTTTATTAGAGGTAATCTCATGGATCTTGGATAGAAATGGCATGGGGATGACATGTGGCATCATTACACAAGGCTAAAGTGGACATGCATCACTTTCACAAGATTTTTTATTTCTTATACCAAGTGTCATCTTTGGAAGGTGCCTTAGACAACTTTATACCATCAATCCTTGATCGGATGGCTTAGGTGTAACCAAATGTCTACCTTATGAGCTCTCACAAGATTTAGATGGATGTGACATGACATAGACACGTAGTGACCTTGAATGAACCCAAAGCGAACACGCATCATCTCAAGAGTCTTCTCAAGTCTAGTTGGTTATAATTTAGACACATGGTAACATCTCACAAAATTTTTCATTTTAGTGGGATGCATGGTAGCTTGGATTTAATGGGCTTGCTCATAGAGGCTATGATTATGACACATAGCCCTAGAATTTGAATTCTAAAGGATAGCTTCCTTGCGATCTCTCTAGATGATGCCACATATATTGAAAACTTGGTATATTTGCTCTATGTGTCTTGCATAAAGTGTGATTAAACTTTAGGTGATATGAATATTGACAAGGTGGACACATATCCCTTTTAAGTCATAGTCTAAACTTTGACATTCCATGAGGCATCATAAACTATAACTTTAAATTTGACATCCTATGAGGTCAAGAAAGAATATAAGTTAGTTTTTTGAAGATGTCATAGCTCGTCCTAAAACCCAAAAAAACATGTTGTATTTATGATTATTAGAAAGCTTATTCATGCTTCCTTAGTGAAATCCTATCTGCACATCATCTAACCATTCATGGTTAATAATTCATTATTGAATAAAACATGAAGAGGACTTGCAATAATTTGAACATTTATAAATATTAATCCTTATTGTAAATTGAATAATTAACCAAAAATTGTAGAAGCACAAACATTGGTAAATTAAGTAAAATCTAGATGCAGACAAATAATTTACTATGCCAAGCATCTTAGGCACTTTTCAAATTGATAAAAGGAGGGTTCCCATTCTAATAATAGGGGGATGTTAATCATCAATAAATGGTAAACTCTATAGGGAAACATTATAAAATGTTATAATCTAGATATTCTATTCAAAGATGAATAAAAAATTAGTTATCTCATTTTGATCTTTAATTAGTATCAAAATTGCTTTTCAAAACTAATGAAACCCCATAGGTTGGAAATAGAGTTTAAACATTGTAGGCAATCATACTATGTGTTACATCCTGATTCATCACTAGACAAACTTGCTAAATTATTTGTGGATATCTATAGTTAACAACTTTGGATTTGGTTATATTTATGACTAATATTGAGAATTATGATATTTTGGGATAATGGAATGTTACTTAGTTAGATGATAATATATGATTTCTTATATTGAACTAGATGATGTAGGCATTTACATCTTTAAACATATTAATGTATTGATTTAGTTATATATTATTACATATGATTATCATGTGAAAAGATCTAATTACCTATATGTTGTGAGTTGGATGCAGGAGAATTATTCCTTCAAGCATACCAAACAGAGAGAATCATCAGAGAGGATGGTGTAGATGGAGACATCATCGATCAACAGATAACTAGTGAAACCCTGCACACACCACAATAATTAGTCATGGTAGAAAATACATTTAAAAAATATTGTTTTGGTGTTTGTTTAAATTATTACATTTGATTGAGTGGGTAAAATTTAGGAATTAATTCCCTTGTTTTCTTAGTCTAATATGTCATTAGTGCACATAGAGGCAAATTTAATAAAGGTAAAAATTAATAATAATAATTATTTTACCATTAAATTATTAAAAAAGGATTTTTTAAAGAAAAATAGAGAAAAATATTAAAACTAGAAAAAGAGAGATAAATTAAAATCTAGAAAAAACAAAAAAAATGTTAAAGGGCTTAAAATTGGCAAAAAAAAAAAAACAAAACAAAAGTTGGAAAAGGAATTGAAGATAATTAGCATAGTATTTATATAGGAGAAAATAGAAGAAAGGGCACAACGTTAAGGTGAAGAAGTCTACAAGATCGATATATAAATTCCTAGGTAGGTGATTTCTTTAAATTCACATTTGTATGATCTTGGTATATGAACATTAAGATTTAATCTTGTATTAATAGTAAGCTTTAGAAAAAAAATTATTTTAGGAGGCATATTATTCTCTCTCTCTCTCTCTCTCTCTCTCTCTCTCTCTCTCTCTCTCTCTCTCTTTCTTTGTGTGTGTGTGTGTATTTAACTCAGTTGATGAAGTACATAAAATATATAAAAAATAATGTTATGGTTTGATTTATAGGAACCAATGGAATATTTTTAAGTGTTGTTTGATCTATTTAAAAACTAAATATAATATATACATTATATTACTTAGACTATGTGTCAATTAAATCTTGAGAAGAGAGAGAGAGTTTTCTAGGGAATCTTAGATACAATAGAACTTATCCTTTTAAGGAATCAAACTATTTAAATTATTTTTAGTAAAGGATTCATATAATTATTAACCAAATATAGCATTATGGTTGGCTTAGTAGAAGTTTTTGGTAGAGGCATCAAAAACCTTTAATTTGGCCTTTTACAAACAATTTTTTTAATTCTCTTAGATTCCATATTATACAGATAAGAATGATTTCCTTGGATTGAATGGTCTTTGACATACATAAAAAATTATTAATAAAATGGTTCCTTTTCTAAACAATTTCCCTAGTTTTCTTTTGGTCTTATATAACCAATAATCTCTTATTTGGATGAATATACAAATAGTCTTGATCTACCCTCGAGATGGGTGCTATATTTGTTTCTATTAAACTAAATTTACATGTTAAGGCATCATAATATCTAGGAACCATGACATCTAGATGGATGTGAAATCTATTTTATATTTTCAGTTTGAGACATCTGTAATATAAAGAGAAATAACCTGTGTGTATCCGCTGTGTTTGGGAAATTAACGTTATATATATAAAAGAGAATATAAATATACTAAAACTCAAATTTCTATATGGAATCACTTTTTATATCCAAATTTAATATTTTATTTTTATATTTTAAATATACCACTTCAATAGAATTAGTTTCTAACACCTTGCAATATATACTTTGGCATTGATACTAGGCGTTCCAAATAATTATACCTATTTTTGTTTGAAATTATTGGATGCCTAGTTTATAATGGTTATATGCCAAAATCGATTTAGACCATCAAGTAATGATTCCATATATCTATGAATGTATTTATTAATATAATATTTGTGTACATATATGTCTAAACATAGATATATATAACCATTTTTTTATTAGCCATAATTAGTTTAAATCATCAGATTTAATGATTTATTGATAGTTGTCATAATTGGGTTAGTTTATAATTCGATATCATCTAAACCAATATCAGGTATTGCAATTTGATATCGTATATAGTGATAATATTTTTGTCCTAATATCAATATTTTAAATGCAACAAGCTTTACAACATAACATTCTTTGTAAAATTTGGGTGGAATGTCAATATCTATCATATTTTCTTTATGGTTCCCAAAATTTAAGTTAAAAGGCCACCAACCAATGAGTTAATCATTACAACAAATATTTAGACACTTATTGGACCTCATTCATGTGGGTATCATGGTTTGTACTAATAAGGAAAACTCTTGAATGCCATTTACTTGTGTAATAGTAAAGTTTCTTTGACAGATTAAATATATGACATAAGTGTAATGATAATATCTTCCTACAGTGTTATCATTATTATTTACTAATATGTGTTGTGACATTGATATATGTATCTAAAGATATAATGATAGCATGGTGATTAGTATGTTATTAATAATATCATTTTATAACTATAGTTAATATCTGATATATATATTGAGAAAAGTAACCATTAAGATTATATGAGTGAATTTATTTACTTGTGTAATATCTTGTACTTATTATATCAGATACTTGTGTAACATATGGACCCATATGGTTAGTAAGTGGTGAGTATAATGATGTCATCGACTATATGTTTGTAATTACTCCACTATTTAATTAGGGACATTTACTAGGGATCCCTTATACCTTAAAATAAATGGGTTATAACTTGATAAGTTTATGGGGTCTAATGTCATGGCATATCCTAGAAAATTAATAGATAATAAGTTCATCTTAATGCTTGTTGAGTTATATATTATCATAATTAAAAAATTGGGGTAGTCTTATTTATTTAATATTCTCGAGAGAGATATTAACCAGGAAATGAAAGAATTAAATAAAGTAGTTTAGAAAACAATTACTTATAAGCCCCAAACATAGAGTGATTGATAAAATGGACAACTTGTGTTTTTGATAAAGATAAAGTTATTGTCTATTTATTACAAAGAGTGTTTTTCCATTTATTTATAACTACTTCATTATTTGATTTATATGCTTAGTAATTACATCTAAAATGCTAAACCGTGGTTTAGAAATTGCATAGCATTAGAATACTTACATGTGGTGCACGTAAGGATGTGAAAGTATTGGTATATAGGGATTATACCTATAGTTTATTATATGATTTAAATAATTCATTAAGCTCTTGTATAATTTATTATATGATTTAAATAATTTATTAAGCTTCTTAGAATCAGGAACTATAACATTTTGAACAAGATAATGAGTCAATAAGATAACAAGTTTATCTGACTCACTATAAATAATATAAAATATTGTTAATCATATATATTTAGTATGGAATACATGTGAGCATTACATACTATGAGTTTATTATTATGTATAAATACTTAGTTACACTTAGTGCATAATGGTGCATCATAATCCATGTTCATATGTTATGATACTTGGGTAAACTTGTATACTCGGGTGGTATAATTGTTTATTATTTGCATAAATCGATAGAGTCTTAAAAATTGTAAGTTTGGTTTATGCATTGTTATGTAGCTGGAAACCTATGATATTATGGGATACCATAGGGTAATAAAATATAAAAACATGTTGTACTCAAATATTAAATACTATAAATAGTATGCGTAAACTCATAACTACATTTGACTATTTACTATGTACATTTTGATTATTGTTGAGGATAGCGTGGGTTATTATAGTTGGTAAGATTTGTGTATGTGTGCATGAAAACTTTGAGTGTTTAAAAAATGTTGTGTCAGTATGTTATCTTGTTCTATGGAGTGATGAATTAATTTGTTATATATAATGACTTGTATAATGTTTGTGTTTCTGTGTATTTGAGACTACTTCATATGATTAATTATGTAAAATTGGTAGTTAAGTCTTATAACACTAGACTATGGTAATATGGGTTACCATAGGGTTTAGATAACTATAAACTAATTATATTAATTTTGAATTATATAGTTAAATTATATGTTTACCCATATGGTATATGTGTAATCATTATTTCTAATATGGGAGAGAATATAATGAGAGATTCATGCATATGTTTGACAGGCTAAAAGTATGTTGTTATTACTCCTATGTATGGTGTGTTGTGTGATGAATTTGATAATAAAATGTAAGTTATTGAATATTTTGGTTGAATTATATATGTCCAATCTTCATTGATAATGTAGAGTAATGACTAAAATAGACTTCACTGGCTTATTGACATTGTAATGTTAGATGAAAGCAATATGATCACGTGGTGTGTATGAAATTGATAGATCTATAGATCACTTTTATATTACTATTTGTTAAACTATGGTCCAAAGTATGTTTAGTGAGACATTATCATTTCATGAGTATGATTTACATGTATGTGTGATATCTTGCAATAGATCATTTTTTTATGATACACTACATGTTTAGTTAGTTATAAATGATACAACACATGAGGATGTGTTAGACTCTAGATTTTCATGTTATCACTATCTATCTATCTATGAAGGGAGGGCCATTTCTTGATGGGATAGTGTAGGGGATCATTTTTCTATGGTTGGTGTGGTAAAGCACTCAAATGATACTCTCCCTCCCCATAGCAGTACTACTTATTGAGGCAATGCTTGAGATTGCCAAAGATACTTGAAGTTTGGGAACTATGATCTGGGATAGCCAAGTATCTCATTTGTAAATTGTATTATATTGTACTTTAAATTGTAAATTAGTCATGAAGAGTTGTATTTATACTTTGATGCACATTGATAGTGGTGATTATTTATTTACATAAGTGGAGTTTAAAGTGTTATAATTAATGAGTTTTTATTCTCTTATGATGTTAGATATCTGCATTCTATGTTGTAATATGAATTGTTATCATGTTTTCACATGATTAATTTTATGATCTATATTAGACTCTTGGGATGTAGTCTAAATTTGCATGTGTTTTATTAAAAAATCATATTTCTAGTCAGATCCCAACAAGGATGTTACATGTGGTATTAGAACTATGACTTGAAATCTAGGACCTAATGAGTCCATTAGCATTTTTATGTCTTGTGAACATAGTGACATGAAGTTTTGCAGTGGTATTTATACTTGTGGTGTCTCAGTGTGGAACCATGTTACACCATGTTTGGAGTTTTGTGATATTCATAAAATGTGTGTGGAACTTTGAGTGTGAACCCTTAAGAGAACTTGTACTCATTTGATTTGTTTAGGAGATAGGTTTATCAAGTGTCTATTAGTTATGGTTATATTTAAGGCTTGGGTAGATGGGCATACAACATAGTTAATAAGTTATGAAAATGATTCATACTATAGTTTAATCAATTAGATCGAACACCTCAAGTATGATGACATGTTTCTTGATTTTTAAGTCATCTTTGTCATTGAGTTTTGAGAGTGTTTAATAAGCTCAGGATGCTTCTCTTAAATTTATGTGCTTTATTTTTTGTATATTTTATTTACTAAACCCAAGAATGGAAATATTATAAGGCCAATTTAGTTTTGGTACCACTTAGGGTGGTGGAAATATTCTTAGTAGAGTGTTGTTGTATTACTTCATAATACCATTGTGTTAGGAGTTTATTTATGGAATTTGCACTCTTAAGATAAATAGGTTAGGATTGAAGCGTCATCTCTTTAGTTATCCTAAAGGCAAATTATTTTTACTACCTTATTATCTTTTAATATTATTATGATGCTTCTGAAAGGAGTCATATATGCTTAATTTTGATTTAGTGTTCTCTTAAAGGGGAATTATTTCTGAATGTTGTTTGACTTTACTCCCTTGAAATATATGGAGAAACTTTTCTACTTTTGGTGAGAGAGAAGTTTTAAGATTGGATGGATGGACACATATTTATATTAGAATATATCTCTCCTAATTATGGAAGTATATTGAGATACCATACTTACAAGATTACGTAAGTAGGTAGTGTTTGGAAACATTGAGTTGTGGTGTTTTCCTTTACCTAGTGAAGGTATATAGGAGTTTTTGAGATGATAGGTCTTTAACTATTACTTGTAATTATTTAGAGTAACTACTTGATTTCAAGACCACATGAGGTGGAAAACCATGATTTATAAATTAAATTATATAAGTTGATTGTAATTCGTATGATATTATTCACCCTTGCATATATTGATATTGTTCTCTTTTGCTTATAACATGTTGTTTTAAAGTGATATTTTTTATACCATTCAATAAAAGTGAGTAAGGTTTAAGATGTGTAGAAAATTTTATCAATTTAGGGGTTGGAATAAAATTTTAACTTGTTGTGTGCTAATAAGGGGATTTTATTTATTTATTTCCCTATAAGGCTAAAAGAAAGAAGTGATTGTTGGCCTATGCATGTTATGTTATGTTAATTTTAATATTATTTTCTTCTTAATCATGAGAAAATAGAATAGATTAAGCTTTGAAATATGATACTAGTATGTTTAACTAGTAGTAACTTTATACAATTATAGATTGATTATATGATTTTTTTATATATATGATGGTACATATAGAATCATTTAGCATATAGCTTTGATTTCAATGATTTGATAGCATAAAATTGTGATTCTTTAAAAAATTATGCACTTTTTAGATCATTAGGTCATGGAGACTTAAGGAAAGAGTGGTGAATTAGGAATGTGATTTCTAATAGATAGAATAATATCCTACTTAGCCTCATATTAACTCAGATTATTGGTACTGAGTTAGATTGATAGACAGATTTATCAAATCCAAGATTTGATAGGTAGAACTTGTCAAATTTAGTCATATGGCCATATGCATGTATATGGTGGACAAAGATTCCATATGGATGAGTATTCCATGATTTATGTATTCTTATATTTATCATTATTATTTACTATCATACTTTTCAAGAGATTTATGGAGTAGTGACAATATTAACCTATTATACTTATCTGAAGCTACATAGAGTAGCGATAGTATTAACATATACACATTATTTTTACCAGGTTCCCTAGATACTTTTATCTAGAATGAGAAAAACACTCCCTGAGTTTGGGATATGTGTTGAGGGCTAGAATATTTTTTGAAGCTTTCCCTGGTTATTTACTCTAGATTTCTTGATGATTTTGTATGCTCTTAGGAAGTCAGTGAAACTTTCACTAAGACATGTGGGACCCTTCATGGTAATAGAAGTGGTCAGTCTTATAGTATATAAGCTTGTATTAATGATTATGGACCCTTGGTTGGTCAAGATAGAATCAAACATAGTAAGTAATACTCAAAATCATGTTTGATTAATTTGGAGATGTTATTGAGTAGGGTCTTATGGGACCAATACTCTAGAAATAGTGTAATTTAAAGGAACTTTGGTGAGTTTTACAGATAGTTTTTCAATTATTTGCTTAGTTTGACATTGTATATCATGTTATTGATTTGATAAGAAATATTTTTGATTGATAACTTATCTTTGAATAAGAGTCATTGGGGATGATGACTAGCTTTAAGGGGAAGGATGTTACTTCTCGATTCCTTACCAGATAAACTTGCTAAATTATCCGTGGATATCTACAGTTACCAAATTTAGATTTGGTTATATTTTTGACTAAGATTGAGAATTATGTTATTTTAAGATAATAGAATGTTGATTATTTATATGATAAATTATATTGAATTAGATGATGTAAGCATTTACATTTTTAAGCATATTAATGTATTGATTCA